>JAJHZJ010000526.1:1216666-1776666 GCA_023548195.1 Bettongia penicillata ogilbyi | reverse complement strand
AATGTTTGTACTGGGCTGGGAGGCCCCATGTACTGATTTGAGGACTCCCTTCAAGTTATGTTCCAACAGAGTTATGGCTTTTTATTTCTGTATGCTACCATCCTCGGTTTGAGGAAGTCATCGCCCTCAAATAGGGGCACTGGAACTGACTGGTAGTTTCTCAGTCTCTCCACCAAGCAGATGTCCTGTAAAAAACGTAGTGAGACATAGGATTCTGTTGGCTATCCCCACTAAAAAAAATATATTTTTAAGCCTAGCCAAGCCTGGCATCATGCAGGCTGAAGTAGCTTCATTAACACAGCTGCAGCTGGGCAGGGGAGCAGTGAGTCATTAATAAGTAAGGTCACTGGAAAAACTAGGTAACCAGCTTCAAGTGGTGGTCCCTGGGGGCTATTTGAGTACCACCACCCTCCCCCTATATGATTCATGTCAACCAGGAAAGAAAAATCTAGACACATTTTAAACACACCTGCTCTCTGAAGGCCTCTTGGGGCCTTTGTGAAAGTATTTCACTCATTTTTTCTTAACCACATTTCAATAAAGAATCACTCTTATTTAATGGGTGAGAGAATTGCGATGTCTAGGAGGGACATGGATGTGCTGGGTGGACATAGGGTGGGGTGGGAAAGTGGAGGTGGAATATAACCCATTCTTTTGGAAGGGCCCATGGAAGCCAGTTTGTCCAACTTTCCCTCACTTTACAGATGCTGAAACTGAGGCCCAGAGAGGGCAAGCAGCTCATTCAAGGTCACAGTTCAAGGTAGTCTTTTCAATGTAGTGAATTTCAGATGAGAAACTTCCAAAACAATGCTTGTGAATCTGTTTCCTGGATCACTGTGCTTGGGGAGGGATTGCAAATTCCTGTAAGTCACAAAATAGCTTACTTTGGGGTCAGGGTGGCCCATTCTCTGAAAGATATTTGCAAGATGAATTGCATTTGAGGTGACAAACAGGGTCCAGAAGCCCATTCTCAGCAAGTTTAGTTCCCAAATCTGCTATGGACCATTGATTAATAAGCGAGGGTGTATAATGTCAACCTGAGACAAGAAGGATCACCCACTGGCAAAGCTCCTACCTCTGGACAGAACCCAGCAGCTACTCACCTAAGTAAATGTTATTTGTCAAAGGACCCTATGACTGTAAGACTTTATTAACAGACACCAATTGTCACTCTTACAGATGCACTGTTGTCACGGGTGGAAGTCATTATTTCTGACAGTGATTGCTGGGCCAAAGGGTATGAGAAAGTAGACTGATCCATGGCCAATCCTGCCTTTTCCTGGGGCTCACACAATAGACCAGTTTTTGATTTGTGGCTATAACTATTGCTTACAACAAGGCACTTGGGCTTCCTGTTATGATACCACAAGCTTGAAATAAGAGATCTTAGCAGCAAGATACGGAAGGAGTGCTAAACTTGGAGTCAGTGAAGCTGGGCTCAAACCTTGACTCAGCTACTTGTGAGCATGAAGAAGTCTCTGGACCTTAGTTTCCTCATCTGTAAAAAGACAGGATTAGAAAAGTAGATAAGTTTCTGAGCTATAAATCCAGTTGTAAATCATAAATTCCTACTTCTCTATCTCCCTTCGTTTTCTATAGTCACTATCCTTGGTTCTACCACTTTGGTTTCCACTATGATTCTATAGGTTTCTTTTTTGTCTGTTTTTCTGCCTCATCTGGCTGTGATTACCTCCTTTCAGTTCACCATTCAGCAGCTGCTTAGATAGAAGCTGATACTCATTTAGCATTTTAAGATTTATAAATTGCTTTCTTCATAATAACCTGTGAGGTGAGTAGTATGAGTACTGCTTGCACTATTTTACAAATGAGGAAACTGAGACTCAGAGTCGTTAAGTGACTTTTTTCATGATCATACAATAAGGTAGAGGTGAGAACATGGCACCACCCTGCCTGCCAGGTATGATCTATTTCCATTACCTTTACAGACCCAGGCTCTATTGCAGAGACCGTTAATTCAATTCTGATGGATAGCCTTCAATCCAGGGTATAGTTTCCATTGATTCCACAAGAATGATCAACAGTGTCAAAGGTTATAGAGAGGTCAAGAAGAATGAGCATTAAAAAAGATCATTAGGTTTGGCATTTAATGTTAAGTGTGGCTTGGAGTTAAAAAGGTTTAGAAACGACAGTAATAATAATTAACATTTACATAGTGCCTACTATGTGCCAGGTACTGTGCTAAGTGATTTATAAATATCTCAGTGATCATCAGAACACCCCTGAGAGATATGTGCAACTTATCCCCATTTTATAGTTGAGGAAACTGAGGCAGAGGTTAAGTGACTTACCCAAGATCACACAGCTAGTATCTGGGGTCATATTTAAACTCAGCTCTTCCCAACTCAAGGCCCAGTACTCTATCCATTACACCACCAAGTCCCAGCATTGCTTTCTACTACCTATTTTAAATTAATTTAAGAAACATTCATTAAGTGCCTACTATGAGCCGAGCACTCTGCTAATTGCTGAAGATACAAGAAAGTTAAAAAACATTCTGTGCCACAAAAGAACAGATAATCTAATGGGGGAGACAACGGACTGATCCAACGATATGCAAACAAGATATATACAGGATAAATGGAGACAACCTCAGAAAGAAGTTACATTAATTAAGGCCATCTTGGAATGTATACTTGCAGAAGGTGGGGTTTTAACAGAGACTTGAAGGAAGCCAGGGAGGTCAAAAAGTAGAGTTGAGGAGGAAGAGTATTCCAGGCATGGAGGACAAGCAGTGAAAATGCCTGGAGATGGGAGATGGAGTATAGTGTGCAAGACATAGCAAGATGGCCAATGTCACTGGTTGCAGAGTATGTGAAGAGGTATGTAATATAAGAATACTGGAAAGGTAGGAGGGGAAAGAGTTCATAGAGAGCTTTAAAAACCAAACAGAAGACTATTTTTGATCCCAGAGGTAAAAGGGAGCCACTGCAATTTATCCAATGGAGGGAGAGTACATAGTCAGATCTGTGCTTTTGGAAGATCAATTTTCCAGTTGAGTGGAGAATGGATTGGAGTAGGGAGATACTTGAGATAGGGTGACTAGCCAGAAGGTCATTAACCCAGATGTGAAGTAATGGGGGCTTGTGTCAGGGCGGTAGCAATGTTGGAGGAAAGAAGGGGGCATATGTGAGAGATGTTATAAAAGTAGAAATGACAGGACTTGATGGATGATTGGATATGAGGGGTAAGAGAGTGAAGAACTGAAAATGACACTTAGCTTACAAGCTTGGGATGGCAATACCTTCATCAGGAAAAAGTGTTTTATGTTTTGGGGGGCAGATAATGAATTCAGTTTTGGATATGTAGAGTTTAAGATGTCTGAGATATTCAATAGACAGCTAGAAATGCAAGACTGGACCCCAGCAGAGAGGTTGAACAGCTCTGAGAATCACCCTTACCTAGAGACAATAATTTAATCCATGGGAGCTGATGAGATCACCACTGCAAAACAGTAGATAGAGAAGAGAAAAAGGGTCAGGGCAGAACCTGGGGGCATCCATGGCTAGCAGGTGAATCCTAGATGGAGATCTGGCAAAGGAGACAGAGAAAGAATGGTCAGAAGTAAGATGAGAACCAGTAGCATCATGGAAACCTAGAGAGAAGAGAGTTCCAAGGACAGGAGAGGGATTAATAGAGTTAAAAACTGTAGAGAGGTCAAGGAGAATGAAAACTAAGGAAAGACAAATAGATTTGGCAATTAAAAGGTCATTGGTAATTTTGGAAAGAGCAGCTTCAGTTGAATGTTAAGGTTGGACAGCAAAGAGTGGAAGGAAAAGAAATGGAGGTACCAGTGGTAAATAGTACCTTTCTAGTAGTTTAGTGATGAAAGGAAAGAGAGATATAGAATAATGGCTAGAGGAGATGGGTAGGTCAAGTAAGAGTTTTTTGAGGAAGAGAGAATCATGGACATGTTTTAGGCAGTAGGAAAGCAGCCAGGAGATGAGAGGGAGAATATCATGAAAGAGGGGGCAATCTGCTAAAGAAGTTGGGATGGAATGGGATCACTTTGTTCATGTAGAAGAATTTACCTTGACAAGAAGGACTGTCTCTTCATGTGGGACAAGGGTAAAGGAGGAGATCTGAATGTTGTGGGGTGAGGGGGAGGGGAAAAGAGGAAGCTCTCAGCAAATGACCTCAAGTTTTTATTTATTTTAGTGAAATTACATGCTCAGCTGAGAAGGAAGAGGAAGGGAGAGACATGGGATGTTTGAGGATAACAAGCTTTGGAAAAGCCACTGTAATGAGTGGGATGGAGAATTTATGAGCGAAGTATAAATGGATTGCTCTGCCATGGTGAGGGCTCTGTTGAGATTACATAACATAAATTTCTTGGAGCAGGGAGTAACTAGGTGACACAGTGGATAGTGCACCAGCCCTGAAGTCAGGAGGACCTGAGTTCAAATGTGGCCTCAGACATTTGCTAGCTGTGTGACCCTAGACAAGTCACTTAACACCAATTGCTTCAAAGAAAAAAATTGAGGTGGACCTAATCAGCAAGGTTTTGTGATTTTCTATAGCCTTTTTTTTCCAGTGGCATAGAAGTAGGAGCAAAGGAAGCAAAGGTAGGAGTAACCAAAGCTTTGGTTAGGCAGGTTAAGATCATCAATAAGAGAAGGGGACAAGGAAGTTGAGAAAGGCAGGCAATGCAAACTTAAACTGGTTCTCCAAGGGTTCAGGATGGAGAAGGAAGATAGTAGCCAGTGTAGGGCTGTTAGCTCAGAAAAGAACTGTGGAGTAGAGGAATTAGAGGTCATGGTGGGGATGAAGAACAGGGTAAGGGAATGCAATGCAGAGGGAGGTGAATACTTCTAGGTTATGGCTATACTGAGTGCGACCATCTCTGTGTGTGGCTGTTGTGGGGTGGACTAGGTTATGGGAAATGATTAAGTTGCAAAATTGGGAGGTCAGGGTGTTGAGGGAGAAGCCATATGTAGGTTGAATTACTTTAGTATGAGGGCAGGAGTAGGAGAAGAGAGAATGACAGGTAATGAACTCTTTGAGAAAGGAAGGAAGCAAAGTATCCTGGAGGGGTTAACTTTGGTAGGTGAGCTGAACCCTGGGCCTTAATTTCCTCATAGGACTAGATGATGAGGACTAGATGACCTCTAAGATCCCTTCTGTTCTAAATCTATCATCTTATGATCAGGTTGAATCCTCTCATTTTGCAGATGAATCTGAAACCCATAGAGGTTGGATGGCATGCCAAGATTGCACAGGTAGAAAGTAGCAGAAACAGAATTTTAATACAGTACTTTCAAATCCAAACCTACTGCTCTTTCTATTATATTGTTCAACAAATGAAGTTGCTCCTTGATTGGAGGACTAGCCTAGTTAATATCAGAGAAACTCACCACCAGGTTGGATGGAGGATAATGACATGTTTTGAATATGACAAGTCATAGAAACCATGTGAGAGTATGTTTTGTTTTCCCCCATTAGATCGTAAGCTCCTCCAGAATTGTCTTTGTGTTTGTATCCCCAGCACTTAGTACAATGCCTGGCACATTGTGCTTAATAAATGTTTGTGGACTATTGACTACTATTAATAGAGGCATCACAGAGTTGCAATCAACTTCAGTATAGAGGATTCACTTGATAAAATCTGAGAACTAGCTAGGGAAGCAAAGTTAATTGAACTACTTAAGAAACCAAATGGAATGGTGGTGGCAGGTCTAGTGGTCAAGAAGGACAATCCAGGGCAGTAGAAAGAGGGCTAAATTTAGAGTCCGAGGAACTGGGTTCAAGTCCTTACTTTGCTCCTTACTGTGTGCCTTTGTTTCTCCAGACCTCAGTTTCTTCTGTAAAAAGGAGTTGAGCTAGATGATTTCTAAGGGATATTCTAGTTTTAAACCTATGATCATGATAATATGATGCTGTAGCATTCCCAGCACAACCACTTCCATCCTAGACGTCTCAATTTTCCCATCTATTAAATGGGGATGATGCTTTATTAAGGTGACAAAATGAATAGATGATATGGCAAAGGTCACCCCATAGGAGGTATTTTTCCTAGGTTAGTTTTCTTCTTTAGTGGCCATATGAAAATAATGTCTAAGAAAAAATAATTATCTGTTTTAGTCTGTAGAGCATTTAAAAAAAAAAAACACTTTTCCAAGAGCTTTGATGGTTATTGTCTTTCCATAACATCTCTGTGAAATAGGTGGGGGTATTTTGCAGATGAAGAAACTGAGGTACAGAGATCAACAATATCTGCATTTTCATACTTCTCATATTCCAATCCAGTGTTCTTTCTACCAAGTCACTTCTTGGAACTGAAAATGCTGATAATACTAAGGCCCGAATTTGATTCATCTATGTTTTCCCTGAACACCTTGTACTTGGGGATGACAGAGGGAGCAACCAAGATAGGAAGCCTGTTGTGACTCTGCACATTGCATATGAAGAGGTGCAAGTAGGAAAGAGCAGCTGGTTTCTAGAGGAAAAGCTGGAAGACAGATAATAAAAAGAAATGGTTTCCTTCATGGCCCGTGGTACAACCCAGGGCTTTCTGCCTGTTGGAGATCATAGGAACAATTGAAATTCTAATGACTCTTTAGGGTTAATCAGTTGACCACATTTCCAATTAATCTGTAGCCTAGCTTGGGGAGTTTGAGAGGCTTTGCAGATGTAACCTATGATGTCAGTGCAAAGAAATGTGAGACATACTGCATACTATGTCAGAGAAAGGGGCCACTTGTGACTTCTAACCAAAGACCTGTTTCTACATAGTCAAAATCACATCTGCCTTAAAGGATAAAATATAGCATACACTTCAGAGAACCTGTTAGGTGACTTGATGAGCCTTAAGTTCTATTCCAGAGTTGCTACTGAACCCTGGTCATTTGATCTTTAGTTTTTTGAATAGAAGTCCTAACCTAAGTGAGGAGGAAGGTTGACTTGAATGAGATCAGAGGTCAAAGGTTGAGTAGGGGAACTGCTTGCGATCCAGTTTGGCTGGAATATAGCATGTGTGTGTGTGTACCTTTTTTGTACTCTAGCTATCCTTTCCCACCTTCACACCTTAACTTATGCTGGTCTCCCTTTCTGGTCACATCCACCAATCTAAGTTCCAACCTTCTTTCAAGACCTAGCTTCTGTTCCAACACCTCAAAAAACTCCTGTCCTGAACCACCACAGCTCTCAGGGATTCTTTATCTTCTGAACATCTTTGACATTTATTGCTCATACCACTCACTAGCTCCTTGGCATTGATTTTATATATGTATATGCATCTATAGATGTACGTATATGCCTTTTCCCCCATCTACATCGAAAACAAACATATTTTTTAATCTCTTTGTGTTCCGTGTCTAATCTGTAGATGGTACTCTAAAAAGGTTTGCTGTTGATTATGATAATGATGATGTATGACAGATTTCCCAAGTGAGTCTTACAATCACCTTTTCTTTGAAGAAAATGTACCATAAAACCTATATTGTAGTACAGGAGAAACCATTGTAGTAAGGTGAAAAATATGGCAATGTAAACACCTAGCTATCCATTCCATCTTCTTTTGGAATTACAATCTTGCCTAAGACTAATGTCTCAGTTAATAGTGTACTTGTCAAGCAATTGCACAATTCTGCTGAAAATAAAAAGGATTAGAAAGTAAAGAAAGAAGATCCTGTCCTCTCTTCTGCCTTCTTCTCCCCTCTCCTCCCTTGCCCTTACCTCCCCTATCTCCTCCATCTTCTTCCCTCCCTTCTTCTTCCCCTTCCTCTATCCCTTCCCTTTCCCCTCCCCTCCCCTGTCCCTTCCTCCTTCCCTCCTCTCTTTTCTCCCCTCCTCTCCCCTCTCCTCTCTTGCCTATAGGGAGCTCAGCAAAACCAAATGCCACTGGTTCCACAAAACTGAATATTGATGAATGAGCATCACTCATTCTGTTCCCTTTTCCAAGCTCCCCTCTCTATACTTAGCATATTCTCCATAACTAATGTGAAACCCAGAGAAAAAACCATACAAGGCCATTAATACTGCATCCTAGAGGACAGTAATGGAGAGTGAGGACACTCTAAGTCCTTGGTCTGGTTCTTAGGGTCGATTCTAATTTTCTAAAACATTAATTTCATTTTTAAGTCAGCATATCAAATCATTGTATGAATATGAAAAACAGAAGGTTTCTCTCTTTCCTTCACAGAAAAATCCAGTGAATAATAATGAGAACTAACAGTGATATAGCACTTTAAGGTTTTCAAATTATTTTATAGAAATTATCTCATTAGTTCCTCACAATAATCCTGTGAGGTAGGCTTCATATGATCATTCTCATTTGACAGATGAAGAAACTGAATCTGGAAGAGGTACAGCAACTTGCCCAAGGTTTCACAGCCATCCAAGGTCAGAGGCAGGATTTGAACTCGGGTCTTCCTAACTTTCAATCTAGCATTCTATCTATTCCATCAACTGGCTGCTTCTAAAGAAACAACCAAACACATGTAATGCAAATATAACGAGAAGAATCACTTACAGCAGGAGTTGAGGTTGAGAATGTCTTCTTTGGCTAGGATATGGTTGCAATGGTTTGCAAAGGCATGTTGTTGGTTTTCTTTTTTTCTTCCTTTTTGGTGAGAATGCATCGAGAGAGTTTATTTAAGAACCAGCCAATATCCTGAAGGTCCTCAGGCCACTTCAGGTATGGTTGCCTCTGCACAAAGATTCGGATAGGCGGGAATTTCATCAACTGATACTGGGACAGGGATCCAGCTACCACCATGATGAGGACATTTTGAAGATCAGAGAAGTACCTGCTCTGGGCAAAATTGAAGGCTTCAATGCACCAGCCATCTTTGAGAAAATGCCTCGTCACAATGCAAATGGTCTTCCTGCTTCTCCAAATGGCATCCTGGATGTTGCTGATGTGGTCCTCTCCTGGGAGGAAGTCCCTTTCCTCAAAACACAGCTTAAATCTATTTTCAGGATTGTACCTGGAGTCCAAGTGCTTAAGGAATGCATTCTGGACCCATTCAAAGTCTTTGTTACTGAAGCACAAATATGCATCATATTTGTACTGGTCCTCTTCTACTTCCTGGGGATGGTATTGGAATGCCAGTCTCAAGACCATCTTGTGCCAGAGGAAAAAGCAGTGCCCACGAAACTTTGTGAACATCATAACTACTATGAGGAGCAGGATCAAGGTGGTGGCGAAGAAGATGAAAAGTGAAAAATTAATTAATCGTAGGGCTTCCTCTTCATCACAGTCCTCTCTGGGAAATGCATAGAGTGAGACCCCAGAGAATGAGTCAGGGTATGTGCAGTAGACATCCTCAGGGGACCCTAATGTGGTGACATTGGTTTGGTTCAGCCAAAGGATAAACTTGATGGTTTTACAATCACAGATATATTTATTGTGAGTTATATCTAGGTAACTCAGTGATGCAAATATAGTAGGGTCAGGGGATAGCAGGTGGTTGTGGGATAAAAGCAAGATTCTTAAATTTTCAGGTAGAACACCAGGAGAAAGAGATGTCAGCCTGTTGCCATCCAGGCTAAGGAGTTGTAATGCAGTCAGGTCACTGAAAACATCAGGTGGAAGGAAATCAAGGTAATTATTATTTAGGAAAAGAACTTTAAGATGAGAAAGTCTCTTAAACACATCCCAACATGATCCTGCTTGCCAGATGACTTGCAGGATATTTTCTGAAAGATAAAGCTGCTCTAACATATAGTTCTGCAAATGACCATGCTTTGAGTTACAAAAGGAAAATCGATTTTGATTTAAAATGAGAAACTTCAGACCTGGAATCTGGAGAATTGTATAGAGATCATTCAGATCTTCCAACCTGTTTTGTGCTAAATCAAGGAATTCAGCAATTATTTGGATGTTTTGAAAACTTACCAATTTATTGCCACTTAGGAAGGACATATTTAAATTTGGAAGAAAATTAACTGTTTTAATAGCATTATCACGAAGATCCAAAGTTTTTAAATTTTTCAAGTGTTGGAATGTCTCCTTGTGAATCATTCCAATATGATTTCTTTGCAGATCAATAAAAACAATGTTAGGCAGTCCATAAAAATCAAAATGGTAGAGTTCTCCCAGCAGGTTATAGGACAGATTGAGAACTTGGAGATTGTCAAGACCATAAAATGCTCCTTGAGCAATCTTATTTACCTTGTTATGTGAAATGTTTAAAACTTTCAACTTTTTGAGGGTCTTAAACAGGTGAAAGTTCAGGGAGAAGATAGAACCATGTGAAATATCCATTCTTATCACTGAATTCATGCCCAGTGCAGCAAATGTGTCTTGGTTAGGGTCCTTTATATTATCAAAACCAAATCCTGGGCCCATGATATGATGGGCAAGAAGCAAAGAAAAAATCTTGGTTCCATTGATAGCATGACCAAAGTCTCGTATGATATCTACTGTCCAGCCATTGGATGAGACATCCAGTATCTCAAGGAACATATTTTTGAAAGGATTCATGCACTCTTTCCAATTGACTGAGACCCCTCTATAGAGTTTATTGGAAGCAAGGCTAAACAAAGAGAATGTTTTCCCTTGGAGGAGCTCAAGATCTTTTTCACATACAAGAGATATTTCATTTAGAGACAAGTCTATGGATTCCAAAGATTTCAGATCTCCAAAAGAAGGATGAAGGTGGAGACTTTGGATTTGATTTTTAGATAGGTCCAATTTAGCTAAAGAACTTAAATTTCTAAAATAACCCTCTTTTAGAATGGAATCTGAGAAACCACAGGAAAATAGCCGTAGTTCAATCAAGTTGGGCAAGCCTTGAAAAGCATCAGTATGCAAAAAGTGAATGCGAGTGAAACCAATATCCAAGACTGTAAGGTTGGGCAGGTTTCGGAAAGCTTGTCTCTCAATGGTCACAGGAGTGTACTGACTTCCTAGCTCTAGCAATCGAAGCTTTTCCAATGGAGGGAATGAAGTGGCACTAACTACCCTGATGTAGTTAAAACTTAACAGTAGGTTAATAGTGGTGTTTGGCACTTGGGGGACTTGGGTGAGGTTACAGGAACGATATAAGGCAAGTTGTCCATCAGCTGAGCAAGGAGGAATTCCAAACACAGAAGTGACTTTAAATACCAGTCCCAAGAGAAATGCAAGGAGGTGGTCCATTGTGATCCTAGACAAAATAGAGAAAAGATCAAAACATGCTGGGCTATGTATTAAGAAGGTCATAGGAAGGGTAGGGAACACAAAGTAGGATGATGTGATTGCTATAGACAATGACACTGGATTTAGAGAGCACCTCACACTCTGGGGACAAAGTCATAGGATGTCAACCTCTGAAATGGAAGCTAATCAAATAAGAACACAGTGGATTAAAAGAGGCAAACCCTTGAAGGAGCCAATGTGATTTCCCATGTAAGAAATGCTAGCTGCAACCAGGAGTTGTGTGCCACTCAAGCTTTTTTAGAACAGTGAGGCATGAGGGGCTCTCTCCACAAGGATTCAGGCATGTCTGCCACAGGACCTGTGTCAGATTGCACAAAAAATCTTGCTACATGCTCAAACCTGATTGGACAAAGGATTTCTGACTTTTAAATCATATTTCCTGTTTGCTTCTTGAATCCTGTTACCTTCATATAGTGAATTTGTTCTTTAACCTTGGACACTCCACTTGTCTGTCTTATTTGCTTGGTAGTTTATTCTAGATATTGTGAAAAACTGACCCTGTACCATGTCATTTTGGAATGGGAGGAGGGGAGAGAGGGTGAGAAAATTTGGAATTCAAAATTTTATGGAAGCAAATGGTGAAAACTAAAATTAATTAATTAAAAAAGGTGAAACATTGTTTTTAAATGTAATTTGGAAAAAAGATAAAATATCAAAATTTTTAAGAAAATTAAGATAAAATATCAAAATTTTTAAGAAAACTATGCTAACCCCAAAGACATTGACACCCCAAAGAACTCTGATACCATGACTAAGTCTCCCAAAGAGGTCAAAGAAAGAAAATATTGATAATACCTCTGTTTGTAATAGGTAAGAATTGGAACCTAAGGAGGTAGCTATTAGTTGAGGAATGGCTGAACAAGTTATAACGTAAAATGTTATTACATTATAAGAAATTGATAGAAATATTTGTATGAAATGATGCAGAATGAAGTTAGTAGAACCAGGGGGGAAATTATACGACAACAATATTACAAAGACAACTAAATTTGAAGGACTGAGGAACTCTGATGGGCACAATGACCAACCAGGATTCCAGAGGACTTCAGATGTGGAATATGACACACATTTTTGAACATGGAAAATGTGGGAATTTATTTTGCTTTACTTGCATAATTGTCACAAAGGTTTCATTTTCCTCTTAAATTGGGGGAGAAGACATGGGGGAGAAGACAAGAGAAAATAAATGCTTATTAGTTGAAAAATAAAATAAATAAAGTAAGATTTCCCTTATCTACTAGGTTAGTCATCCTATCAAAAAGGAAATGAAGTTGGTTTCAGTGAAGCCATACTTACTCTTATACTCAATAATTCCCTCTCCAGATGTTTAGCAACTATGTCTTTAAAGATCCATTCTAGAAAATGGTCCCTAGAATTGGAGTCAAATTCAATGATTCATAAAAATTGGAATATAAAGCTCTCAGTTTTTGAAAATCAGGGCATTTGCCCTTTTTCTGGTATTACCTCTTTCATTTCCCATTTGTTTTCAAATATCAGTAACAGTTGCTTAGTAATCACATATGCCAGTTTTTTTTTCTCCAGAAAATGAGGGTGTGCCATTTGGATGAAGTGACTTGAATCATCCAGGGCAGCTATGTCCTCTCTTTCTCTTGCCTTACTTATCCTGCTCATCCACTACCTCTGCCAAGACATGTGAACACATTATTTGCATTTTATTTATAGTCTTAGGATGTTTACTGCTATAATGAGAGGTTAAGGGGCTTTTCCAGAGGTCACAAACTAGTATGTGACAGACAGGACTTGAACTCAGGTTTGTCTTTTTTTACTCTGAGTCTGATCCACATCAACCAAGCCATGTTACCTCTCTCCAACACCATCTTTAAGCAGTCAGATGGTTTCATACCTGATTATTTGATTAACTGAATGGAACAGGCTCAAGTCCCTAATAAGTGTACCTTTGAGAGAGAATAAAACAGGTCATCTAATGGGAAGGAATGTGCTCAGTTCCTTCCATGCTTTTGTCCCTTTAACTTCATGGCTGTGAGTACTGAATGATTCTGCCTAAAGTTGGCAATAACACAGCACACCTGGTACATCTGTACAACTCTCAGCACTTTGACAAAACATTGATGTTTCTAAGAACCACGGATCTCATTAACTAGGGAATGGATGAACAAATTGTATGTGAATGTAATGGAATAATGATGGGTCTGTGATGTAAATGGGAAAAAGCAGACCAATGAATGACTTTATTAGGGATCCAAGTAGAGAAGTAAGCCAGCCCTTGCTCTTATGGGGGAGATAACCCATATGGAAAGTTTTAATTGAAAGTCAGATGGCAAGGTCCGATGGTCCTTAGGGTTTAGAGGCAAAGCAGATGGTAATGCCTCTTCTTAAATGCCGTTTCCACTGTTATAATTATATCAATTTCTGATGGTGAGTCACTTGATGGCGCAAAGAACTTTGGTGGCAAAAATTTACTTTCCTGAATCTTCAGTAGCTGTGGCTATAGCATTTATAAAAGCAGTGAGTTGCCAGGCTGACTCTCTACAGCCTTATTATTATTTCTCAAGATAATCGCTGTGGGCTCTAATGGAAATCTAGTGGTCATGTTAGAGAGTGAGGAAAGAAAATTAGAGTAGCATTGGAAAGAGAAACGAATCTTCTTCATATCAGGAATAAAGTCCCTGGGGATATGACTGTTAGCAAAATATTTCTTGCTACTTTCCCCAGCTTCCATTACTAATGCCTTTCCTAAAAGCTTAGGTCCTGTCAGAGGGAATCCCCTTTGCAGCAATAAAACAATCTCACAGTAAGTTCAAGAAAAAGCCCCCCAAATTATTTTACTTTCCCTTGCCCAGGTGGAGCAAAGGTGGTGGAGAACTGGCTTTCTTAAAAATATGTTAATTGTTCAGAATAGATGGCAATGCCAGCTTCTGTGACCAAAAGGAAGAAAAATACACCCCACCCTCATTTATATTCTTGAATTAAAATGCAAACATTTTGAGTTAGAAGTTTAGGAGGGAAAAGCAGAAAATAGCTGGGAAGTGGTTTCTGTTCCAATTGCTTTTTTGGGGGTGGGGGAGAGAGAGGGAGGAAAGCAGGAGAGAATAGTTCCATGATACTTGTAAATCTGTTTGGCAAATAGGTGAAGCCATACTGGCTTCAACTGTTTCTGCTGAGTCTGTATTTGGGCTTAAGAAAAAAGGATGGCTAATCTTCAGTGAAAGGAAATCTTTCAAACACATACCAGTCATGTTTTCTAGCGTTGTATGTTGTATAACCTGGCCCCACTTTCTCAGGGTTGGGAAGCCTCCCAATCCCTCTCATGGTCCTCAGGGACTCCAAAGAGTTTGGGTCTATTTTTTCTCTGTCATTGGCTTAAACTCTCACTGATGTGTTCCCCTTATTTGTTAGGAGGGGCAGTGACTAACCTCTCAGCTTTATTTAGCCACTTAACACTTGTAGCTTTTATGAATGGATGTTTACTTCGAAGATATAATAAGAACAAACATACAGATGTCTCCCCTAACACCTCAGGGGCATAGTCCCTGCCCTTCCCACACTGTCTCATTCTCTTGTTGGGGAGATTAGGGTAAAAATTTAGCTCAGTTCCTATATAGCATCTCTCCCATCAAGTTCTTGAAGGTCATTCCTAAAGATCACTCCTTGCTCCTTGGGACACTGATGCTAGGCTAACTACACCACTTAGACTCAACTCCCATGGCTTGTTTTCCCAGTCTTTTAAAACTCCCAAGACTGGAGACTTTACTCATTGTACCTAGATTTAAAGCCCAAGGATCTAGCTCTATTTCTTTCTTTCTTTTTTTTTTTTGTAAAAGCTAGAGATTTATTGTTATTTTGTGATTAGTAAATTGTCAAATTGGCTATGACACTTTCCCACAACTAAATATCACCATTGATCAGTATAAAAGTTGGTACTTAACCGGACTGAGGATCAAGGCAGAAAGAGCTGACGTGTGAGTTTCACTGGTAACTCAACTTACACTCCGTGCCTGTGTACTGCACATTATTCTTGCCAAGGAAAAGTGTCTGAACAGATTAGTGGGGCAATATGGCCTCCACAACCATTTTTGTAGCCAGCAGTTACAGAAGTAATAGAATCGAACTTTAATATTTCCCTTGATTTTATTGGTCTGCACCTATGTCACTTGAACATATTTCAGTTTTTTAAAACTAAATGAATGCTGAACCAGTCAGTCAAATATATGACTAACTTCTAGGTCATCTTTGAATTGCTCCTAGAAGAATGTACCACCCAACAGTTTGAGAATTAGGCAAATAGGATTTCTCTGGAATAAAGACTGTAAAAGAAAAGCCCAATGTTCTTACTATACAGTTAGAACAGTTCTTTATCTTTTATCTGTAAATTATATATCTACACTACCCAGTAGCCATTTCAATTCAAATAGATTCTTGGTTACCAGATATAATCCTGGTCCAATTGCAGGCAGATTTCCTCTAAAATGTCTCCTCTCTGAGCCTCTGAGAACCGTAATGTTCAACTATTCTTATAGAACTACCAAAACACTTCAGAAGCAAGTCGTTCACAAATAATTTTTAATTGATTTATTACCAGCACAGCAGAGAAATAGCTGATAAAGCCAAAAGAAAGTTTTATGTTTACATGGTGGTTAAAAGTAATTGGAATATCACGACACTTTCAGTGAAAGTAACATTTCTAATTACAAATCATAATGCATGTTAACATCCCTGTGGTAAAGCTGAAAAGCCTTAGGCAAAAGCACTTTCTGCAAATAATATAGCGCTTCTGCAGTCTGCACAAAGACTAAAAGGTAATTTACAGTTGATCTGTGAATGTCGAAACAATATTACAATGTAGTTTTCTGTACAATTAAATGTATACTTAAAAAGTTAATCAGGATCAGCATTTTTACTACATTTTAAATGAAGTTTCCTAAACAGCATTTTTGTCTAGCCCGATTTCTTAGGGCCTTTCCCTTTATGTCACAGTCTTTTATAGGACACATAATATGACCAGGGCACATCATAAGATAATGAAATGAAAAAGAGGAAGTAGCTGAAGCCAACAGGTCTTTTTGAATGTCTCGAGAGTCAATCAGACTCAATATGTCGTTAGCCAACCAGAACCATGGAAGGTCCATGAGTGCTTCACTATCCTGGAAGCAGAATCCCAACCTCTTCACTTGGGAAAATGCCATCTCAGGTGCTCTGGGAATGATTTAGACCCCTGTTATATTTCTCGTGGCCTTCTCCCATGGAGCTCAGAAATTCTCTCCTGATAACATCTATTTCTTATATATATATATATATATATATATATATATATATATATATATATATATATATATATATATATTCTAAGTAAACAGCACCACAGAATTCCCAGCTTATGGGAACAGGGACTTCACAAGGCCAGAAGCTTCAACAGAGATGTGTTATTAGTCATAATGCCACATCTGAAGCAGAAGAGAAGCTCAAGATATATAACATTCTGACTTGAAAAGAGATTTTGGCAGTGATTCCTTAAGGGTCTAGTGAGGCGACCTTGCTTAAAACAGCTTGTGAAGGGGTGAGCATTATTCAGCCCAAAGGCCAGCTCTCCAGATGTCCAATGAGCACTATGTCTGGGAGATGGCAATAAAGATGATGACAATGACGTCTCTTTATGACAATGTCTTTTTCATCTGTATATAACACTTTATATTTCCAGACACTGAGCAGATACTCTTAATCTCATTTTAGAGATGAGAAAACAGGCCTGGACAAGCAGAATGAGTTGCCCAAGGTCCACACAGCTACTCAATAGCAGAGCAGACACCAGAATACAAGACCTGTAAGTCTCCATTTGGTTCTTTCTCCTGCTACGACTAGCTCCTTCTGCAACATAAACCACATCACCACCATCTGGCTCATCTTGATACCTCTGCCTGAGAGAAAAAAATCACTCTAATGATAATCATTTGTTTAATACTTCAATGAGTCCTGAAGGGAAATGTGCTCCCTCAGTAAAAGCAAGTAATTAAATATGCTTCCTGACAAAAAGGGTGAGGAACTTGGATAAAGAAAGGAGAAAAATTATAGAAGTAGGCCGCTGATTTCCAAATGGTCTAACAATTTCCAACACTATTATTTTGCGAGTAGGAGAGATTTGTCCAGCAGTATCATGGCAAAAACATGAGGTCAGTAACCTATTCTAACGTGGAAACTGAAGGACAAAAGATCTTTTTGTATGGCATGGTGATTTTCCAGGGTGTTTTGAACAGCTGTTTGAGTCCATGAAAGACTGGAGCGAGTGCTCCAACCAAGAATCAGTTTCTTTCTGTTGACTTCTTTCACCCTCACAACAACAAAAGACATTTTGCAGCTACGGGGATTAGAGCAAAAGGGGATTTGGGGAGCATCATCTAGCACAAACTCCTCATTTTATAGATGAGGAAATGAATGAGGTTAAGGTCTCATAGGCAGTAAAGACCAGGGTTAGGATATGAACTCAGGTCCCTTGATTCCAAAACCAATGCTCTTTACACTACGATCTACTGTACCAATATTTCTAGGCAGTTATTCCTCCAAGTTCTAAGCAGGCATAACCCTCTTTGGTTTCCAAGAAGAGATTCCTGACATCAGATTCTGAATTGTCTAGGTGGCCTTTTATTTCCTGGGACTTTTTGTGATTGCTGGGATCCCAAGTGGCTACTGATCTATGAATTTCTATCCGCCGAAGAAGGATAAGTGAGGGATCAAACGTCGGCATGGGATTGTTTATTTTGTTATTTATTGTACAGTTAAACTGAGAGGCTTACTCTCCCAGTTGACTCCCTTTACTCCATTTTGGTGAGATGTCCTTTTTCATTAGGAGAAACACTTTGTTAAGTGTTGTGCTTGTATGTGAGTTAATCATTTCCTCTGAAATGGATCAAAACTGATTATAACTTCTTACTGGATCTATTAAAATCTTGATAGCTTGTTTTCCTCTTTTCAGTTTTCACACACACATACACACACACATGCATACACACACACACATTCACACACACATTCACACACACACACACACACACACACACACACACACACACCCATACCTCAAAATCCACCAAACTTACTATAATCTAATGTTATTTCTTTCCATGGTCACTCCCTGAACAATTATTAGTACTACACTGTACTATGCTGGCTGCCTATAACAACTACCTCCCAAGGTTATTGAATTTGGGCTATCCTTTGACTAATTGTGAGAAACTGTCCTATAAGATCTCCCTTTGAGATATTAACTTGCTGTGTCTAAAGCTTCTAACAGTGTTGAAGGTGTGTTCTAAAGAGTAGTTGTGAGTTCTGACTTGCACGAACCCTGACCAATTAAGCTCCCCAACCTTTTAAGGTCAGATGAGAAATAACTTTCCTGATAAATTCTACCGTAATTGAAGCCTTTTCTTTATATAAACAAGAGCAATTTGACCTCAGCTTACATTCTATTGAAACTGCCCTGGGGCTAAAGAACCATGCTGTTGAGGATCTACTGTTACCTGCCTTAGAGATAAGTGAACCGTGGCCTGAGAAGCAGTTTCATTTTAGAACCTTTTCCCACCATCTTGGAAACCAAGTGGCTCTGCTATATCCCTCAATGAACCCCAATCATATACATAAGTTATATATTAGACTCTCTTGGATGTTTTGTTGGCATGATGGCAACACCTGCCACACAACCATCCAGTTAGAGACCATTTGCTGCTAAATGCTGGGGAATGGACAAAGAAGACAGATCACCTCTCCAGATTCTGAAGTTATCCTCTAGAAACCAGAGCAAAGATAGGTACATTCAGGATCACCTAGCTATAGATGACAATTGAATGTTGTGTTACAAAAAAGAAAAAAAAAACAGGAGAGGAAAACTGAGTGACCTGTTTCAGGGAACTTTCCTTGTTCATTTTGACATTCACTGCTTTTCAAATCCCAGGCAGGTGGACCTTTTGGTTTTAAAGAGCAAACCTTCATTCTCCTTGTAAAACTTTCCACATAAAACTTACTTTTCCTTTCTTTTTTTATATTAGAGCCACCTGGATACTTCAACAAGCAAGACTTTTTTAATAAAACTTATTCTTACCACTTATTTTATAGATTTTTATTGTTCCTTTGTTGTAGTAGAGAGTAGATCAGAAATACAAACTAATCAACATTAACATAATAAAAAACCTTTGGATTGATAGCCAGTCTGAATTACTGTGTCACAGTGACAAAAATGTCTATGTGGAGACAGTATTTTAAGGTAACAAAAAACGATGCAGATAGCCAGAGTAATTGATGTAGCAGTGACTGGAGCTTTGACCCAGGCCACCGATATAGAATGGGTCCCTTTTCCTCTCTGCTCACTGAATCCTTTAGTCTCCATCCCTCCAAGCCTCTCACTGACCTCCTGTGTTCCAGCATTTTTGTACCCTTCTCTCAATCCAATTTTTCTCATTGTAGCACCCTCCCATCTTGCCCATAGCTTTCCCCACACTCTACCATTTCCCAGTGATCTGGGGATGTCAGCCCTGGCTACAGGGACATAGCTTTGACATTCAGGGGGATAGACTTCTCTCTTTTCTGGCTTAACTCCACCCAGGATGGACTCTCTTTTGAACTGAACCCTCCTTCAATGAATTAACCCTGGACACAAGAGTTTCTGATTATGCTGTAGCAAGAATGACCTTCCTTTTTTCAAAGACTTGGAACAGGAAAGTGACTTGCCCAGTCATAGCTAGGAAGTTTATCATCTGGGACTTGTGTACCTAGGGTACAATATGTATTGGAGGCCTTAGGTTTGTAGATGAAACTCTGTAAATGGGATAGTGAACAGTTTGACAGGGTCAGTAGAGTGAATTTAAGTTAATTTAAAAAAACTTGGCTAATTTATGCTATGGAAACTATGATCCCTATATTATTCAGATACAGTAATTACACACACACAAAATATAGGATACTAAATAATGTAAGTCAAAAATCTCCACTTATTGTTCCTCCCTAATATAATCAAAATTCAAAATAACCTTGATATATTGAAGAATTATGAGAAATAAACAGAATGAAAATCAATGAAAACAAGCACAAGACATCCAACAGCTGGGGAAAAGCCAGAATGTATAATAATTGACTCTGCAAGTAAAGTAAGATTTAATTTTAAGATTTAAAGAGTTATTGTGAGCGAAGGTTGAATCATGTATCATTATTGCAAGTCTTTTCCCTCTCTTAAAGCATCCTAACACTGGGATTTATAAAGAATTGAATAAATGGGAACCCTGAAGTCATCTTCCTGGTACGCCCAGCCATGAGAAGAGAACGGATGGAGCACTGAACCAAGAATGGGAAGACCTGAGTTCTAAATCTATCTCCAGCACCTACTACCTGTGTGACTCTGAACAAACTGCTTAACTTCTATATACTTTATTTTTCTCCTCTGTAAAATGGGAATAATACTTGTACTACTGTGGTGTCCTGGAATACATGTGGATTTGGGGTCAGTGAATCTTGGTTCAAGTCCCAGTCTTACCACTTGCCATTTGTGACTTAGATCAATTCAATGAATATTCTTAGGTCTAAGTTTCCTCATCTATAGAATTAGGGGACTGGGCAAGATAGCCTTTAAAGTCCCTTTCAGTTTGGAAGTCAATGATTCAATGATACGAATACCTGCTTCACAGGATTGCTGCAAAGAAAATTCATCTTTTTGTGCTATGCAAATATTTGTTGTTATCCTTCCCAATTTTATTTTATGTCTTTGAACAAACTTGGTTTCAAACAAACTTCTTCATTCTAAAAAAAGAAAGGTCCAATTCAAATCTAAAATTCTGAATTTCTGTGATCTTACCAGAGATATGTCCTAAATTTGGAGAGGATTCAGAAAACAGCCTTCAGAGAAGAGTATAAGGGTAACAGATTCATAGAACTGGAGATGGAAAAGATTTTGCAGATCTGATGCAGAGGTATCACAGCCCACAGTCCAAGCAGTCTGCAAAAACTCAGGAGTGTCCAGGAACCAGATTAAAATGGAATTGGGAAATGTTTCACAAATTTATTTTCTTTTTTTAAAATTTACGGAATAAAACAAGATTTCTACAACACAGTATAAAGAAAAAATGGTGATTGCACATGAAACTACAACTCTATATTCCTTTTAAATATATAAAAAGTTATGTAAATTTTTTTCTTCCTCCCCCACCCAGAGATGGCTACCATTAGACACAAATACACGCAAGCATAGACACACACACACACACACACACACACACACACGTAAAATCATTCTGGATATACTTCTATCAGTTCTTTCTCTAGATGCCGATAGCATTTTCCTTCCTATGCCCTTTGTGGTAAATTTGGGTATTTATAATAGTCACAATGACTTATTCATTCAAAGTTATACTTAAAATGATATTATTGTTACTATATACAACATTCTCTTGGTTCTGCTCATTTTACTTATTTATATTTATTATTTCATGCAAGCCTATCCATGTTTTCTAAAACCATCAAGCTCATCATTTCTTATAGCAGAGTATTCCATTACAATCATATACCACAACTTGTCCAACCATTCCCCAATTGATGGGGATCCTTGAAATTTCCAGTTCCTTGCCACCACAAAGAGAGTGACTATAAACATTTTAGAACTATTTTCTAGGCTATTTTTCTTTGTCCATAATCATGTTTAGAAACAGACCTAGTGGTGGTATTGCTGGGTCAAAAAGTATAGGCAGTTTAATAATTCTTTGAGTATAATTCCAGATTGCTCTCCAAAATGGTTGGATCAGTTCACAATTTCACCAACAATGAATTAATGTCCCAGTTTTTCCATACCCCATCAATATTTGCCATTTTCCCTTTCAATAATTTTAGCCAATATGATATGTACAAAATTATATCTTAAGGTTGTTTTAATTTGCATTTCTCTAATCAATAATGATTTAGAGTATTTTTATAGGAATATAAATTGTTTTCATTTCTTCATCAGAAAACTCCCTGTTTATATCTTTTGACCATTTATCAATTGGTGACTCATATTCTTATAGATTTTACAATGTTCTTTATATATTTGAGATATGATACCTTTATCTGAGAAACTGTGTAGAAATCCCCCCATTTTCTTCTTTTCTTCTGATCTTGGATACATTTGTTTTATTTGTACAAAAACATTTTAATTTAATGTAATTGAAGTTATCCATTTTACACCTCACTCTGCTCTCTATCTCTTATTTATTCATAAACTATTCACCTATCCATAAGTCTGATAAGTAATATAATGCATGTTCTTCAAACTTTCTTGTAATGTCTCTCTTTACATCTAGGTCATATAAATAATAAATAAAAATGCAACATAGATGATGTTAACTTGTGGTTTTCTAAGTAGATATGCAACATCAGGGAATAATTATCTGAGAAGATTGGTTCACAGGTATCACCAGACTGCTGAAGGGTTCAATAGTAGACACAAAAAAATTAAGTACCCTTGTAAAGGAAAGGAAAGTTTAAATGGCTTGGGGAGAGAAGAAAAGGCAAATATAACCTTCAAACATTATAAAGCATCAAAGTGGTTGTTGTTCTTTATTCTCAAAGAGGACCAAAATGATGTCACCATGTTGGGGTCAAGGTATGGTGTGTTTGACTGTGGTTGATCACACCAAAGTGAGCCCAAAAGGCCCTACCACAGGTTGGGCACAAATAGTCATATGAACATTTGGAGTAGAGATGTCTCTGAATTTGCACATCTCATATTTCTTTTAAGTTACTGCAATTTTGCTTTGCTCAGAGAGCACAGCACCTTCTTTGACACTGGCACCCCATGCCAGGCAATCCTGTGCCAATCCCACGTCTCACAATCAATCCCAAAGTTCTTCAGGGAGACACTGAGTGTCTTGTATTGCTTCTTCTGACCTCCATGAGAGCACCAGAGTGTTCTCTGTAAAACAGTCTTTTAGGCAAATGTGCGTTTTGCATTCAAACAACGTGGACAGCTCTCTGCAGTAGAGTTTGAATGCTTGTCAGTTTAATTTGAGTAAAGATGCCAACTGATCTTCAGAATCTTCCTAAGACAATTTAAATGGAAGCAAGTAAGTTTCCTAGCATGGTACCGGTATACTACCTAGGTTTTACAGGCATGCAACAGAGCAATGTTCTCTATAGATCTTCAGTTTGGTAAGCAGCCTAATAACCTCTTCTTCCCTTTCTCTCTACTTTCCTTTGGAGCCTCTAAACACTGAGTTAGCTCTGGCATTGCATGCATCAACCTCATCATTTGTGTGGACATCACAAAGTAAGTGAACTTATCCACACCACTCAAAATTACTCCATTTGCTGTAACTGGTGGTTCTACACATGGATGATGTGGTGCTGACTGGTGGAGAACCTCTCTTTTCTTGATGTTAATTGTTAAGCCAAAATTAGCACAAGCATCAGAGAACGAATGCATACTCTGCTGCATGTCAGCTTCAGAGGCTGCTCTGAGTGCACAATCATCTGCAGACAAAAAGTCACCCACCAACTCTCCTTCCACTGTAGTCTTGGCTTGTAACCTTTTCAAGGTAAATAATTTATCATCAGTGTGGTAGCTATCTTGATGCCATTTTCATCGTTGTTGAGGGCTTCTGATAACATTTCTGAAAAAATCATGCTAAAAAGCATGGGAGCAAGCACACAGTCCTGCCTCCGTTGGTGACTGGGAAAGTGTGAGAGCTTCATCCGTTATCCAGAACCTGTGCAAGCATGCTGTCGTGAAACTGACGTATAACACTGATGAATTCCTCTGGGCATCCACATTTTACCATGATTTTCTACAAACCCTGCATAGATGACCATCTTCCAGTTGAAGGATCAGTGTATTAAGGAAGACCCTGGCAAGAATCTTGCCAGCAAAGACTAAGGGAGAGATTCAATGGTCACAGGGCAACCTATTTCCTTTTCCTTTATAGAGATGCCTTCAAAGAGGCATCTTTGAACTCCTGAGAGACAGCCTCTTCTTGCCATATTACCTGGAAAATTTCTTAGAGATGGACAAATCCTGCTGGTAAACCTGTGGAGTTATTGTTCATTTAGCATCTTCTGAATTTCTCCATCATTTTCATCAAACCAATTTTAATGTTTTTGAGTGTCATGGCCCGGATGAACAAACACAACTCTGTACACCAAATCTCTGAAAGCTGCCCACTTCTTTTCTGCTCCACTGTTGCCAACTTTGTTTGGCTTAACTTTCCCTCCAAGTTATCAATGAATTGTTCCTGTTCAGAGAAGTGCTCTGATCTGTTGATGTTAAGGCTTTTGGTAGTCTTTTTCTTGCCCAGAGTTGAGCTGCTGCTTTTGTTGAATGCAAGTACTTAGCTTAGAGAGGATAAGTCTATAATCAGTCCAACACTCTGCTCCACACATTGCCTTTGTCACTCTCACATCCTGTCTCTTCTACTTAAAATGACATAATTTATTAAATGCCAATGTTTGCTGTAAGAGTAAATCCATGAAGTTTTATTGTGTTTAGGTAAATAGAGGACAGTGTTGGTGATGAGGTCATGAGATGAACAAGTGTTTAGGAGTAAGTGATCATTCCTGTTGCTGTTTCCAGTTCTTTTCTTCCCAAGGACTTCCTGCCATGTCTGGTAACTTGAGGCTACTGTAGCATTAAAATGACCCAGAATTAAAAGCTTGTCCTCTTTTGGCACATTAATGATGAAGTCTCCAGGCCTTCATAAAATTTTTATTTGACCTCATCTGGGTTCATAATGGTGGGCATATAGGCACTGATGATGATGATGGTATGGCGCTTTTCTGCAGGTGGCAATCACATTGTCATGAGCCTGTGGTTCACTCCTTTTGGTAGGCAAACAAGCTTGTTGACTATATTAGTTTTGATTGTAAAACCTATGCCATGGGCACATCCCTTTACTGCACCCACTCCAGAAAAATGTGTATCCAGCTCTGATTTGGGTAAGCTGGCCTTCATTTGCCAGTCTTGTTTCACTCAGGACTGCTATTTGAGTGGGATACCTGCTGAGTTCTCTCACAACAAGAGATATTCATTTTTCAGGTCTACTGGATTTTGAGTTGTCCATAAGTATGCACACATTTAGAATTATCTTCACATAAGTTTTTGTATATTTTTTTTTGCATTTCAACTGCGGGGTGGAATCCCTACCTGCCATGGTAAGCAGGCTAGGATTGAATTAAACAGATAATTTTTAGGGTACCTTTTCTATCCCCTTCCTCACATCAGGAAGTGAGCAGTACAGTCCTTTAAAAAGGCTGCTCAGATACCCAATTGACTGCCAAATCTTACTGTTGCTTCAGTACAGCAAAAAGACAACCTTATGGCCTGGGCTGCCTGTGTGTAAGACTGTGACTACAGCTCCTGGTGTATCTGCACCTACTGCTTCCTCATGTGTCTGTCCCCATAGAACTTTGAGGAAGGTGGAAATGGTAAAATGGTATGGGTTATGTCTTTTGATTCATTCATAAATTGGATTTAAGTGAGGCAGAATTTCGTGAAGTCAATATCCTCACTCTCCTTTCCAGAGTCATAGGAATCCAGATGACTGGAAATGGCTTGGGATGCAGTGGATGACCTTGGTGTCTTTGATGTCTAAGCATTCCACAGCATCTGCTTCAGCCACCATCACAGCCTTTGGAACAGATTGTTCTTATCTGCCCATTCACCGGGGCAAGTCTTCACGGGATTGAAGTAGATTAACTCACCAGAGGGTTTGAGAGCCCTCAGCTACCCTGAACCTGCTTTAGACTATCTGTCTAAAGGGTTTACCAGGGTATGGCCACTGTGCATTTCATTGCTTCCTGGAGCCACACATGAGAGTTGGGTGAATCAGGTGGACACCAAGGGTGGAGAGTAGCCCTGAAAAAGGCTCAGCAACCCTCTCATCAGTGGTACTAGTCTTCCTCAAACACCTGTACACCCCAAAGCAATAAATACAAATCCACAAATCCCATTCAAGACTCATTATCTTTATTTCCAAGCTGTACCTCCTATAGAAAGGGTCTAACAAAAAGAATGAGATACTGCAAGATGAGCAACCATACTTTCTTAGCAAGTACTGTGTTTTCTCAACTCTGGGCACTAAACCATAGAATGCCTCAATTTGTAGAATTCTTTATTGTTTACAAAACATTTTAAGGCAAGCTTATTACCTCTTCTGGATACATGGTCTCCCTCTTCTAGTCATTTGCTTTCCTTAATCCATTGTCCACTTAGTTGTGCAACTAAGCTTGCTAAAGCACAGGTCAGATCAGGTTACTCTTGACTCAAAAATGTTATTAGCTCTCTATTGCCTACAGCATAAAATAAAAATTCCTCCCCCCAGCATTTAAAGCACTCCACCATGTGGCTACCCACTAGCTTTCCAGTCTTAGATCACACTTTTCTTCACCCCCCCTCCCTTCTCTGTTACAGCTGAAATTGCTGATTACCTGTGGCCAGAGCTCAGTCCTCCATACCTTCCTACAGGCTGTCCCTAATGAATGGAATCCCCTGTAGAGCCATGGAATTTTAGGAATTATATGAGGAAACGGCCCCAGTCACCAACTATCTAGTCAAACCCAAACCTTGGGCGAGGGGAACAAAGCCCTTTTTACAACATGCCAATTAAGGGGTCATATAGCATTGTTTGTTGCCCTCCAGTAAAGGTCAACCCCTTACTTTCCAAGGAAGCTATTCTGCCTATGGATAGCTTTAGTTCCTAAGTAAAGCATTTTAAAATGTAATCCAGGGGTTGTTAACCTCTTTTGGTGTCACAGACACCGTTGGCTGTCTGGTGAAGCCTGTGCCCCTCCTTTTCTGAATAATGTTTTAAATGCATAAAATAAAAACATAGAATAACACAGGAAACAAATAAATTCGCATATAGTTATAGAAAAGAGAAAAAAATAGCAAGGTCATGGATCCGTGGTCCATGATTAAGGACCATGGTTAAGGACTAAAGCTCTAGAAAAAGAAACTGAGGCCCAGGGAGGTTGAATCATTTGTCATTGTCACTAACCTTACAGTAAGAGCTAATATCCTGCAGGAAATATGCTTCATGCATTTTAACAGCTAACATCTCCCTTTGTGCTCAAAGGCAAATCAAAATACAACAGAATTGAATTAGTGAATCTCAGAAATTCTCTGTATTATTATTACCACAAGAGAATACATTACAAATTATGGGTTTATGTTGCTATTAGCTGCTAAATATTCTTTCAATTTAGCCTGCATATATCTTGTATATTCATAGTTGTTTGCATGCTGTGTCCCTCATTAGAACATGAGCTTAAAGGTAAGAATTGTGTTTTTGCCTTTCTACTTTCTACTTCTACTTTCTTTCCTACTGATTGGCATGGTGCCTGGTGCATAGTAGGTGCTTAATTAATTCTTGATGAGGGTGATGGTGTAGCCTGGGATTGCAGAATCAGGAATGGAAAGAGATCTTACAGATAATATGATCCATTGCCCTCATTAGACAGATGAGGCAGTGGAGGTCCCAGAGATAGTAAGTACCTTGACCAGGGTTATATAGATAGATAGTAGAAGAGCTGGGATTAAAACCTAGTGTTCTTCCCAGTATATCATCCTGCAAGTAAATTCTTCCCAGGTCAAAAGAATTATAAGAGATTCAATTACTCAGGAGACTGGGTCGAATGAAGTGAGGTTTACTGTCTATTGTTGCTTCGTCATTTCAGTTCTGTCTAACTCTTTATGATCCTTTGGGAGGTTTTCTTGGCAAAGATACTGGAGTGGTTTGCCATTTCCTTCTCCATCTCATTTTGCAGAGATACAGATTAAGGAAACTGAAGCAAACAGGGTCACACAGGTAATGTGTCTGAGGTTGGATCTGAATTCAGGTCTTCCTGACTCCAGATCTGGCACTCTATCCACTGCACCATCTAGCTGCCCTAAATACAAATATAGTAAATATTTAATAAATGCTTTTTCATTCATTCATCTACCTTTCCATGATTATTTCATCTTACTCTTAGCACAACTAATCCCTCATTTCTCCAATATGCTGCCATCCTAATTCCTACCTCCTGGAACCTCTAGTGTCTTCCAAACACACTCAGACAATCAGTGTGAGTTTGAGCCAATGTCAGAGGTCAGACTCCCCCTAAATCTCCTTAAGGCTGCCAGCAAACTCTGAGGGAGGGGCCTCCAAGCAGTGGAGGCCATGGTGATCACAGTTAGAACACAACAGACCTAGAACTTCCCTTGGGATGGATATTAATAATGCAGCTTAAGATTATATCGGTCATCTGCCATGTCAAACCATTGGTTCACACTGATTTCTCAAGCCATTAACCATGCTTCCTCCAAGTCCTAACCACATTTTCTTCACCCTATTATCTAGCTACATCCCCCCACATGTCGAACCGGTGAAGTTGTTGATTTTTCAGAACCTGAGTGTACAAATTGATCGAGGCAGGTTAGGTGGTGCAATGGATAGAGCACAGGCACTGGAATCAGGAAGACTTCAGTACGAATTGGCTCTCAAATACTAGCTATGTGACCTTGGGTAAGTCACTAAATCTGTTTGCCTCAACTTAAATTATAAAATAGGAAAAATATAGACACCTTTCTCACAGGGTTGTGAGGATCAACTATGATACTATTTGTAAAGCACTTAGCCCAGCCTTAGCCTCTCATGTAGTAGGTACTTAATAAAGCCTTGTTCCTTTCCCTTTATTCCTATTTATTCCTATTAAGTTTTATTTGCTTAAATCTGGACTACTGGTCTATTCTCTGAAATATGATTCAGAATCACAGAGTGGGAAGTAACCTCAGAAGCCAATGTAGCATCCCTGAAGAGGAATCCTTTCTTCAACATCCCCAACAAGCGATTATCCAGCCTTTGTTTGAGGACTTGCAGTTGGGGTTTGGGGTGGAGGACACCCACCCCAAAGGCAGCCCAGTTCGTGTTTTAGATAGCCTTAGTTATTAGGAAATATGCTGTCATGAAGTCAGAATCTGTCCCTCTGAATCTTGCACCTATTGTTAAGAAGTCTGCCCTGTGGAGCCAAAGGGACTAAGTCTAATCTCTCTCCTAAATCTCGCCCCTCTTCAAATTCTTGAAGATAGGTATCATATTCCCCTAATGATACCCTCTGAAGGGGGGAAAGGAGA
This sequence comes from Bettongia penicillata ogilbyi, assembly GCA_023548195.1. NCBI lineage: Eukaryota > Metazoa > Chordata > Mammalia > Diprotodontia > Potoroidae > Bettongia > Bettongia penicillata. The sequence continues at coordinate 1,747,414 of JAJHZJ010000526.1, read as the reverse complement.
GGGAACAGCTGTGTGCTGAAGTCCAGGAGGGTTTGCAGCTGTTCCCAGTTATTGAATACTCTTCCTTCTTCTCTATAAAGAGGCAATTAGGAGATTCTCTGCACAATGGCAATCAGTGGAGTGGAGGACAGAGTGTCAAGAATGGAATGTGTGCAGAATGGACCATGGCCTGATCCTTAATGTTGCGGTTTGAGGGATCCATTGTTCTTAAGACTAGGGGGCTAAGAAAGTGTGAGAGAACACAGTGGATCCCTGGGAAGTCTGAGGGCAGGGCAGGCATAGATCCATACACAGTACTGTGGGCGCCTCTGAGTGTATTCTCAGACATTTGGAGCTGACTGCAAGCATGCAGTTTGTTTGAGGGAGTGTGGGCAAGAGGGTTATTAAGGCGGCATTTGGAGGTGGGTGCCTCCATTGTACTAAGGAGACAGAATATGTGCTGGTTCTGGTGCCCTGCCCATGAAATGATTATATCAGTCAGTCAGCCACCAGGCATTTATTAAGCTTTTATTATGTGCCAGGCACTGTGATAGGGATACAAAGAAAGGCAAGAACAGTTCCTGTTCCCAAGGAGCCCATATTCTAAAGGGATAGATGACATATAAAATACCTATGCGCAGATATGTCCAGAATAGATGGGAGGTGATCTTGGGTGGAAGGCGCTCTTTCCCAGCATAGAGGACCTGGAAGGGGACTTTCCTGCAGAAGGTGGAGCTTGAGCTGAGTCTTAAGAAAGCAGGGAAAACCAGGAGGCAAAGATGATGTGGGGTTCTGACAGATACCTGAAGGGCTAGCCTTCACATGGGAAGAGATAACTAAGGGATGCTGGACCATATGGACAGTGACTAAGCTCTAGTCAACGTGAAAAGGTCTTATTGACACGTAAAGTTCTGCACCATATTAAACATTCCCAGTTCCTTCAATGCATCCTTCTAGGGAACTGTCTCCAAGCCTCTAGCCATGCCAATTACCATGTAACTTGTCAATGTCCCTCAGATCTAAACACAATGTTCAATACATAGTCCGACCAGGGCAAAGTACATTGGGATTGTTACCTCCTGTGCTTGTATACCATCCCTCTCTTCACCATATCCATTTGGGTTTTTGTTTTCCTGTCCTACCACTGACTCACATTGAGCTTACAATTTTGTTTTTTTCTTAAATGCTATTATCCATGACCCCTTTGATTCAGCCATGCCTAAGCCCTGTACTTAGGAATTTGATTTTAAAAAAAAAACAACAAGCTGAGGACTTCACATTTATCCCCGTTAAATCTAAACTTATCAGGGTTGGCCAATTAGTTTATCTTTTGAGATTCTGATTTTACCGTCTGAGGTTATCTATCTCTCCTAGTTTTATGGCTTCTGTAAATATGACAAACATGCTCTTTAAAATTCCAGTCTGGTTTCTTCCCACCTTTCTAGTCATTTTACAGTTTAATCCCTTCTATTCACTCGATGAACCAACGACATTGGTCTGCTTGCAATTCTTTGAACACAATACTCCATCTTGGGCTCTGTGTCCCATTCCTGGAATTCTCACCCGGCTCACTTCCTTCTGTCATCTTTCCTAGCTCCCTTCAAGACTCAGTTCAGATCCTACCTTTGGCATAATGCATTTATTGGTCACCTTGCTTCTAGTACCTTCTCTCTCAGATTAATTCCTATCTAATCTGTATGTTCATAGTTATTTAAACATCGCCTCCTCCATTAGATGTGAGCTCCTTGCGGTGTTTTCAATGATTTATATTTCTAGCACATAGTAGGTACTTACTAAATGTTTGCTGACTGAGCTGAATCACTGATAAAAAAACAACAAATAAACCAGGGCCAAGGTACCTTGATAACATGATATGCCCTGTGGAACTTTGCTAGAGCTCTCCCTCCAAAATGACATCAATCCATTCATAGTTACTTTTTGTTTCTGACCCTTCAACCTACTCCAATCTACGTAAGTATACTATCATCTTCTTGTTCAGTTGTTTCAGTCATGTCTCACTTCTCATGACCCCATGTGGGATTTTCTTGGCAAACATATTGGAGTGGTTTGCCATTTCCTTCTCCAACTCATTTTATAGATGAGGAAACTAAAGCAAACGGGGTTAAGTGACTTGCCCAAAGTCACACAGCCAGTAAGTGTCTGAGGCCTGATTTGAACTCAGGAAGATGAGTCTTCTTGACTCTAGGCCTGACAGTCTATCCACTGTGTCACCTAGTTGCCCTGTACTATTATCTAATATTCATCTTTTCCCAAAAAGTAGCTTGAGACACTTGGTTAAAATGCTTTGATAAAATTAATTTCTATGACACTCCCACTATCCACCAGTCAAAATACTGTAACATCAAAGTAAATGAGTAAAATCTGGCATAACCTGTCTCAAGAAACCCATACCGGCTCTTAGTAATCATAACTTCTTTTTCTAAATACTCATAAACCATTCATTTAATAATACACTCTAGAATTTTGCCAGGAATCTGTTAATTTCATTGGCTTATAGTTTACAGACTCTAATCTTCTGTTCAGCACATTTGCCATTTGTAGTTACCACTTAGCTCACCAGTCGTACATGCTATTTCTTTCAATACCCTAGGATGTGTTCATCAGACTCTGAGACTTGAACTCATTGAGGAAAGTTAAGGACTCTCTTACCATCATTTTGCTTATCATGGGTTTCTAGCTATCCACTTTTGTTTATCCTGCTCTGAAGACCCTACTTTTTGGCGGAGAAAATAAATGCAAAACAAGCATTGTATTTTATCATAGCTTCATCCATAACCAGGCAGCAGTCCCTTCCCTTTCTTGAATTCCCTTACAAACCCAATTTAGTTTTGTTTTTTTTTAAAGCCCTTTTTTGATGATCTTAGCATTCATTGTAAGTCTCATCTCACATAGGCTTTGGTTTTCCCAATAATCTCCCTACTAAATTCTGGTATATTTTTGTATTGCTTTGGTTACTTACCTTTATATGCATACAGTTTTGAAATCCAAGTTAGTGATAAGTTTCCTATGCAACCACATTTGTTTCTCTAGACCACTTTTCCTTTTTTTTTTTTATTGGAATAATACGTCTTTCTATTTTTCAAGTGTGGTTTTGTTTTTTTTCCTGAGAGCTTCCTAACCCTCACAAGTCAACTTTTCTTATAGACTGAGGATGTTACCTGTTCTTGCTCTGGTCCCCTTGAAATAGACTCTCTTAAAATTGAGGGTACAAGTCAGACTTTGCTCAGCATTCTCCTTTTTAATCTATCACAAAACTTAAGATGTCCTGTTTACTTCCTCCTAACATTGCTGCCATTTTTTAAAAAAATTTATTTTGTTTTAATTTATGAAATAAAACAAGCCCTTCCATAAAATAGTGTAATTAAAAAATGATTGCACATGAAACTACAAATCCATTTTGTATAATTTCCTATTCCTTTTAAATATATAATAAAGTTTTCATGTAAATTTCTTTTTCTTCCCTCTGACCCCTCTCACCTCACTACCATTAGACACAAATAGGTATGTGTATGCTATGTTATCTCTCTTTCTCTTCAGATACACACACACACACACACGTATATACACACACAGTATAGAAATATGTATGTAATATATGTATTTCTATATATAAATACTTCTATTTATTTGTTCTTTTTCTGGATGCAGCTAGCATCTTTGTTCATATATTTTTTAGAGTCAATTTGGGTATTAATAATAGTAAAAATGACTTATTTGCTCAAAGTTGTTCCTAAAGCAATGACTGTTACTGTATACAATGTTCTCTGGGTTCTGCACATTTGCTCTTCACTATTTTGTGCGAGTCTTTCCATGTTTTTCTAAGATAACTGAGCTCGTTAATTCTCATAGCACAGTAGTATTCCATCACAATCATATACCACAACTTGTTCAGCCATTCCCCAAATGATGGGCATCTCTGCCATTTTTATTATACTAACCATGTCCTCCATATTGATTAGAATCAGATTCAAAATAGCAATAGTTTGCTTCAACTTCTATATGCACAGTTATCATTAAAGCAAGTGGAAAAATTAATAACTGGTCTACTTTTAACCTCCAGGCCTCCAGTAAACATCCAAATAGCTGAAGTCCCCCATCACAGCCACTGTCTACTCTTGTGCTAGTTTCTAGAAACAACTTTGCAATCGGTTTCACTTGGCTAGAAATATCTACAATATTGATTCTGTTTTTTTCCTGCCATTGATCCTAAACTCTTTACATTATGTTTTCATCCTCAGCTTTGCAGATTTCCTCATAGGAGACTCTCTCCTTCACAGCATACCACTCCCCATCCTATCTGCTTCCCTTTATACTAAGATATAACCTTCCTTTGCCATAGTCTAATCATGAGTCATATCCTGCCAAGTCTCAGTAAAGCTTTAAAGGTTGATTTTATCTCCTGTGACTGAGATCCTTGGTTCATTTTGTTTATTGTCCATACTCTGTACTTTTGTGTATAGACAATTGCAGCCATAAGCACTATTATTGCCCATCTTCGTAGATTGAGTTCTTCTGTTAAGCTTATCTATTGGTAAGTGTATCTTGGACAAATGGACAATGAACTAGGCCCAGAATAAAAAACTAGATTGCCTTTGAGGAATCGTGGTTCTTTTAACAACGCTAAATTTCTCCCTAAAATGAAGCCCTATTTTTTAACACTCACATTCTTCTGGTGACATTATATGACTGTGAACCACAGACAACTAATATCTGAAGAACTGATGTTAAGGATTACCCAAAAGGCAATTGAGAGATATATGATGGGCATTAGCAGGCTGAAATACATTATGAAACTTGAACTAGACAAAAAGAAACAATGTAGAGATGTCTTTGGAGGGAGAGAGAATAAGCATTAAAAATAAAAGTAATTGCCTTAGAAATAGTACTCCATTTGACCCTCATAGTAACCCTAGAGGTGCTATTATTATCTCCATTTTACAGTAGGGGAAACTAAGGCAGAAAAGATTATGTCACTTATCTAGGGTCACATAGAAAGAGTCTAAGGTCAAATTTGAACTCATAGATCTTCCGATCTCTGAGCCCAGCTTTCTATATAGTACATTGTGCCACCTAGCTAGAAAAAAAATGGGCAAGTCAGTTAGCAAGAGTGAGGAATAACAAGTGGCCATGTTATATGTTCCATTAGTAGCCACCCACACAATATCCAGGAAACTGGAGGAAGGCTCTCAGTATGTTGGTTGAACCACGCATGGCAGATATGGATGAGATTTGTGCAAGATGGGCAGAAACAGATGGGCTGCAATCTGCACTGTGGGAGGAAGTACCTACATCAGTGAGATCACAGGCCCAGTAATGAAGTACCTAAACCTTCCTAGAGATTGTCTCTTTTTGGGGTCTTGGGCTATAATAATAAAAACAGTGTGCGATGTCTTGGTTAGACTTAACCCTTCTCGGCAATGCAAGGACCTAAAACATTTCCAAAGGACTCATGATGAAAAATGCCATCCATATCCAGAGAAAGAACTATGGAGTTTGAATTCAGAGCAAAGCAGACTGTTTTTTGTTTTGTTTTGTTTTTATTCTTTCTCATGTTTCCTCCCATTTATTCTAATTCTTCTGCACAACATGACCAATGTGAAAATGTATATGTAGAACCTATATCAGATTGCACTCTGTCTTGGGGAGGGAGGGGAGAAAATTTAAAATTTATGCAAGTGAATATTGAAAACTAAAACAAAATTAAATTGAAACAATAACTAGTATTATTACTTTTAATATTTATGTAGCACTTCTACATTTTCAAGGTGTTTGACATTCATTATAACAAATCAGTTTAATACCACTGGCATTTACTACGAGCCCAATATTTACCAGGTACTGTACTTGGTGTGGGGTGTGCAAAGACACAGATTCAACAGTCCCTGTCCCATAGATGCTGGCATTCTCCTAGGAGGAAATGATACGTGTATAGAAAATCAAATATAAAAAATGTTTAATTTCTGAGAAGGCACTCCTGCCAAGTATGAAGAGCAGTTAGTGACTAAAAAACTTACAATACAGAGGACAAAGGAAGGGTAAGGCAGCCTGGGACAGGGACATGAGGGGTGGGGCTAGCAAGGATAGTTATAACAGAAGATGAAATGGCAGCATCTCGGAGTTATCATCCTACCCTCCACAGCAGCAAGGGTAAGGTTGGTCCGATGATCAATCCTTGAGCAAGAGGTAGGGAGGCAGAAAAATGGTACTCTCTAAAGAAGGCGAGTCTGGTCCTGACTGATGGCCAAATGATGGAATAAATAGGAGACTCACTCCCATCCCTCATCATCACCTTGGTTGAATGGAAGCTATTTGGGGACAGGAATTATTTCATTTTCACCTTTTTATTCCCAGTGTCTAGCACAGAATCTTACACAATGAAGACACCTAATGGATATTTGTTGAATTGAACTGAATTAGCTGCTAGTGCCAACTTTACCAAGTGAGGTAGTATTTATTTATAAAATGCATCACAAACCTCAAAGAGTTATAAAAATTCCAGCTTTTCTAAAAATCCCAACTTTCTTATCACTTATTTCCTCCTTAAGTTTTTGTACTCTAGTTTCCTTACCACTTTAATTGTTTCGATCATATCTGACCCTTTTATGACCCCCTTTTGGGGTTTTCTTGGTAAAGATACTGGCATCGTTTGCCATCTCCTTCTCCAGCTCACTTTACAGATGAGGAAACTGAGGCAAACAGTGTTAAGTGGCTTTCCCAAGGTCATACGGCTACTAAGTGTCTGAGGCTGAATTTTGAACTCCGGTCTTCCTGACTCCAGGTCCACCTAGCTGCCCCTAATTCTCACTACTTCACTGTAATTATCAATTTCTTCTGTTTCTGCCTTCTGGGGTCAAACAGAGCAAAACTAATTTCTGTTTTATAGAATAGCCCTTCAAAATACTTGAAGACAGCTATCATGTCCCTCAAGGGTTTTCTTTCTACCATGTCAAACATTCCCAATTCTTTCAAGCAATCTTTATATGTCATAGACTTGCCTCCTGGATGCCCTCTTCTGGACATTCTCCAGCTTATCAAATCAAAACTGAACAAAATCCTTCACATGAGGTCTGACAAGGGCAGAGCACAGTGGGACCATCACCTTTTTACTCCTGGAAGCTCTGCCTTACCCAACATAGTCTGAGATTGGATGAGCTTTTTTTGGCTGTCACAGCACACGAGTGATTCACATGGAACTTACAGGGGATGGGAAGGAAGCATTTATATAGAACTTAACTGTGTGCCAGGCACTGTACTAATACGGTCCACTAAAACTCTCAGATCCTTTTTAGAACTATTTCTATCTTATCCTGCCTCCCCCATCTTATACCTGTGCAGGTCTTTTTTTGGTACTTAAAGGTAAGATTTTACATTTATTCTGGGGTCTGCTGGTAAAGGTTTAACCATCAACTCTATTAAAAAAAAAACTTTAAAATTTAATTTGCATTATTCACATTCTGTCCATCACTTTAAGTCTAAACAATCAATAAAACTATAAATCAAGCCCTGAACTGTAGTTTGCTGATTGCTGAGATGTAAATGCTCACACTGGAAATTTACCAGTTGACTCTCCCAAGTCTGCATGTGCTGGATCCACCACAACCTTGCATTTATCCTTGTGAAATTTCTTAGAGAAATCTCCTTAGAGAAGGCCCAATGCTCAGGATCCTTTGTGATTCTTACTTTGTCATTCAGTATGTTAACTATTCCTCCCAGCTTGTGTCATCTGTAAAATTTAATGAGCATATCATCTAAGCCTTTGTCCAAGTCACTGATGAAAATGGGAAATAGCAAAGGCCCAAGCTTGTATTCCCAGGTATTCCATTAGAGACCTCCTATCACACTGATGTGGAACCATGAACAAGTGCTCTTTGAGTTGGAGCCTGGCCATCCAAACAATTCTGAATCTATCAGGTTACCATCTAATGCAAAGCTCTGCTAAATGTGGGTAAAGCACATGCACAACATCCCTTTCATTTCCTAGCTTTGTGATCTCATCAAACAAGGAAATGTGGCTAGTCTGGCCTTGAGGAAGCCATGTTGGCTCTTTGTTATCACTGTTTCCCTTTCTAGGTACTCACCAACCTTCTTCAGATTTGAAATGAGGTCTGGACTCCATGCCCAGTGACCCCTCGCTGCCTCAGATCCCTCTTCTACATGACAGCCCTTCAAATACAGGTCCATTACCTTCCTGGTATTCATCTTCTAGACTTATTCTTATTTTTGTCAATGTTCTTCCTGAGGAATGCTGAGAACTGAACATAAACCAAAGATAATAGTACCGTGGAACTATTGCCTTCTGGGACTACGCTTTCCTTCCCCATGTTTTGAAGCACTTAACTTCTTTTGTCCTAATCACATTCTACTTTGTATCTATCATATTTATTTATAAGTAGTTCTTACCTTCCTATTAAGAGTACAAGTTCCTTGAGGGCAGGAACTATGATATTCTTTATTTTTCTGTCCCTAAACACAGCTAAACATTGAATTTGTGGGACTGATTTGAATTTCCAGTTGTCTTAACAAACAGGAAAAGAATGAATCAAATTCAATTGTCTTAATGAATAGGGGGAAAAATCAAGAATCAATTGAGTTAATAAAAAACAAAGTGAGAGGCAAATCACTTTCAGAATGACATTATTTGTACATAAGCTGTCTTCAAAAGATATAGTATAGACTAATATTCCCCACATCCCCAGCCCCCTCCCTAGTTCATCATGGAGACTATGGCAAGAGAACAGTTGCCTCCCAAAGCTTTTTTGATTCCTAGAGTTTGGTTCCTGGCAATGAGTATAGAAATCATGAATTCACAGATCTTTTAATGTTAGTTAATAGGAATTTTTAAAGTGTCTACTATGTGCCAAGTACAGTCTAAGTGCTGAGGAGACAAAGAAAGGGGGAAAATATAACAAAAAAATGCTCCCTACCCTTAAGGAGGTCACAGTGTAATGTAATGGGGGAAACAACCTGAAAACAATCACATATAAACAAGCTGTATACAGAGTAAACTGGAGACAATCACCAGAGACAGGGCACTGGCATTAAGAGGGATCAGAAACAGCTTCTTGTAGTAGGTAGGACTTGAAGGAAGAGAATGCCAGTCACGGGAGAAGGTCAGTGAAAATGGCCAGAATTAGAAGATGGAGGTCTTGTATGAAGAACAAGGAGACTGGTATCCCAGGATCTTGGAGAACATGGGGGGCAGGATAAGATGAGAGAAGGGCAGGAGGGACCATGTTAAGAAGGGCTCTGAATGCCAAGCAGATCATTTTGTATTAGATTCTGGCAATGACGGAGGACTACTGAAGTTGATTGAACACTGATTTACAGTTGAGGACAGACTGAAAAGAGGAGAGACATGAGGCAGGGAAGCCAATCAGAAGATATACTGGAGAAAGAAAAGTTTAATTTATTAAAAAATAAATGAAGAAAACCTTTGTTAAGGTTTAGGGATTCTCCCCCCTACTCTTCAACAAAGGAGAAGGAAAGGTTTTGTCCCCAAAGTACTCACTGTCAAAATAGAATTTGGGACTCAGGGGAAAACTACAAAAGGGGTGGGAAACTTGCAGCCTTGAGTTCACATGTGACCCTCTAGGTCCTCAAGTGCATCCCTTTGACTGAATACAAACTCCACAGAGCAATTTGTTCCCCACCCATGAACTATATCAAGGACTGCTGGGTTGGGAGGTAGGAGAAGGAAATCAAAGAGATGGTCATACATTTTGGGAATGGGGGAGAAGAAAGCTTGGAGATGCTGATCAGTGTTACATGCTTGATAACAGTGAGTGTTCCTTCAGAAAAATGAAGAAAAAAGACAAGAATTCATCAATGAACACTGATGAATGATGATACAAAGCAACTTCTATCAACCAGCAAGCATATATTAAGTGCCTGCTATGTACCAGGCACTGACCTTAGGTGCTGGGAAAACAGACAAAAATTGAACAATTGCTGCCCTGAAGGAGCTTGCATTCTACCAAAGGAGACACCATGTACATAAATGAATGTGTGCAAAAAAAAATACAAGTTAACATATATGGTTATCCGAGCGTTGCCTGTGTAATACTTTTTGTCAAGTATAGAAGATTGACTTGTATACATATGTACTGTCTATGGGAGAGAGGACTGGTAAGAAAATTCAGCGTGTTGCTGAATTTCTGGTACCGACTAGCAAGAGTGGGCTAATGCCTCTCTAGGGCATTAGATGGGGGAAAAATAGGGGAAAAGTGCAATCAATGCAGACCTCAATACTTCTGCCAACTACTGTTAATTAAGTTAATGAGACTAGAGGGAAAAGGGTCACCATCTCTGTCATCGGGGTTGGAATTCATTTAGCTTTAATCCTTGCCATTAATTGAGAAGGTTTCCTTTCTTGGCTTAATTGGTTGGATAGCAAAGTTGCTGCCTGAAGCTCTGGGGTGATTTATGATAGGAGGTAGTAGTCCTGAAACTAACTCAATCTCTGTCTCTCTGTGTGTCTCTTTGCCTGTCTTTTTCTCTCTCTGTCTCTCTGTGTTTCTCTCTCTGTCTCTGTCTCTGTCTCTCTCACACACACACTCAACCTGCTCCTTCAATCTTAACCTTACTCTGCATGCCTTGTGTTCAAACTATGAATTGCTCAGGCTGGGCTGGGGGCTTGTACTATACTAATTTAATGTTTGCTCCTCAGCAAATAATAAGAACAGACTTCTCGACGCAGCCCAGGGATCTGGAGCTCTGTCAATGGTCAGGCCTTGTTGTTAAACAGATGATGTTTATTGATGGTTACCTTCTGGCCTGATAAGCAGCTGGAACTGAGGAATGGAAATTCTACTTGGAACAGAAATTCAGTTCATTAAAAAATGGCAATCAAAGGATAATTTTATTTGAGGTTCACCTAAAAATAAGAATCCTTGAATGATTGAAATGGGAAGATGGTGAAAAGTAATGAGAGGGATGTATGCCTTTGGAGAGAGCTAGAGGGCAGCAAGAGAGACGATCTCATTGCATTGTAAATAGGTTATCTAATTGCATAACACAGGGTAATGCTAAAGCCAGACGGTAAATGAGACAGAGCTGTTTTTGCTTTTGTTTTTAAACTACAGACCCATTATTCTATCCCTGAAAGTCATTCCAAGGGACTTGTTATAGAATAGGACAGGATGTTGATTAAATGAACATGTCCAGAACTGAACTCATTATCTTTCCCCCAAACTCTCCCCGCTCCTATTTGCCTTGTTACTATAGAGAGAAACACCATCTTTCCATTCCCTCTAGCTCACAACTAGGAGAGATCCTGAACTTTTCACTATCTCTCATCCTCCCATATCCAATTGCCAAGGACTGTTGATTTCACCTTTGAAACATCTCTCAAATATGCCCCATTCTCTCTTCTCCTTTTACATTGTCACTCCTCATCATTTCAGGCTTGCGCTATTGCAATAGTTCTGCTGGTGGGTCTGCCTGCTTCGAGTCTCTCCCCACTCCAATCCATCCTCCATTTGGCCACAAAAGTGATTTCCCTAAAACCTACATCTGATCATGTCCATACCCATACTCAATAAACTCCAGTGGCTCCCTGTAGCCTCCAAGATCAGACACAAAATGCTCTGTTTGGCACTCACAACCTCCTCATCTGGACCTCCTAGCTTCCTTGGCTTTTTGAAAGTCTCAACTAAAATTAAAACTTCTACAGGAAGACTTTCCCAACTCCTCTCAATTCTAGTGCTTTCTCTCTTAATTATTTCCCATATATCCTGTATATAGTTTGTTTGTACATATGTGCATGTTGTCTTCTCCATTAGAGGCAGCTGGATCTCTAGAGCACTGGGCCTAGGAGTCAGGAATACCTGAGTTCAAAACTGACCACTGGCTCTGTGACTCTGGGCAAGTCACACAACCTCTGTTTGCCTTAATCCATTGGAGAAGGAAATGGCAGAGCACTCCAGTATCCTTGCCATGAAGAGGTCATGAAGAGGTGACACCATTCAAACAACTGAACAATTACTGCTCCATTTGGTCCTTCCTGAGTTTCATTTTCCATGAACACATTTAACCTTCTAGGTGCATCTTTGCTATAGGTTTGCACAAGGAGAGGAAAATGGGCTTTAAATTTTGTTCTTATTTATTTTCCTGTATTTTGTTGGCCTTTTTACTCACAGAAGCATATCTGATAGCTATATGAAAGGAACATAAGTAGTGGAAAGAGCACTAGACTCCAGACTAACATCCTAGATTTGAATTTTGGTTCTCCCGTTTTCTATTACTGTTACCTTGGGTGGGGGCTGCACTAAATTTGTCTTGGTATCTTTTGTTTTTGTATCACTTTTATTTCCAAATCTAGCCTTCCTTTTCTGCCATATCCAGACAGCCATCCTTGGAACAAAGAATTATTTTTTAAAAATCATTATTTATTTATCTTAAACATTTTTTAAAATTTGAGCTCCTAATTCTCCCCCTCTCTCTAGCCCCTCACTCACTTACTGTGAAGGCAGGCAATATGATATCTATTATACATGTGACATCATGTAAAATATTTACATAAAGTGAGGAAACTATATTTCACTTTGCACTCAGAGTTCATCAGTTCTTTCTCTAGAGGCAGATAACATTTTTTTTATCTTGAGTCCTTTTTAATTGTATTTACAAATACTCTGATTTTTGCATTGATCAGAGTAGATAAGTCTTTAACAGTTGATCATCACCACAATATTGTTTACTATATACAGTACCCTGTATACTATCCTGGTTCTGCTCACTTGACTTTGTATCAGTTCATGTAAGTCTTTCCATGTTTTTTTCTGAAACATCCCCCTTGTCATTTCTTACAGCACAATAGTATTCCATCACAATTATAAGCCACAACTTTTTTCCCCAGTTGATGGCAATCCCTTCAATTTCCAATTCTTTGCTACCACAAAAAGAGCTGCTAGAAATATTTTTGTACATATAGGTTTTTTCCTTTTCCTTTTGTCTCTTTGGGATACTGACCTAGTATTGGTATTGTTGAGTCAAAGGGTCAGTTTTATAGCTCTTTAGGTATAGTTCCAAATTGTTCTCCAGAATGGTTAGACCAGTGTACAATGTCACCAAAAGTTCATCAGCGTTCCTATTTTCCCCTCATCTCTTCCAGCCAGCTTTTATCATTTCTGAGAGGCATGAGATGATACCTTAGATTTGCATTCCTCCAATCCATAGTGATTTGGAGCATTTTTATTTCCTATAACTATAGATAGCTTTTATTTCTTCTGAAAACTGCCTGTTCATATCCCTTGACAATTTATCAATTGGGGAATGGCTCTTATTTGTATAAATTTGACTTGCTTCCCTAAATATTATCCTTTATCAGAGAAAATTGCTAGAAAAAATTGTGATATTACTTCATCTATATTACCTTTTGTCAAAATGTAATTTCCCTGATTATCTCTTTTAATCAGGTCTATTTTTGCTCTTGCTTTGTCTGAGACCATGACTGCTACCTCTGCCTTTTTAAAAATTTTAACTGAAGCATAATAGACTCTTCTCTGTCTCCTTATTTTAACTTTCTGTGTATATCTTTCTGTTATAAATGTGTTTCTTGTACACAACATAATATTTTATTCTGATTTCTAATCCATTCTGCTATTTGCTTGTTTATGGGTAAGCTCACCCCATTCCCATTCACAGTTATGATTTTTAACTGTGTATTTCCTTCTATCCTATTTTCTTTTGTTTATCCACTCTCTTTTTTTATCTTGTCCCTCCCCAAAAGTTTGTTTTGCTTCTCACCACCACCTCCCTTAATCTGTTTTCCCTTTTGTCATTCTCTCTATCCCTTTTGCGGCAAACAATTAAAAAGAAAGAAAAAAATTGGCAGAACCAACCCTTCAGTCAAAACTCTATAATACAAGCAATGTTACACACAAATAGTCCCTAACTCTCTCCAATGAAGGAGAAAAGAATGGTTGTATTATATTTGCAAAGATAGGTTAGACAAAAAAAAATCAATATTGCTGGGACTGTGGAGAAATAGGCACACATTTATATTGACATTGGGTTTGGGAACTGGTATAATCTTTTTGGAAAGTAATATGGCATTATGCTATAGGAACCATAAAACTGTTAATATCTTTTGATCCAGCGATCCCATAATGATGACTTATATCCCAAGGATGACGTTAGCAGGAGGAAAAGTTTTTTCTGTACAAAAACATTCATATTGGCATTTTTTTATCACAACCCCCCCAAAACCAGAAATCACCTGTGTGTCTAAGTATTTGGGAATGGTTAAACAAATTGTGAGAAATGAAAATAAACCAATGTTATTATGCTTAAAAAAAGTGACAAATATGAAGGATATAAAGCAATATGGGAAGGTTACATGTGGTGGAGAAAGTAGAATCACAGTGATATTCACATTGATTATTTCTGATTTAAACAAGCAAAAAACCAACAAACTCCATGTAAATACTCAGAAAATGTTGGAAAGAATGTGATCAACACCAGAAATGTCATGCTTATTACTATCTTGTCAAAGTTAATATAAGCCATTGAAAAGTCTGCAAATAGCAGAATTGATGGTTGTATGCACCAACATTCTATATTCTTTCTTGTGTCTAAATGTAATTTTTGTTGATGGATACTAAGTTTAGAATACTTAAAAAAGTATTTTTATACTGTTAAAAAACAAAATAAAATGACCAGTTTAGAGCAGATGACCAATGAGACCCTTTCCAACTCCAAAACCCTGATCCCTATGAGTCTCAGTTCCCTTTTCTGGACCATTGCATATAACTCAGAGTGCATCACCTAAGGGGGAGGGGCAGGGGGAATTAGTCAACCACTGATCAATTGATTCCTTTCATTCCTCCCACCTTCCAAATGCTGGAATCACAGAAGAGACAGGTGACAGAAACAAAAAGATGTTAATGTCTTCAAGTGCAAAATAAAGTGGGGGTGGGGGTAGGGGGGTGATGTTTCATTTGGTCATCCCTTTATGAGGTGTCAAGAAATTTATCCTGATAGAATTATGAGCAGCTAGCTACTAGACTGTTCAGGTGAGACCACATCCCTGGTGACCTTTGAAAACAAAACAAAACAAGACACATTTCCTGTAGACAGACAGTCAGTGGAAACAAATCCAATGTGAATGATAACTTTCAGTATAGAAGAAAGCAATAGACTCAAGAGAGAATTAGTCCAAGGCAGTCAAGAGGTAGATGGCAGAGAACAATAGGTATGGGAAGCCCACGCAACAGAGATGCTGGCAGGGGGTGTGTGAAGGGAAGAACAGAATGACCTCTCTGAGAAGAAAAAACACATAAGGGCTAGAGGTCTAAGTTGCCTTGGCCACATGTTGCCAATGCGTATATCTCATTGGGCACCTAGATGGAGCAGTGAATATTGTGCAAGGATCTGGCATGAGGAAGACTCATCTTCTTGAGTTCACTTACTAACTGTGTGACCCTGGGCAAGTCACTTACCCCTGTTTGCCTCAGTTTCCTCATCTGTAAAATGAGTTGGAGAAGGAAAGGGCAAACCACGCCAGTATCTCTGCCAAGAAAACGCCAACTGGGATCACAAGGAGACAAAAGTGACCGAACAACAACATACTTCACTGCCAGTGTTTTCTGTCTATGTACTCACTCTTCTTACTTTTGCTCTGTGTATTGAGGAGAAAGTGTGACCCAGGTTCATGAGAGAAACATACTGTAGCCACTGTTCTCACAGTGCCATTTTAGGATTGACAGTTCCTTTCTAAGGTAGTACTGTAAGGTAGTAAGAGGTGAAAGGGGATACCCATCAGGATGGCAGGAAAATGTCTGGTAGACCTGGGAACTACCTGAATTTGGTGAGACTAACCATTCAGAAAGGCAGAGAGTCATTGGAGGAGGAGGCAGCTTGGCAGAGAGATGCTGGGGAGCAGCTACACATAGTGAACGCATACATCCAAAGTCTAAGTAGATTGTAAGTTCCAGGAGGGTGCGGGTTGTTTCTTTCATTCTTTCTCTCTGTCTCTTTTCCTTCCTTCCTTCCTTCCTTCCTTCCTTCCTTCCTTCCTTCCTTCCTTCCTTCCTTCCTTCCTGTGCTTAGCACAGTGCCTGGCAATGCCCTTAATAAATCTTAATTCCTGAACAAATGGTACAGAAAACACTCTTAATTCCATCTTTTCATTGAAGCTTCCTAAAGAGAGAGTAGGACTTTAGCTGAACAGTGAAAAATAGGTAGGACTTTCATGTGTGCAGAAGAGGGTGAAGGGCATTCCAGATATGGAGAGTAGGTACAGGTGAAAAAAAGGGAAAGCTTGAAGGAGCTTATGTAGACGGAATTAACTTGCCTCAGACAAAACATTACTTTGTGTCAGGACATAGTGGAAGGGAAAAGATTTGAAAATTACATGGGATTAGATTGGAAAGCATGGGAAATGAGGCTAAGTAGTCTATCCTGTGGGCAACGGGATTCTAGGAAGGTTTTCTAAGCAGGGTCAAATGTCAGTTATTGTCATTTTTTAAAATTAGATTTGGTAAAGTTCGGGGGGAAAGATGCTAACAAATTATCCAGCTTCATTTATTCAAACCAGGATTATTGTGTCATTCCCCCAAAGTGCTCCAAGTCAAGAGATGCCTTTTGAAACTGAGTGAACGAACATCGTCCCATTCGGACTGGAGTGAGCTGCTGCTGCCCTCTGTTGACCTATGCTTGCTCAGCATGTAGCAGCAAGAAGAGGACCGGAAGTTTTTTAAAAAAAGATGTCCTAAAACAAGGCTCAGTAAATGTGACAGTCTCCACATTTAGGAGCTGAACTTTGTTAGGTTGGCTGCATTAAAATGTGCGGTGACGCCAGGCAGGCTACTTAATGTAGTTTAACATAGCTTACTGCCCCTAGGCAACTTTCTAAATCTGGGGCAATCTTAAACATGAAGATCTTCAGACTGAAAACTTTTTTTTTAATTAGAAAGTATATTTCAATATAGATTGTTTTCTTTATAATCCCATGTATTTTATTTTATTCAATTAAAAACATTATTCCGAGAAAGGATCCTCAGGTTTCCCAAGGCTGCCAATCAGGTCCAAGACACACAAAATAAAGATTAGGAATCTCTGATTTTAACAATTTGCAGAGTGATTGCCAATCTGCAGTGGTAGGAAATGTTTCTTTTCCAGAGTGTTCCTATGACAATTATATCATGGTTCAGTTCAGTTAAAAAAAAATGTGATCCATCTCTCTCTCTCTCTCTCTCTCTCTCTCTCTCTCTCTCTCTGTCAAGAAGGTGGGATGAGTGGAGAGTACTGGGTCATACAGCAAAAAGGATTGACACAATCTCACAAAAGCCAGGGATACTTACTGGATCTTAGGAACATAGAATCAGAGAGACCTAGAGTTAGAAAGGATCTCAGAGACCAACGTCCTCACCTCATTTTACAGATGAGGAAACTGAGGCCCAAGTCATTCAGGTGGTACCAAGAAGATGATATGAACCTAGGTTCTCAGACTATCTAGAACAAAGGTTTTAACCCAGGGTCCCTAAACCCTTAAAGAGGTCTATGGAGAGATTCCAAGAGAATCAAGAACCTGGGTAGGAAACAAATTACATGTTCATTTTCTATAACCTCTGGCTTCCTTTGTAATCCTATGAATTTTACTTAATGCCTTCAGAAGCATAATTCTGAGAAGGCCGTTCTAGATTTCACTAGACTGCCAAAGAAGCCCATGACACAAAACAGGTGAAGAACCCTGTTTTGGAACAAAGTTATTTGACTTCATTGCTGCTCCTTTGTTGTCTGCTCCAGGCTTCCTCCCCTGCCTGTCACCCACAACAACTGGGCTAGGTTAACTTTATTTGGACACTCACATGAACAGAGATTCCAGGGATCCAGCTTCCTCCTTTCATGGCAACTGATGGTGCCATGGATGGAATGCTGGGCCGAGTCAGGAAGACCTGAGTTCAAAAGTAACCTGAGACGCTTGCTAGCTGAGTGAACCCAAGCAAGTCACTTAACCTCTGACTGCCTCAATTTCATCATTGTAAAATGGATATAATAATAGCACTGAACTCCCAGCATTGCTGTGAAAATCAAATATGGCATTTGTAACATGCATAGCACAGTACCTGACACATAGTAGGCACTATGTAGCATGTTATATAATATTATGTTATATATAATATCATATAATATAATAATGTTAGCCATTATTACTTCATGAGCAGTATTTAAGGAGAGATTTTGGTATTGAGAGGTCAGGACAAATGTGGGGAGACTGGAAGATGGGCATTGGGGTATCAGAGGATGCATCTGCTGCTGGACAAGGGTTTTCAATGAGAGAGGGAAGATGGGAGGGTGGAGACAGAAGTTAGAGCAGGTAATATATGATTTGCATCATATTTTATATGGAAAGAATCTGAGTCCCCCCCCTTTCAGAATCTTCTTGCCCAGGAACTTGAGATTTAAAACAAAAAGATCCCAAAACACAGGGAAGAGCCTGGGCTTGGCTCTAGCACTTTTCTTGGTTGGCTGCCAAGAAGGTCTAGCTTTGGTTGTGGCAGCCTTCACATTCACTCATCAAGAACTTGGTCACAAACACTAGGTTTAATGGTAGCTTATCTAGGTGCCAGGATAACTTGGCATCTGCGCTTTGCTGTGTCCTATCATAAGAACGATTGGTTCATCAGCTTTAAAACACTGAAGTCAGATGCCCTATTCCACTGAGTGGGGCATGCATAGAGGTTGGAATAGGAGGTAAATGGCAGGCTGAGGTGACCCCACTTGTTCTCTATGCTCAAGTGATAAATAGAGCATAGCTAGAGAATGCTGGGAAACAGCAGGCAGTGATAGCACAGAGAGAAACTTTTAGTGGGCATGATTCAAAGCTGGGGGGCTGGAGTGGGAGTGGTGGTGCAGCTCACTTTGTGCAAAAGCATCAAAGAGTCCAGGTGAATAAAAAGCCCATGGCAGCCATAATAATAGGCCCCACAAATAACTGCCCCAACCGCAGGCCAAAGAGCATGCTTTTCATGTATTTGAAAGGAAACAATGTGCATAATACCTATCCTTTTCAGTCACATGCATCATTAGCATTATCTCTGCATATAAATAACTGGCTAATGTCCCATAAAGCCCAGGAAGATCAGAGCTTCTCCATTCTCCTGTGGAATTGTCATTTTCTAACCCAATAATTGTCCATTTTGTTTCCTGCAGGTTGATGTTCTCATTAGGATTTTGGGCATATTACTCAATTTAACCGACATTTACAAATCCCATAGAATGTGCAAGGTTACCAACAAGCATTGATTAAATACTTACTAGGTGAAAGGCACTGGAAAACCAGGAACAAAAATGAAACAGTTCCTGCCACCAGGATGCTTACACTCTGTGGAGGGGAAATGACAAATAGGAGTAGAAAAAAATACATGCAAAATATTTTGATCTCATTTAGGGGGCTTGAAAAGTCCTCAGGTAGAAGGTAGGGCTTGAGCTAAACTTTGAACAAATGAATACAAGAAAAAGCATTTATTCAGCTCTATGTGCCAAACACAGTACTAAGTGCTGGGGATATAAATACAAAAGTGACAGGCCCTCTCCTCAAGGAGCTTATATTCTAACTGGAGAGATGACTCATACAGGAGAATGTTGGCCAAGGAGATCTATTTTGGCTTGGGGAGTCACATGAGCAGAGCAACAGGGAGTTGGTAAGTCATTTCTAGTAGCAAGGGTATTTTGGGTGGAGAGGGGTGGCAAAGCGGACAAGTAAAAAGATGGCAGGGATGGAATGTGAAGTATGACCAAGACGGATAGAGTAGGCCAGATGAATCTGTGCTCAGATTTACGTAGGACCCAGGGGAAGAATTCCAACGTGGAATGGTTTAGTCCTTCAGAGTATTGCTTCTGGAGGCCCAGTAGCTTAGGCATTTAGGCAGGTACATGGAAAGAAGATCTGAAGTAGTTGAGGGATCCTAGGAGATGGAGGTAAAGAGGGATAAGGGTTAGAACATGTAGAAGTAGCGAGATAGGAAATGGAATTATGCACACAAAGAGTGTATGAAGTGGAGTAATGTAGAATGAATCTGGAAAAGTAATTTGGAGTCAGGTTGTACTGGACTTGAAATGCCAAACAGAGTTGTTTATATTTGATGTTAGAGGCAACAGCCAACCACTGTACCATGAAGAGGAGAGCAGAGAAAGAATAAATATCCTGGAGGGAGAATTAACAGAATATGGCAACCAACTAGATCCCGGGGGATACTAGATAGAATCAATGATAATTCCAAGGTCTTTAACCTGAATGACTGGGAGTTGTTCTATAGGCAAGGAAGTTAGAAGGAACTCATTTTTTTTGCTAGATACTGTGCTAAGTGCTTTACAAGTATCTCATCTGATGCTTGAAACAACCATGGCAGGTAGGGACTGTTATTACCTCCATTTTACAGGTGAGAAAACTGAACCAAGGTTAAATAACTAGCCCCAACATCACACAGCTAGCAAGTGTCTGAGGCTGGATTTGAACTCAGGTATTCCTAATTGAATGTCCAGCACTCTATTTGTGCTTTAAGCACGTCAAGTTTTAGCTTCTAGAAGGGCATCTAGATAGAAATGTTTGAACAGATCTCTGGAGAGAAATTTGTATTTAGTACCTAGATTTGGTAGTTATGCTTAGATATGATTATTGAAGTAATCGAAATGAATGAGTTTACTGAAGGAGACAGGAGGGAGGGAGGGAGAGAAAGGAGAAAGGAATAGGAGAAAAAGAGAAGAAGAGAGGAGAGGAGCAGAAAGGAAGGAAGGGAAGGGAAGAAGAGGAAAGAGTCCAAGCACTTTCTTATTTAATTAGGAAAGAGAGGAGATAGAGGGATGGCTAATCAAGGAAGGAGGAGAATCAGTAGAAACAGTATCACAAAGGGAGGGAAGAGAGCACATGAAATAAGAGGAGGATGATACCATACTGTAGAAATGATGGTGAAGATGGAGAAAAAGTCACTGACTGTGGCAGTTTGGAAATCATTCCTAATCTTAAGGAGCAGGTTCAGGAGAGTGGAAGGGAGGGAGGCCACATTGCCAGGGCTTGAGAGGTAGTGAATAGTTAATATACTGATCATAGCTTTTAATTTAGTAAAGGAGAAGAGTCTTATAGGACAATAAGTTGAAGGAGGGGCATGGTCAAGGGGAATTTTTCTTTTTTCTCTTTCTTTTCCTCTTCTCTTTTTTTCTTTGCTTTTTTTCTAGGATAAGTGAGTGTTGAGCATTTTTATTGGCAGAAGGAAAGGAGCCAGTAGAGAAAGACTGATGCAGCTGGCTAGATTGAGCTCTTTTCCCCAAAAGAGAAGGAAGATCTGGAAACAGAGACAGCTATAATGACTGATGAATATCCATGAGTGCAGTCCCATGATACCAAAGGAATTCTAATAACTCATCTATGTTGAACCTTATCTGACCTATTCATAATTGCTTTATTCAAAGGTACTGGAGTTTGTTTGCCCTAGATTGGGCAAGCTATCATTTCCTCAGTAGAAAACCTCAAAGGTCCTAACCACAGGCCATCTGGAAATGGTCTACTAAATGGATAGAGCCAGTTTCCTGGGTATGTGGCTTAATTTTCCCAAGTCAGACAAAAGCTGGGACCCAGTTTGGCAGGGAGGCAGATGCATATTTCTTCTTGCAAGAGTGAGTGTTTCACCAGTTGTTTGTATGCCATCAATAAACTCTTTAATTAAATTAGTTTTGGCAAGAGGAAGGGTCAACCTATTTGAAGGTTGGAGGGGGAGAAGAAAAGGTGGATGATGACATAGGGAAATTTCTAGATATGAAGATATGAAGTCAAGAGAGCTCACTGTTGAACTGTGAATAATCCGATTACTCCGATTCAAATGACATTTGTTGAATCTGGTACTGAGGTAGTTTCCTCTAATTTTTTTGTTTTCCAATCTAATTGAGGGTGATTGTTTTAAGGCATTTAAACTTTTCAATTAAATTAAAAGATTTATAAACTTTTGAGTGGTGGTGGTGAAGACCTTTCACGATCAATCTGCAATCTGCTTGGCATCATCTATATTCAATCCAATTCTCCCTGTACCACCACCACCCTACCAGATACCTAGATCTAAATGATTTCTTAGCAGTCCTCAAATTTCTTATACTACTTTTGCACTTATCCTATTCTTTATTATGCCATAAAAGGATTTTACAATTTCCCAAAGGTAATTCTTCCTACTCTCCTTCTGGGTCCAACTCAATGATTACTTATACATACTGGTGCATGTCATATCTGAGCAATAAACATTCTTTATCCACTTCATCTTTCCCACATGGATGGTCAGGTCCAACTCTTTTGCAGTAGTTTTAGATATCTTCCAGGAGGCACAACACTGCTCTGGGGTTTGATATGACAATGTCAGTTGCAAATGGGAGCATTTGGAGAATTTCACCATGAGTGAAGATCCTTCAATTTAGACTCTGCAACGGGTGTTTTCCATCACAATGGCAAGCATCTTTGGCAAGCATACACTTCTATGTTCTATGCTTTGTTGAATATTTATGATAAGAGCATTTTTCTAAACAGGATTATTTCTGGTTCGATATCTTTTAAGTCATCTAGAATGATTATGAAGGGAATCATTGTGGTTCAGTGAAGAGTGCTGAAGCTGGAGTGCTGAATTTGAAATCATGAGACCAGAGTTTGAATCTTGGTTATGTCTGTGTGATCCTGGGCAAGGCATTTAACCTCTCTGAAACTCAGTTTCCTCTTTAATCAAATGAGGGGTTTGAACGAGAGGACCTCTAAGGTCCCTTCTAGCTCTAAGTCTATGAATCTGTGAGGTATGGTTAGGAGGATCTTTGTTGGAAAAGAGCTTTTAAGGAAGCACTTTGGTTCAATTCTTACCTCTACCACCCTGGACAAATCACTTAACCTCTGTATGCCTCAATTTCCTCAACTGTAAAATGGGCATATTAACAGCACCTGTCTCCTAGTGTTAATATAAAGATTAAATGAGATAATATGTGTAAAGCTCTTAATACAGTTCTTGGCCCATAGTAGGCACTTAATAAATGCTTCCTTCCTCCCTTTGTCCTTTCTTTCTCCCTCTTTTCCTTCCTTCCTTCCTTCCTTCCTTCCTTCCTTCCTATCAGGAAGAAGGTCATCCCTCCTTCCTTCCCTTTTCCTTTGTATCAAATATTTTTTCATAATCAGCAAACTGTAAGCAGCAACATTTTCTATCTCTTCATTCTTTGAGTCAACTGCAAAATGGTAAAAAGTATCATCAACTCTTGAACACTGCTTGTGAAAGACTCCTTGTTCCCTGTGAATGCCCTCAATAAGACTGCTCTTGGTTACTCTGTAGAGGACTCTCCTAAAGATTTTGTATTTTTGTATATGGAAGAGTGGGTCTGTAGGCCCATAGTTAACGCTTTCCTGTTTGCTTTATTATTGCTGGTTTTGGTATTAAGAAGGTCTGAAACTTTTTCTACTGCCTCCTTCCTTTAGATATTTTGTGTATCCATCCCTCAGTATCCTCACAATTGTGTCATTTCTAGCACAGATCTCCTCTCAATACACTTAGTCCTATCTGGTTGCTTTTAATGTTCTTTCTAATGTTTGTTCTCTTTAGTGCCATTTCTACTACCCCAATAAGGACATCTGTAATGTCAGTATCCAAATATGATGGCCCAGTTGCCCTTACCAGTACTTTCCTAATTGCCAAATCCAGCAATCTCTCCTTAGGGTTCATCTTCCTTTAACGATTGCAAGTTTCCCATGGAAACAACAGCCTGCCTTTTGCATATTAACATTCTACTGGTGTTCCCATATGACAGTGAGAGATGGAATACAATAAATTCCAAAAAGTTAAAAATGAATAACACACAGAGGGTATTGAGAGGAATATGGTGGGTATGAGCATGGTGTAACATATAACCAATGAGGAACTTCAGAGAAGAATAGGAAGCTATCGGGAAAATGTCCGATGGGAAGAAAAGATGGGCTGGTCACATGGTGGGAGTGAGGGCCAATAGACAGACAGAGTGTTCCACTGGTACCCTGATGGTATTAAGAGAAAGTGAGGAAAAACCTACAACATATTTGTTAGACCCCCCATGTTGAATTTATGGAATGCAGTGGATAAAAGTCACATGCCATGGGCAGACCTAGTTTTGATCTACTTTGTTGGAATTCCTTTGCAAATCAGTGAGATCAGAAATCCATGTAAGTATTTTCTTATTCTAGACTTATCTTTTCTCTCAGTAAATGCTAAGCCCCTTAAAAGAAGGATCACACACACAAATATACATACATACACACAACATAATGCACATACCACATATATCCAAAATACTTACCTCCTTATCCTATCACTAGGACAGTCAATAAATCTCCTCTATTTCAAAATGTAAACATTCCTTGTATTAAGCAAACTTCAAATCCTGGAGTAGATAAATATCCTTGATGGTAATGATGGGCCATAGTTCCTTTGTGTATCATTAGGAGAAAATTCATATCTGTTTTTTCCTGGAGAGAAAAGAAAAGCTGTTAGTAAGGTTTGGAAAATCAGAAAACATACAAAAGATGCTTTCGTAATATGTAGCATTTGTTCATATCTGAGAACTTAAAAATTCAGGCACAACTTTTTTGTGGCAGTATAAAATTGGAAGCAAAAGTGACCATTAGTTGAGGAATGGATGAACATATTGTGGCATGTGAATGCAGGGTACCATTACGGCATAATCATGAATGCAAGATATGAATGGAGCAGTTAGGTCACACAGTGGAGAGAGCACCAGGTTTGGAGTCAGGAAGACTCATCTCCCCGAATTCAAACTTGGCCTCAGACACTTACTAGCTGTGCAAGTCACATAACCCTGTTTAGCCTCACTTTCCTCATCTGTTAAATGAGCTAGAGAAGAAAATGGAAAACCACTCCAGTATCTTTGGTAAGGAAACCCCAAATGGGGTCCCAAAGAGTCGGACGCAACTGAGAAGACTGAACACAACAAAAGGCACCTAGGGAAGCTTAGGAAGATATATGAAGCTAAGCAGAGTGGTGTGAATGGAGCCAAAAGAGCTTAATGGCTACAATTATGAAACAACAGCAGAAGACTGTCCAATGTAGACTACTAGCATTGACCACCACTGGTCCAAGAGAACAAAGGATAGAACACATCCCTTCCCTCAGCAGAGACGTGAGAGACTACGGGAGCAAAATATGGCATATAGTGTCAGACCTGGTCACCCTGTCAGTCGGAGCTGTTTTTCCTTTGGTGTGAGGGAGGATTCATGAGGGGAGGGGTATCACAAGAAATGACTGCTATGAAAAACAATAGGTGGCAATAAAGTTGGTTAAAAGGGTATTTTAAAAAAACTGTGCTTGAATAAAAATAACTATGGAACCTAAAACATCTTGTTGAAAAGGACTTTGATAGGCCATTCCTAATCTCATGAGGGTTGCCAGTAATTTCCTAATTGCCAAACCCAGTGGGTTCTCCTCAGAACTTATTCTCTTGGGGGATTCTGCAGAATTTGATACAAACCATCTTCTTCTGAACAGACATTTTTTCTCTCTGACTTTTCATTTCACTATTCTTTCCTGCTTCTCCTTCTTGACTTGGTCTTTTTTGCCAGCTCACTAAGCTTCAGGTTCCACCGGACAAGACATATATAAAGAATGGACAGGTATTGACAGATATTGGTCGACTGTAAACATTGAGTCACATAGCAGTTTAAGCTGTGATTTGGCATCAGTCACAGGATTACCATAGGATCATGGATTTCAAACTGGAAAGACCCATATCAGTCACCTGTAAGAGGGATATGCCTCATAGCTCAAACTCAATGACTATAGCTAAGATGATGCTCTGTTTTCTGATTTCTTTATCAAAGGAGGATATCTCTTTGAAGGCTGCGAGGTTTGGGGCAGAGAATCATACCAAGGAAATGTAACTTCTCCCTCCCCTGACCATTGATTTCATCACTACAGAAACTGGACCAGTAACAAATAATAATATATCTAGCCTGAGAGAGGATGAAATAGACATATGGAGAGAAGTTCACTTCAGGCCTCTTTAATGGCCCCAATTCTTGGGGCCATGAAG
Organism: Bettongia penicillata ogilbyi; assembly: GCA_023548195.1. Classification (NCBI taxonomy): domain Eukaryota; kingdom Metazoa; phylum Chordata; class Mammalia; order Diprotodontia; family Potoroidae; genus Bettongia; species Bettongia penicillata. The sequence continues at coordinate 1,721,383 of JAJHZJ010000526.1, read as the reverse complement.
GAAGTTACACATTTCTCAAGGGACCTTCATGTCTCCACAAAGGGAGACAAGACTTCCATCTAACCAGGAGATGTGAATTACCCTGCTGCTACATGTGTTCTCTAAGTCTGAGCCCATTTTTCTCTGAGCTCTGTATGTATTTGCCAGAGAGCATGTCTCAGACATTTGGGGGATTTTTACAAATTAGGTTTTTACTATACTTTTATGAGTAAACATCTCTCTGACAATTGATATTAATAAAATGATTTATATTGGGGAGAGACTAACTGGTCAAAATTATATTTCTGAAGCACACTAGTGTGGGGCTCATGACCTATAGTACTAGAATATCATACCCAAACTCTCAATATTACCTTTACAATTCTGTAAGGAGTAGTTAACTGCTCTTTGGAGACCCAACTTGCCAGTCAAACCAAAAGCTGGAAAAATTATGAGCTCAAGGTTAGTGCCAGAATGAAGCTGTTGCCATCACTTTGAGAGCAGCCAATCAGCTGAAAGGGATGAGGGCATAGAATTATAAATAAAGATAAAAAAAATATATGCTCCATTTGGAACTAAACGCAAAAGGCTATAAAGTTGTGCTTGCCTTTTGACCCAGCAATACCACTACTAGGTCTGTATAAAAGAGATCAAAGAAAACAGAAATGACCCGCATGTACAAAAATATGTATGGCAGCTTTTTTGGTGGTGGCAAAGAATTGGAAATTGAGGGAATGCCCATCAGCTGAGGAATGGCTGAACAAATTGTGGTTTATGACTGTGATGGAATATTGTTTGTTATAACAAATGATGAGCAGGATGCTTTCAGGAAAAACTTGGGAAGACTTATATGAACTACTGCAAAGGGAAGTGAGCAGAACCAGGAGAACATTGTACACACCACATACATAACAATAATACTGTAGGATGGTCAACTTAGCTATTTTGAAGGTCTTATGATGAAAAATGCTATCCACCTCCAGAGAAAGAACTAATGAAGTCTGAATGAAATTAAAACTTACTTATTGTATTTTATTTTTCTTTTTTGGTCTATTTTCTTTTGCAACATGACTAATACAGACATATGTTTTGCATGACAACACATGTATAATCTATATCAAATTGCTTGCCTTCTCAAGGAGCAGGGAGGGGGAGGGAAAGAATTTGAAATGCAGAAATTTTTAAAAAACAAATGTTAAAAATATTTTTACATGCAATTGAGAAAAAATAAAATAAAACAAGAGAGAAAAAAGTATGCTCCTTGTTCCAAGAGCTGTGCCATCTGGTATTCTTTTCAGTTTTGACAGCTAAAGATTTAAAATTTGTCAGAAGGAAAAAAAAACATATGGGGAGGGGGGAAGTATGGGGAAGAGGGGTGGAGACTAGCCAGCTGGCACAGGTGAATGATGGGCCTCTATTGTTTTAGAAATAACCCTACTAGTTTCAGTGTTATTTAAGAACATATAACTTGAGGATTTTTTTTCTTTACCAACCATACTAAGAAGCTGACTTCTGTGACACTCCTGTGGAGTAGCCTCTTTGAATCTAGCAGGTGGTCCTTGAGAGGAATGATGATGACAAGCTCATTTACAGAGAGTACTTTTAAGATGTGTGAAACACTTTTACGTTTAGTCATTTTTATCTGTGTCTGACTCTTCAGTTGTGTCAGAACCCATTTGGGGTTTTCTTGGCAGGGATATTGGAGTGGTTTACTCTTTTTTATCCAGCTCATTTTACAGATGAGGAAACTGAGGCAAACAGGGGGAAGTTGCTTGCTCAGGATCACACAGTTAACAAGTATCTGAAACTGGATTTCATATCAGCAAAAAGGAGTCTTCCTGACTCCAGGCTGGGTGCTTTATCAACTGTACCACCAACACATGTCTTATTTGCTTTTTACAACAATCCTTTGAAGCAGCTCCAATTGTTATCCCCAATTTTCAGATGAAGAAACTAAGGTGGGGGGAGAGGAATTTACATAGCTGCTAAATATCTAAGGAGGGATTTGAACAGAGATCTTTCTCACTCCAAGTCTATCACTTTGTCCAAGGAATGAAGAAATAGAGTCACTTATTTCAGAAGTTTTAGGCATAGACTATGGAGGTAGTCCATAGATAGTCCATAGATCCTGAAAGAGATCTAAAAAAAGAAACTCCTAGGAACATTGTGGCCAAATTCCAGAGTTCCCAGGTCAAGGAGAAAATATTTCAAGCAGCTAGAAAGAAACAATTCAAGTATTGTGGAAATGCAATCAGAATAGCACAAGATCTAGCAGATTCTACACTGACGGACAGAAGGGCATGGAATATGATATTCCAGAAGTCAAAGGAACTAGGACTAAAACCAAGAATCACCTACCTGGCAAAACCAACTATAAAACTTCAGGGGAAAAAATGATCTTTCAATGAAATAGAGGACTTTCAAGCATTCTTGATGAAAAGAACAGAGCTGAAAAGAAAATTTGACTTTCAAACACAAGAATCAAGAGAAGCATGAAAAGGTAAACAGGAAAGAGAATTCATAAGGGACTTACTAAAGGTGAACTGTTTAAATTCCTACATGGAAAGACAATATTTGTAACTCTTGAAACTTTTTTCAGTATCTGGGTAGTTGGTGGCACACACACAAACACACACACACACACACAGAGCACAGGGTGAATTGAATAGGATGGGATCATATCTTAAAAAATGAAATTAAGAGGTGAGAGAAATATATTGGGAGGAGAAAGGGAGAAATGGAATGGGGCAAATCAACTCTCATAAAAGAGGCAAGTTAAAGACTTCAGTGGAAGGAAATGGGGGAGGTAAGAGAAAAAACATGAAGCTTACTCTTATCACATTCAACTAAAGGAAGGAATAAAATGCACACTCATTTTGGTATGAAAACCTGTCTTACAATACAGGAAAGTGGGGGAGAAGGGGATAAAGCAGGGTGGGGGGGGGAATGATAGAAGGGAGGGCAATGGGAGGAGGGAGCAATTAGGAGTCAACACTCTTGGGGAGGGACAGGGTCAAAAGACAGAATAGAAGAAATAGGGGGCAGGATAGGATGGAGGGAAATATAGTTAGTCTTATACAACACGACTATTATGGAAGTCATTTGCAAAACTACACAGACATGGCCTATATTGAATTGCCTGCCTTCCCAAAGGGAATGGGTGGGGAGGGAGGGAGGAAGAGAAGTTGAAACTCAAAGTTTTAGGAACAGCTGTTGAGTATTGTTCTTTCATACAACTAGGAAATAAGAAATACAGGTAATGGAGTATAGAAAGTTATCTTGCCCTCCAGGACAAAAGAGAAGATGGGGATAAGGGAAGGGAGGAATGTAAGAAGGGAGGGCAGATTGGTGGTAGGGGTAATTAGAATGCTTGGTGTTCTGGAGTAGGGGAAGGGGAGACATGAGGAGAAAATTTCAAACCCAAAATTTTGTGGAAATGAATGTTGAAAACTTAAGTAAATTAATTTAAATAAATAAAAAAAGAATAGAAAGACTCAACACACACACACACAAAAGAAATTATGAAGGAAAACTGCCCTAATATTCTAGAACCAGAGGGTAAAATAGCTATTGAAAGAATCCACCAATCACTTCCTGAAAGAGATCCCCAAAGGAAAACTCCTAGGAATCTTGTAGTCAAATTTCAGAATTCCCAGGTCAAAGAGAAAATATTGCAAATAGCCAGAAAGAAACAATTTGAGTATTGTGGAAACACAATCAGGATAACACAAGATCTATCAGCTTCTACATTAAGGGATCAGAGGGCTTGGAAGGATTAAAACCAAGAATCACCTACCCAACAAAACTGAGTGTAATACTTCAGGGAAGAAATGGTCATTCAATGAAATAGAGAACTTTTCAAGCATTCTTGATGAAAAGACCAGAGCTGAATAGAAAATTTGACTTTCAAATACAGGAATCAAGAGAAGGATAAAAAGGTAAACAGCAAAGAAAAATCATGAGGGACTTACTAAAGTTGAACTGTTTACATTCCTACATGGAAAGATAATATTTGTAACCCTGGAGAGTTATTTCAGTATTAGTGTGGTTGGAGGGATTTTACATATAGACAGAGGGCACAGGGTGAGTTGAATAGGAAGGGATGATATCTAAAAAAAATAAAATTAAGGGGTGAGAGAGGAATATATTGGGAGAAGAAAAAGGGGAAAAATAGAATGGGATAAATTATCTCTCACATAAAAGAGGCAAGAAAAAGCTTTTACAGTGGAGGGAAAGGGAGGGGGATGAGAGGGAAAGAGTGAACCTTATTCTCATCAGATCTGGCTTAAGGAGGAAACAACATGTACACTCAATTTGGTTTGAAAATCTATATTACCTTACAGGAAAGTAAGGGGAAAGGGATGAGAGGGAGAATGATAAAAGGGAAGTTAAATGGGAGGAGGGGGTAATTAGAAGTAAACACTTTTGAGGAGGTCAAAGGGTCAAAGAGAGAATAGATTAAATGAAGGGATTGGGAAGGATAGGAATTGAGGGAAATATAATTAGTCTTTCACAACATGATTGTTATGGAAGTGTTTTGCATGTCTATACATGTATAACCTATATCAAATTGTTTGCCTTCTCAATGGGGATGAGAAGGTCCTCTCAAAGGGAGAGAAGTAGGAAGTCAAAGTTTTAAAAATGAATGTTAAAAATTGTTTTTATATGTAACTGGGAAATAAGACAAACAAGCATTGGGGTATAGAAATCTCTTTTGCCCTACAAGAACATAGAAGAGAAGGAGATAAGAGAAGGGGGATATGTGATAGAAGGAGGGCAGATTGAGAGAAGGGGTAATCAGAATGTAAGTTACTTGGAGTGGGGGGAGGGGAGAGATGGAGAGAAAATTTGGAACTCAAAATCTTGTAAAAGTGAAGGTTGAAAATTAAATTGATCAATTAATTTAAAAAAAAAGAATAGGTCTGGGGGCAGCTAGGCAGTGCAGTGGATAGATCACCAGCCCTGAAGTCAGGAGGACTGGAGTTCAAATTTGGCCTCAGACACTTACTAGCTGTGTCTAGCTGACCCTGGGCAAGTTACTTAATCCTAATTGCTTAAAAAAAAAAGAATAGATCTAACCATGTCACTCCTCTCCTCAATGAATCCCCAGTGGCTCCCTGTTACCTACAGGTTCAAATAGATAATCTTTTTTGGTTTTTGAAAACTCTTCATAGCTTGGTCCTTTTCTACTTTTCCAGTCTTCTTAGGAGTTTACTCCCTTCTCCATATAATCCACAATCCTGCTATGTTGTCCGATTTTCCATTCAAATACCAACAGGAACCTGATTTCCTGCCTCCATACCTTTGAATGTCTGTCCCACATTCCTGAAATGACTCTCCTCTGTCTCCTAGGTTCCCTAGATTCCTTCAAGGGCCTAACTCAAACCCCATCTCTTTCCAAGACTCCTTTTCCTGAGTTCAAATATGGTTTCAGACACTTATAAGCTGTGTGACTCTGAGCAGGTCACTTCCCCCTGCTTGCCTCAGTTTCCTCACCTATAAAATGAGTTGAGAAGAGATGGCAAACCACTCCAGCAACTTTGCCAAGAAAACCCCAAATGGGGCTAGACATAACTGAAAATGACTAAACAAAAAAGTGTTTCTTTCATCTTAGAAGTTCTCTCTATAAATGAGCTTGTCATCATCATTCCTCTCAAGGACCACCTGTTGGATTCAAAGAGGCTACTCCACAGGGGATGTCACAGAAGTCAGTTGCTCTTATAGTAACCTGGGTTATCAGAATATCCAAAGATACCCAGAAAACCTATTAGATTTTACCATTTAGAATTCACAGAAGCAATCAGGGAGAGAAAGCAGTAGACTTGGTCATTCGATAAAGTGTAACCCTGTATCACATGGCTTTTTTTCCCCCTTTTCAAGGAGAAAGGGAAATTACTTAACCACTTAAGATATTTGGTATTCCATTTTCTTTCCTTAGGCCTGGTTTCCAGAGTTCTTTGTCTTTTTGTAAAAGGAAAAAAGATCGAAAAATAAAATGTATTTATCTCAGAGATCTTCCCACTGGTATACTAATTATAAATACTCTGTAGCATATAAGGAATTCTTAAGCATCTAATTATAAAGGAACAGCTCAAGATGCATTATTAGCAATAGTTAACAATTAGCTATATTGATTATATTTAGGTCCTTGGGGAAAAAAAGGTGATTCACTGAGAAGTCAAACACTGGTGAGTGACAGTTTTTCCTGGGATTTTCAGCACAAAGGTCGGAGAGTGTCAATATTCTAGATTAGAATATTAACATTTGTTCTTTTTGAGGTCAAAGTAGCTTTGATGACCTCCTCAAACACACCTTAGCTAAATCTAAGCTGTTAATGGGGAAAGTAAATTACTAGGGAAGATTGGATGCTTCAAGGTGGAAGGGGAGGATGGCACATGAAAAATACAGTGCTGCATATCCTGTATGTAATGACACAATTGGCTAAGTGCAGCCCAAGCCATTTAGCTTGTGATGTAAATGAGAAAAAAAAAAATTTGGGGAGAGTAGGAGAGTTGTGAAGGAAATCTATTAGGTTGTGATGAGTAAGGTACAGAGGATGAGAAAGTGGAGAAATTAGAAAACACTTGAGAACTGTCCAGGGAACAAATCTATGGACAATGCTGGGCAAGAGAGAGCTCAGACAATCCGATCAAATCTAATCTGTGGCTGATTGGGATTACCCTGCCTGTCTGAGGAGTGAGTGGTGGGGCAGACAGAGGCTGGGGAGGGAAGAGCTGTCATGAGAGGGACCTGGAGCTGCTGATGTCTGGGTGATGGGATTTCAGAAAGGGCTTTAACTGCAATGAACTTAGCTGGAGCAGATGAAAATTGAAAAGTGACTTCATTAGTACTGATCAGGCCCAAGTGAGTGTGTGGATAGGAGGAAAAAGGGAAAAGAATAAATAAAGAAGCAAAGCTGCCCCAAACACAAACTCTGCTAGAAATATATAGCCTACTGTTCTGTCCCATTGGGATTGAGTCCCTGCAGAAGGCATAGCAAATACCACTATTTTGTGTGCCTAGTAGCTACTTTACATGGTGAAGAGACAAAGAAATTATCTCCACCCTCTTCCTCATAGGACAACTGCCAACTCATAAGAGATCATGGGAAAAACCACTGCCTTAAGTCCACTAACTAGCCACGTGACCTTGGGTTCATGGACTCAGATTTTGAGCTCAAAAGATAAACCCCTCATTTTTATGGATAAGGAAACTGAACCCCAGAGAATTGACTTGACTTTCAAGGTCATGTAGGTAGCAAGTAGCAGAACCGGGATCCTCTGATTTCAAATCTAGGGCTCTTTCCAATACACCAGTTCGCTTGTCCATTGTGAACCTCTGTTTTCTCCTCAGTAATGTAAAGGTGTTGGACTGGGAGATCTCCAATGTTTCTTTCAGTTCTAATGCCCTGTGGTTCTAGGACTAACTTGCCTAGTAGTGTACATAATTACAACTATAGAATCTTAGAACTGGGATGAAAACTTTACAGAAAAACAAGGAGGGTTCATGTTGAAGAGTATCCAGCTTTCAATCATTCTCCCCTCCAGAAAACTTATCTCTGCTAAAGAGTATAGTCATGGGATATGGATTGATGCCTGTGATTACAGAGGATTACATATGCATAATTACAAATGCATTACCAAAAAACAGCAATATTACTACATGAGTACTTATCTATCACCTTATTCATTTTACTTAAAGGGCACTCTTCATCTCTAAAGGTTTAAAATTCTTCCTTTATGTGGCAGTTTTATCCTCAGAGGACAGAACACTTGCTCCCATACTTCCATTTTGCACCACTAATCATCGTTACAGTTGACTAGAGCTATTTCTGGCACCGACAGATAAGACAGGCCCCTAGCTGATTGGCCAATAGATTGAATTCCTCTTAGGTTTATGAAGTTGTCAGTAAAGAAGGGAATGCAGTCAAGCCAGATCCTGAAGCAAGTTGGACATAGTAACCTTTGCCAAAGTGCAACCATGTTCTTTAATTCTGAGCTTGCCCCCTGCAAAGGGAGAGAGTCTAATAGCTTCAAAGGGACCAGTACCAACATGAGGGAACACCAAAGAGTATATTTATTAATAAAAGAAAAGGGACAGGAGATGGCATAAGATAGAATAATTCATCTTTGATGTAACTGCCAAACTCTCCTTCCTAAAGCACAGGATTGACCAATTCATACCACTCCTCAAGAAGCTTCAATTTCTCACTATTGTATCTAGGATAAAATATAAACTCTTTAGACTGGCATTTAAAGATATTCAAAGTCTGGCTCCAGCCTATTTTTCCAGACATTACTCTCCCTTGTGTATACTAATTAGGTCATAGTTAAAATAGACATTTGCTATTTCATGAACTTGGCATTCCCTTCTGTGCTTTTAAATGGCAGTGCTGCATTTCTAGAACATATTGAACACAAAACATCACCTCTGCTTCATAGAATTGTCTGCTTCCTTCAAGGCTAAAAACCTCTATCATAGAGAGGCTTCCTTGCCTCAGATATTTTGCAACTGGGCAACTGCTCTCTAAATTGTTCCCAAATTTGCTTGAATAATTAACACTTGACAGATGTGTCTATGTTTATTGCCCAGAGGGAAATACAATCCCACAGTCGTCAGCAAGTGGGCACCCACCAAGAAGGTGAAAAAGTAAAGAGAGCAATTCTACAGAAGACCTGGACAGACTGATTAAAACCATGTCTACATCTGATGAGCAGATGAGAGTAGAGAAGAATAGATGCTGCCTGGGTAGTTAACCAGAGTAGTCTCCTGTCACTTTATGACTCTGCCCAGCATCAGCTTATAGTCATTAACACCCTTTTCCATCTAGTGAACCAGAGAAAACATTTAAATGTACCCAAGGGCCTGAATATTGAGGTTAATCTTACTGATTAGAACCTCATTCAGCAACAAGTGACTTCTGTGATTGGTGATGCATGGTGGTGGACAAACATGCTGCAGACACTCATTAACCAGTGTTCTGGGAAGTGGCATACAATCCATCTAAGTGTCTATAGATCAGACTCCTGGGGAAATGGATACCTGTCACATGCTGTATCCAATGATATATCATAGCAGCCTTAATAAATACCCTCAGAACCGCCACCCTCATTGACTGTGAGTTCCTTGAAAGCAGGGACTGTCTTTTGCCTTTCTTTGTATCCCTCGAGCTTAGCATAGTCCCTGGCACACAGTAGGTACTTAAATACTTATTGACTGACTCCTCACCCCCAAACCTACATCAATAGGAGATTCTGATGGTATCTACTGTAGATAGCCATGAACACCATGGGTACAAACAAAAAAATTCACTCAAGACTCTTGAATTTTCCATCTGTCCATTTAGATGGGAATCAATATCACTAAGAATCAACAGTATTTACTAGAAAACTAAGTTAAATATTATAGTGAGTTTGCATTTGGAACATGGGGCTCAAGAGTATAAGATCTAAAGCTTAAAGGAACTATAACAGATCATCTACAATTTTTAGAGATGTCCAAGGGGGAAATGACTTGCCCAATATCACACAGTTATAAGAAACACAATGGACAATGCACAGTATGAAAGTGGGATTCAAATCCAGGTTCTATGACTCTAGATGGATTGCTCTTTCTCCAGAGAGGTGAAATATCTCCCTCAAGGTCATGCAGGTAAGGAGCAGGGCTGAGATTCAAATCCAAGTCCTGCAATGACAAGTTTGGCATTATTTCAACTACTTTCCATTGCTTTTTATGATGCCAGCTGTATGACCTTGGGAAAAATCACTTAAGTTCCTTGAACATCAGTTACCCTATCAATAAAGTGGGGATTCACTCTTTCTCCAAAGACTTAACTCCCTCATTGGATTAGAAATATCTGATATAAGGGAATAAGAATTGTTCAGTCATGTCTGACTCTTCATGACCCCATTTGGATTTTTCTTGCCAAAGATAATGGAGTGGTTTGCCATTTCCTTCTCCAGTCATTTTACAGATGAGGAAACTGAGGTAAACAGGATTAAGTGACTTGCTGAGGACCCCACAACTAGTAAGTATCTGAGGCTGGATTTGAACTCAGATCTTCCTGACTCCAGGTCTTCCATCCTCTGTGCCATCTAGCTGCTCCAGTTAGTAGATGGGAGAACCAGAATAGAGACAACAAGAGGTGTTCTGTTTGACTCCTAATTCTCTCTTACCCCAACCCATATCATTCAATCTGTTGTCAATGTCTGTCAATTTATCTTTGCCAACATCTCTTACATGTTCCCCTCTCTCCTCTGACACTGCTGCCACCCTGGTTTAGATCCTAATCACCTCACCTTTGGACTATTTAAATAGTCCAGGTCTCCCTGACACAAGACTCTGCCACCTCCAGTCCATCCTCCAACCGCAGAAGCGATCTTTCTAAAGCACAGGTTTGACCAGGGTGACCTCCTCCTCAATTCCAATGGTTCCCTATCCCCTTTAGAATCAGATATAAAATCTTCTGCTTGACATTCAAAGCCCTTCATAACCTAGCAGCATCCTACCTTTTCAGTCTTGTTCCGGTGATATAGGACTTTGTTGCTATTTCTCAAACACCATATTTCATTTGCAGACTCAGCATTTTCCTGGGAGTCGCCATGCTTCCAATACTCTCTCCTCCCCCCTTTTCCCACCCCTCCCAGCTTTCCAGGTTTCCTTCAATTCCAGCTAAAATTCCACCTTCTACAAGATGCCTTTCTTGACTTTTCGAAATCCCAGAGTCTTCCTTCTGTTGATATCTCAATTAATCCTGAATGTAGCTTGCTTGTATGTAGTTGCTTGCATTTGACCTGCTGGAGAGCAGGGACTGCTTTTTTGTTGCTGTTGGGGGTTGCTTTCTTTGCATGTCCAGTGCATAATACAGTGCCTGGCACGTAGTGGGCACTTAATAAATGTTCAGTGACTTTTGACGAATACTTGTAGTTCCTTCTTCGCTGAAGTAGCTTTGTAGCTCATAAATTAGCACATAAATGTAGCCATGGTTTATAATCATATAGGTGTCACTCAAGTTCGGGGGCTTCCTCCCCCCTAAATTGTGCCACTTTCTCCCCTCTTGAGCCCTTTATCATTTGCAGCTGCACCCCTAGTTCTCTGGCAGGTCGTGGGGCGACGCCTACCTGGGACAGCCGGCAAACCCCAAGGCAACATCGGGCAGGCTGCACTCAGCCCGGGAAGGCTACATGGACAGACCCGAATGCGGACAATGGGTCAGGGTCAGAGTGTTTGGGGAAAAGTGAAGCGCTCTATGCAAATACTAAATAGTAACAAGTTATTCTCCCTCTAGGTCCAGGCCTCTCAAAGTTCCATTCTCCATAACCCCTCCCGGGCCCCACAAGTTTCTTTTAGAAAAGCAAATAATCTCTAAGCTCCCCCGCTTCCCTCCTTCCCCGACCGCCCCTGTCCGGTAGAAATGGCCCCCTCCTCCTCTTACCTGCAAGAAATTACCTGAGAGAGAGAGAGAGAGAGAGAGAGAGAGAGAGAGAGAGAGAGAGAGAGAGAGAGAGAGAGCGCCAGGTCCTGAAGACTTCGGCAAAAGCGTCTGCCGGCGCAGCTCACCTAAAGGGATCGTTCCCCACAACTTTCACTCCTCTTTTTTTCTTTCCAGGCTTGATCCAGAGGGGCCCCAGGGCTTGTCATTTTCTACCAGGCCCGAAGTCTTGGCTTTCGCGTGCCCACATTTCAGTCGCTGGTTCCTTCCGGCTCTCCCTGAGGGATGGGTCCCCTCCTGTCCCCTCCCACGGTTCCTTGAATCTGTTGTTTTGTCCCGCCCCTTACACCCAGAGGGTGGGAAAGGATCTTTAGTTTACAGCTTGGCCTCTCACTGACCCCTGTCCACACCCCCACCAGCTCCTCAACTCCCCCATTCCAAGAGTTCTTTCTCCTCAGTGCTGTCAAGATCCTCTCCTCCCTCAGACCCAAGCAACAATCTTTTCCTCCCCCTTTCCATCTCGCCACCTGGGGGGGGACTCTTCCTACTCTTTCCCTTCCAGCCGCCACCTTCAGGACTCCCTCTGACCACCCCTTCCGTCACCACCTTCTTCGAAGCTAGCCTCAGTCCAGTGTCATGTTCAAGAATTGCGGGGGATGGAATGGGGGGGTGGGGGAAGGGGCAGCCTGGGCGGTGGGTCCTAAACTCTCTGCTCTTGCCTCACTGGACTGGTGGAGCTGAAGCTGCAGAGCGAGAGGAGGGGAGCTTTGGGGGTCGTCGGCCCACGACAATGGAGAGAGTGGATTGAGGCAGAGAAGGAAGTTAGGGTATGTGTATGTATGTGCGTGCAAGTGTTGTAGTAGTGGGGGGACAGAGTATGAAATTAGTCCTTTCAGTCCCCTCTGACTCTTCATGACCCCATTTGGGGTTTTCTTGGCAAAGATACTGGAGTGGTTTACCATTTCCTTCTCCAACTCATTTACAGATCTGGAACTTAGGCCAACAGGGTTAAGTAACTTGCCTAGGCTCATACAGCTCAGGAGGAAGAGCGTTTCAGACTCCAGGCCCAGAACTCTGTCCACCGCACTACCTAGCTGCCGGGTGGAATTAGAACCAGGGCCAAAAGACTAGAAGATCCTTGTATTTCCTCACACTTAAAGGACTAAGGGGAAAAGCGAGGCAAAGAGAAAAGGACCTAGTTTGAGGGGAAGGGGGTGATCAGGCCGATTAAGGAGTAGTTGCTCCTGGACCGAAAGCATAAAGTTAATGTTTTTTTATGTGTCTTAAACTTTTGGTGGGGATGGGAAGAGGAAAGAGTAAAATTGACACTTGGAATTGATCGTGCAGATTTCATCCTGGACTTTTGCTGCAAATTTCTGCTTTTTTCTTATTTTCTTTCTTCACTGGTTCAGATGCTAGAATTTTTCTAGAAACCCATAGAAACATACCAGACCAGGGCAAAGTTTCAACAATTTGAAGTTACTTTATGTGGAAAATTGGGGAAATGACTTTCAGAACTAAAACCCACTTCAAGGGCAGATATGAACCCTACCAGTTATTGCTTGGCTTAGTGGTAAGATCAGATGGGGGAAAGATGGGCCAGCACAGGGAAGGATTTGGGGGGAGGGAGCTGAGGGAGGGAAGAGGGTTGTTTACCCCCTCAGTTAACCTTTCCTCCTCCCCTTAAAGTTGAGTGGAATCTCATATCTGCTGAGTGTCCTGATCTCAGTACCATTGCTTAAAGCTTGACTAACTCATTGATTGACTCATTGATTGATAAACCTGAAAAAGATAAGGGGAAATCAAAGACTTTAACTTCACTATAGACTGAGGACTTGACTCTTAAGGCAGTTTGGTTAAATGCTTATTGACTGTGATCGAAAACTATAAAGCCATAGCAAATATTTCCAAGAGGATTTCCAAGAATTTGATAAGACAGAGGGGTGAGTCCAAGCAAAGTCATACTGATTTTCTCCTCTATTTTTACCCCTCCCTTCCCTCCCCACCCTGCACCTTTCCAGGTTGGGGCAGGAGGCCATCTTGCCCTTTATCTTGGAGTTAAAAGGATGGCATATGTGGGAGACCAGGGAAAACCTGAAACCTGGGAAGTGTCAGCTACCAGATTCACCAATAAAAAACCCAAATCCTACTTAAATCAAGTGTTCCATTCTGCCTAATACCTTTCCTCTAACAATAGTTTGGAGGGAAACCAGAGGGAAAATCATGGTTAAAAAGCTCCACATAATATTTACCATTACTTTTTAGTTTTTGATTACAACCAACAAGCATTATTAAATACCTCCTATGTGCCAGGCACTAAGACACAAAGCAAAGCATCAAACAGCCTTTGCTCTCAAGCAGCTTGCTTGCAAGGCCTAGCACAATATCTTGGGTCTGACGCACTTGAAATTTTTTTTTAGTAGACTGTAAGCTTCTTCAGCAAAAGACTGTTTTTGTTTGGTTTGGTTTTGTCTTCCCAACATCTAATAATAATAGCTAACATTTATCTGGCCCTCACTATTATTACCTCATTTGGTCCTACACCAACCCTGGGAGGTAGGCGCTGTTATCATTATTATCTCCATTTTACAGAAGATGAAACTGAGGGGGAAAAAAAGCTCAAGTGACTTGTCCAGGGTCACACCTTATCTGAGGCTGAATTTGAACTCAGGTCTCCCTGACTCCAGGGGGGTGAGACACCTAGCTGCCCCCTCCTAGCACTGTGCCTTTTCATTACACTAAGTGAGTACTTCATCAATGTTTCACAGAATTTTAGTTGGAAGGGATTTCAGCAACTTTGTGGTCCAACCGATAGGTAATAGAGAATTTACTCTATGATGTATGGTCATCCCCCATTTTGCTTGAAGACCTCCATCACTTAACAAGGGTGGGAAATATTACCTGCCTGGGCAGACCTAGACATTTTTTGTACAAAGTCAATTGTTAGGAAATTTTCCTGAAATCAGTCCTAAATTTGCCTCTTTGCAGCTTCCATCCCCTGTGCTTGCTTCTGCCTTTGGGTCCAAGAAAAACAAATCTTCCTTTTAAAAAATAATTATTTATTTTTTTAACATTCTTGTTTTTGAATTTTGAGTTCCAAGTTTCCTCCCTTCCTCCCACCCCTTTACCAATCCACTGAGAAAGCAAGACATATGATATCAATTATCCATGGGAAATCATGCAAAACCGATTTCCACATTAGTCATATTTCAACTAAAGCAAGAAAAATGAAGTGAGAAAGTTATACTTCAATTTGCACTCAGATTTCGTCAGCTCTCTCTGGAGTTGGATAGCATTTTTTCATCGAATTTTTTGGAATTGTCTTGGGTCATTGTATTGATCTGAGTAGCCAAGTCTTTCACAGTTGATCACCATTGCAAGATTGCTTTTACTCTGCACAATCATCTTCCTGTTCTCACTTCAGTTTGCATCAGTTCACATAGGTCTTGCCATGTTTTTCTGAGCTGCCCCCACTCCCATCATTTCTTATAACACAATAGTACTTCATCACAATCAAATATTTGGCTGTTCCCCAATTGAGGAGCATCACCTCAATTTCCAATTCTTTGCCACCCCAAGAAATTACCATACATTTTTGTATATATAGGACCTTTCCCTTTTTCATTGATCTCTTTGGGATACAGACCTAGTAGTGGCATTCCTGGGTCAAAGGGTATGCTTAGTTTTATAGCTCTTTGGTCATAGTTCCAAATTATTTTCAAGAATGCTTGGACAAATTCACTATCCACCAACAATTCATTAATATATCTGCTTTTCCCTCATCCCCTCCAGTATTTGTTATTTCTGCTAGATGTGAGGTAGTACTGAATTATTTTAATTTGCATTTCTTAATAAAAATTTAGAACAGTTTTTCATATAATTACAGATAACTTTTATTTCTTCTTCTCGAAACTGCTTGTTTGTATCTTTCAACCATTTATCAATTGGTGAATGGCTTTTATTTTTTTAAATTTGACTCAGTTCTATACTCAGAATACATTGAGAAATGAAGTCTTTATCAAAAGAACTTTCTGTAGAATTTTTTGATATTACTTCATTGTCTATGGTACCCTTTAACAAAATGAAGTTTCTCTAATTATCTCTTTGAATTAGGTCTATTTTTGCTTTTGTTTTGTCTGACATCATGATACATTTTTAACTTAGACTGAAGCATATCAGATTCTCCTCTAACCCTTTAATTTAAGTCTGTATATGTCTTTCAGTTTTAAGTTGTCTCTTGTAAACAACATGTTGGATTCTGGTTTCTAATCCATTCTGCCATTACTTCTTTATCAGCATCCTGGAGGCCACATATGGCCCTCTAGGTCCTCAAGTGTGGCTCTTTGAATGAATACAAACTTTACAGAACAAATCCCCTTCATAAAAGGATTTGTTCTGTAAAACTTAGACTCAGTCAAAAGGCCATACTCAAGGCCCTTGAAGGCCACATGTGGCCTTAAGGCTGCAGGTTCCTCACCCCTGGTTAGCTCATCCCACTCATTCACATTCACAGTTATGATTACTAACTATATATTTCCCTCCATCCTATTATCTTTTGTATCTTTTATTGCTTTCTCTGTTTTTCTCAGTCTGTCTCTCTCTGTCTCTCTATCTCTCTCTGTCTCTGTCTCTCCATCTCTTTCTGTCTTTCTCTGTCTGTCTGTCTCTGTTGTATTCCTCTTCAAAAGTCTGTTTTGCTTCTAACCATTGCCTCCCTTAATTCGTTCTCCCCTTTATCATCCTCTCTTTCCCCACTTTTTCTTATTCCCCTCCTCTCCCATTTCCCTACTGGGTAAGTTACATTTCTATACACAGTTGAGTGTGTGTGTGTGTGTGTGTGTGTGTGTGTGTGTGTGTATGTATGTATATATATATATTCTTGCTTCTTTGAACCAATTCTGATGAGAGCAAGATTCAAGCATTGTCTGCCATCTTACCCCCATTTTCTCTTCCACTGTAAAAACTCTTCCTTGTGTGCTTCTTTTATAAGAGAAAAATTTCCCCATTTTACCTCTTCTTTCCCTTTTCTCTCAGTACATCTCTTTCCCTCCCCTTCATTTTTTTTTTGAGATCATTCCACCATAATCAACTTATACCTATGCCCTCTGTCTCTGTAAGCTCCTTTTAATTGCCTTGATAAAGTTTTTGGGAGTTAATTGTATTTCCTTCCCGTATAGGAATGTAAATAGTTTAACTTTATTGAGTCTCTTATGATTGCTCTTTCATGTTTTATCTTTTTATGGTTCTCTTGAGTCTTGTACTTGAAAGTCAATATTCCAGCTCTGGTCTTTTCATCAGGAATGCTTAAAAGTTCTCTATGTCATTAAATAAATATCCTTTTTTTTCCTCTGAAAGATTACACTCAGTTTTGCTGGGCAAATGATTCTTGGTTTTAATCCTAGCTCCTTTGCCTTCTGGAATGTCATATCCTAAGCCCTTTGATCCTTTAACATGGAAGCCACCAAATCTTGTGTGATCCTGACTGTGGCTCCATGATATTTCTTTCTGACTGCTTGAAGTATTATCTCTTTGACTTTGAAGCTCTGGAATTTGGATATAATATTCCTGGTACCTTTTTCAGGAAGTGATTGCTAGATTCTTTTCATTTTTATTTTACTCTTTTGATCTAAGATATCAGGGCAATTTTCCTTGATAATTTCTTGAAATACAGTGTCTAAGGTTCTTTCTTTGATCATGGCTTTCAGGTAGTCCAATAATTTTTTAAATTCTCTCTCCTCAATCTATTTTCCAGCTCAATTGCTCTTCCAAAGAGATATTTCACAGTTTCTTCTATCTTTTCATTCTTTTGACTTTAAAAAAATTATTTCTTGATGTGGTGTGGAGTCATTAACTTCCACTTGCCAAATTCTAATTTTTAATGAATTATTTTCTTCAGTTAGTTTTTGTACTTCTTTTACTAATAGACCAATTAGGTTTTTTAAGGTGTTATTATTCTCTAATTTTTTTGCCTCTTTTACCTAGCTGTTAATTGTCTTTTCATAGCTTTCTTGCATTACTGTCATTCCCCCTCCCCCCCCCAATTTTTCCTCTACCACTCTACTTTCTTTAATTCAGGGTCTAATTAGCATTTTTCTTTGAGATTTTTTTGAAGCTGTTTTCACATTGTTGTCTTCTTCTGATTTTATGTCTTGGTCTTCCCCATCACCAAAGTAGCTTTTTATGATAAAATTGTTTTTGTTATTGTTTGCCCATTTTCGCAGCCTATTTCTTGACTTTGAACTTTATGTTAAAATAGGTCTCTGCTCACCTTGGGGTAAGGAGGCACTGCCCCAAGCTGCAGGGATTTTTGTGATGCTATTTGCAGAGCTAGTTCTGGATGTCTGCAAGTTTTTGATGTTTCCAAGGCATGGGAGAGGTATGGATACTGATTTCCTGTGTTCTGGTCTTTACCCAGGAAGGGCCCCTGGTTCCCTGCAGGGCTGCATGTGCTAGCACTCCTCTCTGCTTTGGTACTGTGACCAGGTCTCTGCTCTCTTGTGACTGACCATTAATACTCCTTTCCACCCTGGAACTGCAACCCAGAATGCAAGAGTTGCCAGTCAGTGACAGCTGTACCCAGTGCCAGCAAAGGGTCCCTTGTAATCACTTTCTGAGCAGTTGTTTGACATCTCCTCCATGTCCTTCAATCCATTCTCTAAGATTATAAGTTTTAGAGAAGGGGTTGATATTATCTGCTGGAGGAAGCACCTTACTGGTAGTCCCTTTCAGTGATGATATCACAGGTCTGGTAAAAACAAACAAAAAATATCTCTCTAGATTTGATCTCTCAAAATCTTTTTGGATCTTGATTCTGTCAAACAGTATAGTAATAGCCCTTCCATCTCTGCATCATCTTGAAAATTGATAAGCAGTTCATAAATGCTTTTATACAAGTCATTGATAAGAAGGTTAACCAGCAAGGAACCCAGGATGGATTCCTGGGGCATTCCACCGGAGATCTTCTTTCAATTTGATACTCAATCAGGGTGGGGAACCTATGACCATATAAGACCCTTTAGGATCTCTAGTGAGGCCCTTTGACTGAATCCAAACTTCGTAGAACAAATCCCCTTAATAAAAGGATTTGTTCTATAAAACTTGAACTTAGTCAAAAGGCTGCACCCAAGGACCTAGGAGGCCACATGTGACCTTGAGGCCACAGGTTCCCCGCCCCTATACTGGACCATTAATGACTTTATTTGGGTCCAGTCATTCAACTACTTCTGAGTTTATAATTGCATCAGAGTCTTGATTAATTTATTTGTTGAATAAATAAATGAAGGTTCATCAACTTCATTCAAGTTCATTAATTTTTAATTTAATTTTAAAAATTAAATAAACAAATTTGCTCCTAGGTACTTTAATTACAATTTACCTACAATTAGGATAAGCTACTAAGAAGCTGACAATGATAACTTTATGGCTATAGCATTTAGGGTCTCCACAGATATTGTTAACCAAGAGGAACAGATTAATTTTTCTCACCTGGAGGCAATGTCTTATAAGTTTTTGGAAAAGAATAAAGGCAATGTGATATTAGGATTGTAATCAGGGGACCTAAATTTTAATGGTGATGATGATTACATTCTCACAAAGCTATAACATTTATTTTTAAAAATTATTTATTTTTAGTTTTCAACATTTACTTCTATAAGATTTTGAGTTTTAAATTTTCTCCCTCTCCTTCCCCTCGCCCCTCCCCAAGATGGCAGGCAGTTAATATAGACCATACATATACAATCATAGTAAACATATTTCCACATTAGTCATGTTGTAAAGAAAAAATAGAACTAAAGGGAAAAACCATGGGAAAGAAGAAAGAAAAAGAGAAAAAAGGGAAATAGTGTGCTTTAATCTGCATTCAGAATCCATAGTTCTTTCTGTGGATGTGGACAGCATTTTCTATAATGAGTCTTTTGGAATTGTCTTAGATCCTTGCATTCCTGAGAAGAACTAAGTCTATCAAAGTCAGTCATCATGTAATGTTACTTTGGCTGTGTACAATGTTCTCCTGGTTCTGCTCACTTTACTCAGCGTCAGTTCATGCAAGTCTTTCCAGGTTTTTCTGAAATCGCCTGCTTGTCTTTTTCTTATAGCACAATAGTATTCCACAACTTGTTCAGTCATTCCCCAGTTGATGGCCATAACCTCAATGTTCAGTTCTTGGCCACCACAAAAAGAGCTACTATAAATACTTTTGTAGATGTGGGTCATTTTCCCATTTCTATGACTTCTTTGGAATACAGACTTCATAGTGGTATTGCTGGATCAAAGGGTATGCACCCAGTTTTATAGCTCTTTGGGCATAGTTCCAAATTAGAGCTACAACATTTACCTGATAGCACTTACATAGAGCACTTAAGTTTTGCAAAGTAAGCGATTTACATATTTTATCTCCTGGATCTGACACTTATTACCTATTTGGCCTTGGACCATTCATTTAACTTCATTTTCCTCATCTATAAAATGAGAGTGTTGTATGGAGAAATGGTATGACCATGAAGGGCTGGGTTTAGAGTTGCAAGATCTGGTTTTTAATCACCACTGGGTGAGCTTGGGCCAGGCACTTAATCAACCTGAACTTTTATTGCCTTTACTTCTAAAATGAAGAGCTAGATGGCATCTAATATCCCTTTCAGTTTTAAAATCTATGGTCCTATATATATGTAGCCTTGAGTCGGAGATCTGGAATCAGAGATTTGGAGGCTATTGCTGTAACTTAATTAGATAGCAGGCACTATTATCAGACATTCTGAGGAGAAGTTATACATTATTAGACATTCTGAGTAGAGTTTTGTTCCATAGAAATCCATTTGTATAGATGTTTTAGTAGCCTTAAGGGAAGGACGTCCTTTCAAGTTTTAGAGTATTAACTTGAAAGGACAGCTAAGTGGTGTAATGGATAGAGTGTCAGGCTTGGATTCAGGAAGACTCATCTTCCTGATTCAAATTTGACCTCAGACACTTACTAGCTGGGTGATACTAAGTGAGTCATTTACCCTATTTGCCTCAGTTATCCTCATCTGCAAAATGAACTGGAGGAGAAATGGTAGAGTCAACTGAAATAACAGAGCACTTTAACTTGGACCTGAGACACAGGAGAGAGAAGATGGGTATATATCAGATGAGTGGACTAGAGCTGAGACCAAACTCAGGTCAAACCAACAAGAAGTGACAGTTCAATGTTGTCCAACTTTGTCTTGAGTCTCATCAATCAATGAAATAATCAATATTTATTAGGCACCTACTATGTTCCAGGCATGTACTAAATTCTAGGGGGTACAAAAGGGGTAAAAAGATGGTTTCTACCCTCAAGGAACTTACAATCTAATGGGGGAGACATACAAACAAATAAAAACAAAGCAAATTATATACAGGATAAATAGCATATATAGGAAATAATTAAGAGAGGGGAGGCACTAGAATTAAGGGGAATCAGGGAAGACCTTCAAAAAAATATAAGTTTTTAGTTGGGACTTAAAGGGAGCCAGAGAGGTCAGCAACCAGAGTTGAGGAAGGAGAGTGTCCCAGGGAAGACGGTCAGAGAAAATGCCCAGAGGTGAGATGTAGTGTCTTGTTTATGGGACATCCAGGCCAGTGTCACTGGAGTGAAGAGTATATGGCTGGGAATGAGGTTTAAGAAGACTGAAAAGATAGGAAGGGACTAGGTTATCAATGTTATTTGATCATGCTCTGCCAAGCTTCTGTCTCAGATTACTCTCATTGTCCACTGCCTTCATCCCTACTCCCAATGCTGCTGCTGAATGAATCTGAAAAAAATTACAAAATTGTGCAGATTGGGTCCACTACAAACTTTGTTCCAGAATCTCAACTAAGCTCTTACTAGAACAAGACTATCTTTTTATACCTCCTGAATTGACTCACTGATCCACTCACCATAGCGATTTTTCCCAACCTTTTCATCCCTCTTCAAATCTCTCATAGCTCCCCCCTCTTCATCCTCTTAGCTAAGAGTCTTGCATCATATTTCATTGAAAAAAATTAAAGCCATTCACTTAGAACTCTTTTCCTCTCCTCCTCTCATGTCACTCCAGTGACTTCCATCATTATCTCCTCCTATACTCTATCTACATGAAGAGGTAGCCCTTCCCTTTGTCAAGGCAAACCCCTCTACATGCACCAATGGATCCCATGTTCTCCAGAAGATTGCCCTCTTTATCATCCCCACTGCCTTACTTACCTTCAGTCTCTGTCTGCTGTTATTTCTCTTCTGTCTACTAACATACCCATGTCTCCCCCCACTCCTCCAAAAACCTTCACTTGACCTGTCCATCTCCAATAGTTCCCTCCTCCATTTTGTGACTAAACTCCTTTTGAAGGCCATCTACATCAATGCTTCCACTTTTCCCCTAGTATTCTCTTCTTAATCTTTTACAATTTGGATTCTGATTTTATCATCCAACTGAAACTGCTCTTTGCAAAATTATGAGTGATTCCTTCTCCTTCCTCCTCCTCCTCCTTCTCCTCTTTCTTCCAGCAATTGGGATTAAGTGACTTGCTTAGGGTTACACAGCTAATAAGTGTCTCAGGCCAGAATTGAGCTCAAGTTCTCCTGACTCCAAGGCCAGTGCTGTCTCCACTGTGCCTCATCTAGCTGCCCCTCAATGATCTCTTACTTGCCAAATCTAATGGATTTTTCTCAATCCTCATCCTTCTTGATCTCTTTGCAGTCTTTAACTGTCAATCAACTACTTGTTGATATTCTCTTTCTTGCTAGGTTTTTGGGACCTTACTCCATCTTGATTCTCCCCCTGCCCATCCAACTGTTGCTTCTTAGTCTCTTTTGCGGGATCTCCATCCAGGTCATGCCTGTTAATGATGAGTGTCCCGAGCCCTGGGCATTTTCACTTGCTCTCTCCCATCCCAGAAATGGTGCTCCTCTTCATCTCCACCTCCTAGCTTTCCTATCTTTCTTCAAGTCCCAGCTAAAATCACCACTGTTATAAGAAACCTTTCCCCATCCCTCTTAATTTTAGTTCCTTCCCTCTGTTAATTACTTCCAGTTTTTCCTGTCTATGTCTTGTTTGTGCACAGTTGTTTGCATATTATCTTTTCCATTAGACTGTGAACTCCTTGAGTATAGGGACTGTCTTTTACCTTCTTCTGTATCCCCAGTGATTAGTATAGTGCCTAGCACATAGTGGGTTCTTAGTTAATATTTATTGACTACTTTACTTGGTGATCTCATTAGTTCCCATCAAAGGTCATTTCTGTGCTAATGATTCTCAAATCTACTTATCCAGTCTTAATCTCTATGCTGACCTCT
This sequence comes from Bettongia penicillata ogilbyi, assembly GCA_023548195.1. Classification (NCBI taxonomy): domain Eukaryota; kingdom Metazoa; phylum Chordata; class Mammalia; order Diprotodontia; family Potoroidae; genus Bettongia; species Bettongia penicillata. The sequence goes on along the minus strand of JAJHZJ010000526.1, from coordinate 1,698,686 downwards.
AGTCTGGCATCTCCAACTGCCTATTGAACATCTTAAACTGGGTGTCCCATGGATTTCTTAAACTCAATATGTCCAAAACTAAACTTAGTATATTTCCCCTAAAACTCTTCCCTTTTCTTAACTTTCCTATTACTGTTGAGGATACCACCATTCTCTCAGTCACCCTCCAAGTCATCCAGGCTTCCAACCTAGGTGTCATCCGTAGCTCCTCACTTGCTCTCATCCCTCATATCTAATTTGTTGCTGAAGATTATGCCACTGTAAACATGTCTTGTATATGCCCTCCCTCTCCTCTGACATTGCCACCAACTTAATTACAGGACTTCATCACCTCATGCCTAGACTACTGCAAAAGTGTGCTGGTGGGTCTCCCTGCCTCAGGTCTTTCCCCATTCTAGACAACCCTCCACTCCACTGTCAAAGTGATCTTCCCAAACCACAGTTCTGACCATGTTACATTACTACTCAAGTCAAGAAACTCTAGTATCTCCCTATCATCTCTAGGACCAAATAGAAAATCGTCTTTTTAGAATTCACCATCCTTCAAAACCTACCTCTACCCATACCTTTCCAGTCTTCTTACATCTTATACTCAGTGATCCAGGTCTTCCTGCTGTTTCTCAAATAAGAAATTCCTAGAGAAAGGCATTTACATTGACTATCTCCCGTACCTGGAATGCTCACTCTCCCATCTCCACCTTCTGCTTCCCTCAAATTCCAACTAAAATACTACCTTTAACAGGAAACTTTTCCCAATCCCTCTTAATTCTAGTGTCTTTCCTCTGATGATTATTTTCAATTTATTCTATTTCTAGTAATTGTTTGAGGTGCTGTCTTGATTGACTTATCATTTGAGGATCACAGACTTTGAGGTGGAAGAGACCCCAGAGGTCATCAAATCCAACTCCTTTCCCCATTTTACAGTCAAGGAAACTGAGACCCAGAAAGTTAGGGGAGATTCAAACCTTGAACCCTTGATTCCAGAGGCAGTGCTCTTCCCACTGTACTACGATTTTGGTAATCTGTGACATTTTTGGTGATCTTAGAAAAATCTTGGTGGACAAGACAGATGGTGCAATACATTGATGCCTAATGTTGCATACACTGACAAATTCTATGTGTCAGTTGAGAAGTTTCCAAGGGGGTGGTGAGAGGTAAAGTGGAAGTGCTTTTGGTGTAAAAATAGCCATCAACAATTTTTTAAAGGAAAAAAATTCACAGAGGATAAAAGATGGGAAAACATTCAGATTTTCAGTGAAGGGAATAGGATCTGTTCTTCAAACTGTAGACTAGCAAATAGCTTCAATACCTAGCAAAATTCAAGAATATATTATTAGAAAGATGATTTATAAGCATTTAAAAAAGAAAGCAGCAATTGCTAAGAGTCTGATGGATTTATCAAGAGCAGGTCATACCAAACTTTAAATAATTTTTTTGGGGAGGTTTACTAGTCTGTTAGAAGAGAGAAATGATGTGGACGTAGCAAATACTGTAACTAGATTTTATAAATGTATTTGACAAAGGCTCTTGCGTGATCCTTGTGGATAAAATGGTGAGAGATGGGTTAGTGTGAAATGATAATACATAGAATTAGATTGGCTTGGAATTAGTGGAAGAAATGAAGGAAGGAAAGAAGGAAGGAAAGAAGGGAGGGAGGAAGAAAGGAAGGGAGGAGGGGGAAATGAAGAAGCAAGGAAGAGAAGAGGGAAGGAATAAAAGAAAGAGGAAGGGAAAAGGAAGGAAAAGAAGAAGAAGGAACAGAGGAAGGACAAGAGGAAGGAGGAAAGAAGAAAAGGAGGGAGGGAGGAAAAAAGGAAGGGACAAATGGAGGGAAGAAAAAAGGAAGGGACAAATGGAGGGAGGGAAGGAAGAAGTAAGGAAAAGAAGGAGAGAGGGAGGGACAAGGGAGTGGGGATGAAAGAAGGAAGGAAGGGAGGAAAGGAGGAAAGAAGAAGGAAGGAAACAAGCATTTATTAAGCATTTACTATTGTCAAGATCATGCTAAGCATATACAAATACAAACAAAAAGGACAATCCATGACCTCAAGGAGCTTAGATTTTAATGGCGGGTAGGGGAAACAACACACAAAAGGAAACAGGAAAGTGGGAGGAGAGGGGGAAAGAACCCCACTCCCAGAGACATGGTCTTGAAGTCCAGAAAATTAGGGATATATTGGGAGGAGAAATGACCACACCCAAAGAGTAGTGATTGATAAATACACCTCAAACCAGAGGGAGGTCCACTCGTCTAAGGTTACCTTCTTCTATAATGTGTCTTGTATTTATCTCTACTTTTGCCTGTTTTCTCCTCCTTTAGCCTGTGAGTTCCTTGAGAGCAGGGGCTGTTTTTGCCTTTATTTGAATCCCAAAGACTTAGCACAGTGCCTGTGTTGTCCTTGATCCCGTTCTGTTCAACATTTCCATCTGTGACTTGGATGAAGGCTTTAGCTAGGTCCTGCAGCAGCTCCCACTGAGATATGTGGTCTAAGGCAAGAATAACAAGGTTGTGAAATAGAGGAGGGGAGAAACTAGTCAGAAGAACAAGGTTGTAAAAGGTAAAATAGATGCCCCTCTACTCACATAGATTAGAGGAGAAAGAAGGAAGGGAAAAGGGAGGAGGAAAATGAAGAATCAAGGAAGAGAAGAAGGAAGGAATAAAAGGAGGAAGGGAAAAGGAAGGAACATAGGAAGCTTATGTCTTTGGGAACAATCCAGAGCCTTGAACTCACTTGCACTGGCCAGTGTACAATCTACAGTAGCCTCATTGTGGGGTGACAGTGAGACAAAAGGAGGCCATTGACTAACCACAACTATTAGTGGGTCTGATCTTATGTGATAGATATTGACCATGTGTTTAACCACTCTATCTTTTGTTGTTATTATTTGGTCATTTTTCATGTCTGACTCCTGACCACATTTGGGGATTTCTTGGCAAAAATACTGGAGTGGTTTGCCATTTCCTTCTCCAACTCATTTTACAGATGAGGAAACTGAGGCAAACAGGGTTAAGTGCCCAGGTACTAAGTGTCTGAGGTCAGGTTTGAACTCAGGTCTTCCTGATGATTGCAGACCCAGCGCTCTCTTAAGTAAACCCTGATTTTTTTATACATACTCCCTTCTCTTGTTGCGTCAAGCATTTTCTTTCCCTAGATACTTGAAGTTAGAGTAATTTTTTCAGCCTCCTATAAGAGTATCCATGACAGGTATGTCACATTTGCAAAAGACACATAGCTGTAAAGAATAGTTATAATATTGGACAACAGGGGAATTAAAATTATTATAAACTTAGTAACCATCAAGAGGAACAGATGACAAAATAACCACATAAACTAAGGAATGAAATTTTCATAAAATGTTAGCATTAAACCCAGTAGAATTAAATTAGTAAACTACAAACAAGCAAAAATTCTTTTTTTTTTTTTTTTTTTTTACGCCCCCTTCAATTTTGGTCAGAAGTTGCACTGGAGAGGTAGTTAGGTGGCAGAGTGGATAAAATGCTGAACCTGGAGTCAGGAGGAGATGAATTCAAATTCAACCTCAGATACATACTAGCTGTGTGACTCTGGGCAAGTCACTTAAGTTTTATGTACCTTTGTTGCCTCAGCTGTAAAATGAGCATAAGAGTAGCACCTACTTTCTAAAATTGCACTGAGGATCAGATGAGATAATGTTGCCTGGCACATATGAGATACTTAATAAAAGCTTATTTCCTTCTCTCTGGCTTTTCTATTTGAATTAAAAATATAGTGGTTAATATGTATACATCTGGTTCTACTGATATCACTTTGCATCACTTCATATAGGTCTTTCTGTATTTTCTTGTATGGTTTATATGTGCCCTTTTAATAGCATCGTAATATTCTATTACATTAACATGCCATAATTTATTCAACTATTCTCAAATTTGGAGGACTGCTTGTTCCTAATTTTTTACTATTATAAATATAGAAGGTATTATTTTTGTGCACATATGTCCTTTTTAGGATATTTTTCAAGGGTTAAAATAAAGTCTTACCAATGGAATTATGGACGTGAAAAGTCTGATAAATTTTGTGACTCATCCTTGCCATATTTCTTTCTAAAATATTTGTTCCAGTTCACAGTACCACCAACAATGTATTAAACCCCTGAAAACTCCAATAACAATGAATTTTGGGATCCAATGATATTTTGACATGTTAGATTTAATTTAATCCAAAATTTACCAATGGCTCCTATGGGCAAAGAATTTTCATAGATAGTGTAATTTCTTTTCTTTGGTCTAGATGTGTGATTTCATTGGAATAGGAAACTCCCACTGAGGAAATTCCCTATCCCAATGCAAAATTAGTAGTTAGTCTGCAATTTGTATTTCTAAAGAGTTGCCTAGGGCTCTGAGAGTTTACATGTCTTGCCTAGGGTTGCACAGTCAATCAGCTAGCAAGCAATTATTAAACCTTTACTATATGTCAGTCCTAATTAGTAGTGATACAGAGAAAGGTCAAATACAGTCCCTGCCATCAAAGAGCTTAATAGAGACATGACATTATAACAGAGGAGACAACATGTGAACAACTTTATTCAGTGTAAATAGGAGGCAATCTGGGAAAAGAACCTAGCATTAGAGGGGAAGCAGGGGGAGGTGGGGAGATAAGCCTCTTGCAGTACATAAGATTTATGCTGAGTCTTGAAGAAAACCAAGAAAGCCAAGAGGTAGCAGAGGGGAAGCAGAGAATATTCTAGGCATGGAGTACATGGAGTATAGCTCAAGAAAACATATGGAGCTGAGAGATGGAGTGTCCTGTGTGAGTAAGAACATAGAGATTCATATAGCTGGATTGTAGTGTATGAAGACAGGAGGAGAAAAGTGTGAAAAAAGCAAACTGGAAAGACAGGAGGAGGTCAGGTTAAAAGCCAAACTGAAGATGTTATATTTGATCTGGGAGGTACCAGGGAGCCACTAGAGTTTATTGAGTAGGAGGGTCTAAAAAGGTCAGACTTACTCTTTAAAAAGATCTCTTTGGTAGCTGAGTGGAGGATGGGATGGAAAGCCTGGAGATTTAGTGCCGACAGTCCAGGTGACAAGGATCTGTATTAGGGTGGTAGCTGCATGAGAGGAAAGAAGGGGAGTATGAGGGAAGAACAGTGAGAACACAGGCTGTGTGGGGTGAGTGTGACTATGGAACCAAGGAAGACACTAATGATGCAAGACATAGCTACTCCCAGACCTGGAGTCAGGAAGACATCTTTGTAAGTTGAAATCTGGCTTCAGACACTTAGCTGTGTGATACAATTTCTTTATCTGTTAAGCTGGAGAAGGAAATGACAAGTCACTCCAGTAACTTTTCCAGGAAAACCCCAAATGTGGTCATGAAGAGTTTGAGACAATAGAACAACCACAAGTGCTACTACTACTGTTGCACTCTAAGAAATGTAGAGCAGGATGGTTTCAGAAATGCCTGGGAAGATGTACATGAACTGATACAAAGTGAAGTAAGCATTACCAGAAGAACATTGTACACAGCAACAGCAACTTTTTAAAGATGTCAACTGTGAAAGACTTAGCTACTCTGATCAAGACAGTGATCCAGGAAATTTCCAAAGGATGCATGGTAAAAAATGCTATCTACCTCCAGAGAGAGAACTGATGAACTCTGAGAGGAGATTGAAATACACTTTTTTTCACTTTTTTTTGTTTTTCTTAACTTTGGCTAATATGGAAATAATGTTTTACATGACTTCACATGTATAACTGATATATTGCTCACCTTTTCAAAGGGTGGGGGAGGGTCTGAAGGAACAGAGAGAAATTGGAAATTGAAATTTCAAAAATTAAATGAAAACATTCAATTTTAATTAAACTAAAAAATAAAGATAAAAAGCCACTCTTTTCCTCTCACCCCAATGACCCTGCAATGATTTCATCATCTGAGTCTTATTAAAAGGACCAAGAAATATATCGAGAGTTGAGGTATCACTAGGAACAACAGAAAATAAGCTTTTTTTAAGTCCATTTTTATGGATGTCCTTTTAAAAAATATCATCATAGCTTCCCCAGTATCATTCCTCATTTCTCTCCTAAAGAACCATCCTGTATAACAAACAGTATTTTTAAAGACCAAAAAAAGTGCCCAATTGATCAATACGTAACAAACATCTGAAAATGTGCAGTATATAATATTTATGGACCTCATATAACTTCCTTTGAGCCATGTTTGTTCATTATAGTTATGCAACATTAACTTTTGATTAATTTTGTGGTTGTTCTTTTCATTTAAATTACTGTAGTCATTGTATACGTTGTTTTCTTGCCTATGTTTACCTCTGCATCAGTTTGTATAGATCTTCCCATGCTTCTCTGTATTCATCACATTCATTATTTCTTACAATACAGTAATATTTCATTACATTCATGTCCAATAGTTTGTATAGCCATTCTCCAACTGATGGACACCTACTTTGCTTCCAATTTTTTGCTATAACAAAGAGCACTACTATAAATATTTCTGTGTATATGGTGATATTTTTTAAACAATGGTCTCCTCTGGACATAAGATTAGTAGCAAAATCCCTGGGTCAAAGGGTATGGACATTTTAAGCCATTTTATTTGCAAAGTCCAAATTTCTTTCCAAATGATTCTACTGATTCACAATTTCCCAAATAATGTGTGCCTATTTTACCACAACTCTTCCAACATTGATTATTATAATCTTTTGTCATCTTTGCTAATTTGCAGGGTATGAAGTGGAACCTCAGAGTTGTTTGATTTATATTTATCTTATTAGTGATTTAGAGCATTCTTTTATATGGTTATTATAAGTTTGTAATTCTTCTTTTGAAAACCATTTCTTCCTATCAGTTATCTATTGGGAATGATTTTTGGTCATATATGCAAGTAATATGTATGTACATATATAAATGGAATTTTTTAAAAAAGAAATTTATGTTCTGCTGTACTTAGTAATCCAAACAACTTGACATATTTCTTGATCCTTCCTCTAAGACTCAGACAATGACATCATTGCAAGGGGATTCAGAGTGTGGGTGGGTGGGGTGGGGAAGGTGGGAGAGAATGACTTTTTAATCTTTATTTAAATATTCATTTAAAAATGCATGTATACACACATACATACATACTCTGTGTGTATATATATGTATACATATGTGTGGATAGATAGATGATAGATAAATAATGGTAATATTTAATATAAATTTTAGACTTTAATAAGGGCCAAATTTGAATTAAGAAGAGCCTGGACCTAATAGTCCCCTTTGTTTAACTTAGAGGACACCTTTTGATGTCAGGCAAGCAAATGGCACTTCCTTAACAGACCCTTCTTCTGGCATCTTAGTGATAAGGGCTGGGTTGTAACTTCAGCTTTGTCAACTCTGTTAAGATACCACAACTTCAAAGGCCTGTTTAGGACAGGATGTCTTTAATCTGGGTGATGGGACTTTTTCCTTATCTTAAATCACAAAGGTATGCTATAAAAGAAGATGCCCATAGCCTGCAATCATTAAACCCAATTGACGCCACTTTGTTTACAATGTGTTTATCTAAGAGAACTCCTTTCTCATGGCAAAATGTATATAAGCAAGAAGATTTCTATACTGGGTAGCCAGAACATTTCTGGCTCCATAATGCATTATGTTACCATTTTCTTTAATATTTGATTTAATAATTGATTAATTAATTAAATGATAAAATGTATGCATTGAGCCTCTTGCCTTTTCTTTAACCAAGTTTTCAGGTCAACAATAGATAGATAGATAGATAGATAGATAGATAGATAGATAGATAGATAGATAGATAGATAAGATAGATAGATAGATAGATGGATGGATAGATTTCTGGAATACAAAACCCTTATCAGAGAAATTTGACACAAAGATTTTTTTTTTCATATTCCACTGCTTCTCTTTTTATCCTAGTTGTATTAATTTTGCGGAGAAGCTCTTCATTTTCATGCAATCAAATTATTTATCTTCTGTAATTGCTTCTATTCCCTGTTTCTTTAGGAATACATCTCCTACCCATAGCTAGGAAAGGTATATGATCTACTTCTCTTTTTAATTTTTTTATAGTCTGATCTTTAATTTTAATGTCATGTATCCTTAGTGTAAGCCTAATTTCTACCAGACTGCTTTCTAATTTTCCTGGATTTTTTTTTATCAATTAGGAAATTCTCTTAGAAGTATTGAACACTCACTTATAGATTTTCATTGCTTTTATTGTCCCTTGTCTAGTTCAGTGATCTCTCTCTCTCTCTCTCTCTCTCTCTCTCTCTCTCTCTCTCTCTCTCTCTCTCTCTCTCTCTCTGTCTCTCAAAAATCAGTACTAGCTGGTTTTGATGACTTTTGCTTTATAATACAATTTGAGGTCTGGAAGTGCTATTCCCTTTTGTCCCTACTTTTCATAATTTCCCTTGATATTCTAGATCTTTCATTTTTAAAATAAATTTTATTATTTTATAAACATTTTTTGAAGTATCCTTTTGATAATTTGACATAGCATTTAAACTGTAAATTACCTTCAGTAGTACCTGTATCGTCAGCTTTATTATGTTGTCATGGGGCAGTCATGAGCACCAAATATTCCTCTAGCTTTGCCTCTTCGATTATTTTAATCTCTTTTAAGGCAATCCAATTCCCACTGTCTCTCTTCCCATTATCCCCAACCCTTCCTCTTCTCCATTTGTCACCCCTTTTCCTAATTTCAGAATTTTATTTCACTTATAGGATCTTTTCAATTTCCTACTTGTATCTAGTTATTTAATTCTTCCCTTTTTCTTTTTCCTCTTAGTTAAGTAAAATTCTCTTTCCTCTCCTTACTTTCAATTTATTTGTTCCAAATTTTTGTTTTTCACTCTTCCCCCCATAATTTTCACTCTACACATTCCCTCATTTTCTTCATTCATTTATCTTCTCTTTCTGACTAGTCTAGACTTTGATTCTTTGATTCATGGTCCTTGTATTTATTTAGCCTTTCTTTAGTCTCTGTATTTCTGATGTAATTAAAGCTTCTAAAGTACCTATTTGGGGTTCTCTCTTCTTAATAGTTCCTATTATTACCTTGTAGAACCTGCTCCCTGGCTCCCTTTTTCTACTGTGCCTCACTCTTAGAAATACAAAGAGATACAGAGGTTATTGCATCATGCTAGGAATTTTCCTGCGGTGCTGATTGTGTAGTTTATTCTTAACCTTTGCAATCCCCACAGTATTTTCCTCCCAATTGCCATGCAGTCTCCTCCTTGCTCTGTTGTGTGTTAGTTGTCCCCAGTAACTCTGATTCCCCTTTTCTTGGATGCAAGATGAATATCTAACCACCTAATCCCACTGTAATGTTCCTATCTTCCTTTATAGAATCTCTCTCCCCATGGGATTGTTCTGTCCCCACTCCTACCACTGAATTAAGAATTCCTCTTTTGTTCCCCTTCTTTCCATACCTCCTTTTGCTTCCTTGCCCATTCTCCTATAGGTTCTCTTCTTCCAGAGAGACTAAAGGAATTATTTTTCCTTCCTTGTTAACTTTGGACTTGATGGGTCATCACATATTCCTCTCTATCTTCTTCTTTCCCTCTCCCCTTTTATGTACCCTCCCCTTTTTTAGTTTAGCTCCACAAAACATTGTGAAATTTAATCCGTGATGTTTCAGGCTTGTTTCTCCACCATCACTTCTATTTGGTTTCTATTTTACCCTTCCCCCCTCCCCCACCCACCCCCCTTTTACTTAGGAATGCTATTATTTTTTGTTCTCCTTGGTTGTTGCATTTGTTTGTCATTCTTGTATTTCTCTTGCCTGAGGTGTTTCAGAGTCAAATAGCTTGTACAGGTCTGGTATTCTTTCTTGAAATGCTTTGAACACTTTTTTTTTCATTAAGCATTAACCTTTGTTCATTGACAGGCTGAAGTTTTACAGTGTCCATCATTTAGGTAGCATATTGAGTTCTTCTACTCACATTATTCCATTCCCTTCCATTCTGGTGGATTTCAAATAGTCTTGTGGTATTCTGATTTCCTTTCTTTTATGTTTAAAGATCTTTCTCCAGGTTCCTGGCAGAAATTGTTTGTCATTTAAATTGTTAAATTGAATCCCTACTTGTGTTGGAGTTTCTGGGATAGGGTTGTTCCCCCACCCCACCCCAGGCAATATGTGGGTTCTTCAGTTGTCACTTTGCTTTCTATGTTCAGAAGTTTTAAAGAGTTTTATTATATTATTTCTTGCATTATGATGTTTGGATTCTATTTGTGTTCTGGGAATTTTTATAATCTTTAAATTATCTCTTTAAGATCAATATTTTGCTTATACATATATCATGTTTTCTTTTAACATTATTGCTTTTTGCTTCTCTTTTTCCAGATACCATTCATTTCTATACATTTACATTTCCAATCAATTATTTTCTTTTGAGCATCTTAGGTGAGACTTGCCTCCATGGATTCATATTTCTTTTTTCCCAATCTGTCAATTATTACTGCTGTGGAGGTAAAAAATTCTTCTTTCATTATTCTTCTTTCTTTTATAAATTTTTCAGGAACATTCTGTTTTAATTATATGCTCTTTTGAAAATCTACAGCTTCCCCTACTTCAGCAATTGTCTTGTAATTTTTCTTTGTCTTGTAATATTTATTCATAGATAACTGGACTCTTTTAGCTGATCTAGAGGTCATATTTCCTTCTGTTATTATTTTCCATATTGCTTATCTACTTAGGCTCAAGATCTTTAAATGAGTTTTTCTTTTCCTCCTGAGAAAAAGATCATTTTGATCTTTTTATCTTATTTTCTCTTATTACTCCCTTTCTCCCTTTGATTTTGGTTTTCTTTGGAGCTAGAACTTGAAGCTACCATGTTTCACAGACCTTAGTCTGCTCCAAGTGACTGGGGGTCACTAGCCCTAGATGTACTGTGTTCTTTTCCTAAGATTTAGTGATACCGCACAACATTCTGCTCCGGTTCCTTCTATTTCTTAATCTTTTGATCCAGTGCCATACTGCTGGTCAAGTTTCTGCTTTTTGGTTTTCTCTGGTATTAAGAGGAAGGAGCAACACAGTTGTGTTCTATTGCAAGCCCATAGGGCAGCTTGTGCAGCCGTGCCCTGAATGGTGGGCAGTGGAGGAAAGGGGTTGCTGAGAGTTAGTAAAGTGTTATAATTCAGCTTTTTCTGCTGTTAGTTCACTGAATTGTTTATCTTGTTAGGATTCTTGGTGTGCTAGGCTAGGGAGATAGCGGAAATGCTTCTTTTTTATATGCAATTCCTATTTTGGAGAGTTTTTTGAGAATGTGGATATAGGAGGAGAAGGCTAGCTTTCCAGCTTGTTAGTCACATGTCATGGAACAACATGCAAGCTTTTTAAGGGAAGCTTTTTTTTTTGGTCTTTATTCAGCCAAAGTCTAGCATAATGTCTTAAACGGAGCAGATGTTCAACAACTGTTTGTTCAGTTGAGACTGGAAAAAGAAAATGTGGTGGGAAGAATCCCAGAGGCCATTTCAAATAGGAAAGAAAGAGAAAAAGAAAAACCTCATTTGGGATGCAGTGCTATTCAGGTGTAAGATACCCAGCATGGGCTTCAGACTGAATAGATCTCAAGGTTTGTGTTGATATGCTCCCTGATGAGGGATTCAGATACCGACTGAGAACAACAGGTTAAATGGTCAAGTTTTTAAAAAAAAGTTCATCTAATTTTTATTAATTTTGAACTTAAAGACAAAAAGACACCAAAAACCAACATCTCCATGTACACAGAACAACACAAAAAGAGGATTCAATATAAAATCATGAATAATAGTCAACTTTTAAAAGAACAATATTTTGTGCCTCATGTAGCAAAGATCAGCTTCGGTTGTGACAGTGATGTTCCGAATGTTGAAGTTCCAAAATCTTCAGCAAAGGGGTGATCAGCCATATATCAGTTAAAGTAAATGGTCCAAAGCCCCAAGAGTGGGAACTCTTAGGACAAAGAGAGAAATGATTTCTCTCAACTATGCAAGAAGATGCAAGAATTTTCAAATCCATCTGCCTTCTTCTGCCTTTCCATTTCTTTCCTGAGGATATATTTTCTACCAGCAATCGACTGGAATTTGGTGCTGAGGATCCAACAAGAGGTGATTGCTACAATTGCATTGCTTATGGGAGAAGATGGTAGACAACAGGGCCATCCTGGACCTGAAAGGCCTGTCTAGCTTGTAACACGATCTGGACTTTGTTAGTGACTCTGGCAGCACAAATCTGACTGAAGCGAAAGTGGAATGTCTTTTTAGCCGTACATTTTGGAAAGGGATGAATGAGTCTTTTAATTAGTCTTTTTATTTATTACTTTTAATTATTTATTTATTAAATAGTCTTTTAATTTGTTAATTAATGCTTATGAACTTTTTGTGGTTTTTCTTTTGTGGTAGAGAAAAAAAATAGCAGTCCTTTATATGGCACTTTGTACGTTGAGTACATAGAAGGGAATTTACTAATTTCCTTTTGGGGTGACCCTAGACAGGGCCATACCAAGGTTTGTTTTGCAGATTCCTCCCTGCTTCAGATTACTGCTCCAGATTAGGGGCACAACATGCCAGAGAGAAAGAGAAACGCCTGACCTTTAAGGAGTCAGATTGCACCCCACCCCACATCCTCACACCCCATGAATTTGTCGATGTTAGTCAAGAGCAGGATCTCCCTCTGGGAGGAGGACCCTTGGCCATAGATAGCATCTATAAGTCTATTTTGTTTTCTACATTCAAATCATTGGTTAAAATGTTGAACAGGACATGGCTGAAGATAGAACCCTATAGCAAAACACTAAAGACCTCCCTCGTTACTTATAACTCAGAGGAAAACTAAGACCTTAAGTGTTGACACAGAGTCATGGGAACCAAAAGACAAATGAGTCATGATAGTCATAGCCTATTAAGAACTTTGAGACAAGAGGAGCTTGAAATGAAAGAGCTTGAAAAGGTTAGGCAATTGGTGTTTACTGAGGAAATTCTTGACCTGAGAAAAGGAAGGTGGTTACAGAGTTAGCAGAAGGAACAATAAGAAGTTGGAAAATCATAAAGGGAAGCAGACATAGCAATACCAGTGCCTCAGAACATGAAGAGAAGCCAGGAAAAAGCAATGGTTAATGGAACAGGAATGACTTCAATCTATCATCTATCACTCCATATACCCTTAGGATTTGGTCATTCATTCAACTCCCATTTATTCTCTAGCTTAGAGCTTGTTCATTTGAGAGACTTGATCAAATGTCTTGCTGAAATTCAGACATACCATGAATATAGCATTCCCTTGATCTACCAGTCTAATACCTCTACCTCCCAAAAAATAATTTGGCTGGTTTCTTTTTAATGAATCAATGCTGGCTTCTGGAGATTAGCTCTAAGTATTCATAAATCTTATATTCTATGAGTCATTCCTTAGCTGATAAATCATCACAGCATATAAACAGACATTTTTCAGAAGAAGAAATCAAAGCTATCTTTGATAATGCTCTAAATATAAAAATGCTCTAAAGCACATTGATGAGAGAAATGCAAATTAAAACAGGTACCACCTCACACCTACTAGCTTGACTAATATGACAGAAAAAGGAAATGATAAATGTTGAAGTGGACATTTAAAAACTGGAACACTAATGCACTGTTGGTGGAGTTATGAACTGATCTGTGCTATGGTTGTTGTCCCTCGTCTTCGAAGAGGACCAAAATGAAATCACCATTGTAAAGTGAAATTTCAGCGTGTCCGACTGTGGCTGATCGGACCAACATGAGCTTGGAATGCTCTTCCACAGGTTGGGCACAGATAGTCCATGTGAATATTTGGTGTGAATATCCCAAATTTGTGCATCATGCATTTACTTTGTGCTGTCTCAATTCTGCTTTGCTCAAAGAGCACAGCATCTTTTCTTATGTGGGCATACCATGCTGGGTGGTCTTATGCCAGTGTCTCCCATTTTGCACAGTCAAATCCAAAGTTCTTGAGAGAGATCTTGAGTGTCTTTGTATTATTTCTTCTGCCCACAGTGTGATCACCTGCCCCATGCAAATTCTCCATAAAAGTCTTTTTGGCAAGCGTACATTTGGCATTCGAACAACGTAGCCAGTCCATCAGAGCTGCGCTCTCTGAAGCATAGTTTGAATATTTGGCAGTTCAGCTTGAGAAAGAAGCTCAGAGTCTGGTACCTTATTCTGCCAGGTGATCCTCAGAATCTTCCTAATCAAATGGAAATGATTCAGATTCCTGGCATGGCACTGGAGGCGGTCCATGTTTCACAGGCATACAGCAATGAGGTCAGCACAACGGCTCTGTAGACCTTCAGTTTGGTAGTCAGTCTAATATCTCTTCTCTCTTAAACTTTTCTTCTGAGACTCCCAAACACTGAGCTAGCTGTGGCAATGTGTGCATCGACCTCATTGTCAATGTGTACATCCCTGGAAAGTACACTATCAAGGTAAGTGAACTTATTCACAGCATTCAGAACTTCTCCATTTGTTGTAACCGATGATTTCACATATGGATGGTGTGGTAGTGGCTGATGGAGCACCTGTGTTTTTTTTGGTGTTAATTATTAGGTCAAAATTAGCACAGGCAGCAGAGAATTGATCCATACTTTGTTGCATCTCAGCTTCAGAGGCTGCATTGAGTGTGCAATCATCTGCAAACAGAAAATCATGCACCAACACTCCTTCCACTTTGATCTTGGCTTGAAGCCTTTTCAAATTGAAGAACTTACCATCAGTACAGTAGTTGACCTTGAAGAGTTCATCCTCATTGAAAGCATTTGTCAACATGGCTGAAAACATCATGCTAAAAAGCATGGGAGCAAGCACACAGCCCTGCTTCACTCCACTGGTGACTGGAAAGGCAGGAGAGCTTTGTCCATTATCCAGAACCTGGGCAAACATGCCGTCATGAAATTGACATATAATACTGACAAACTTCTCCAGGCAACCAGATTTTGACATAATTTTCCATAAGCCCTTATGACTAACAGTGTCAAAGGTCTTTGTCATATCTACAAATGTTGTGTACAGACCTCTGTTCTGCTCCTGGCATTTCTCCTGGAGTTGTCGGGCAGCAAACACCATATCGACTGTTCCTCAGCCCTTTCTGAAGTCACACTGGCTCTCAGGTATATGACCTTCTTCCAGGTGAAGGATCAGCCTATTAAGAAGGACACTAGCAAGAATTTTGCCAGCAGTGACTAAGAGAGAGATCCCCCTGTGATTGTCACAGGACAATCTATTCCTTTTGCCCTTATAGAGATGGACAGTGGAGGCATCCTTGAACTCCTGGGGGATAACCTCCTCTTGCCATATAACCTGGAAAATTTCAGTCAGCTTTTGTATGAGCAATGGTCCCCCTACCTTGTAAATCTCAGCTGGAATAGAATCAGCACCAGGTGCTTTGCCATATGAAAGGAGCCTAATGGCCCTCAAAACCTCTTTTTCAGGTGTAAGTTCAGCTAAGGAGGGATTGACTTCAACCTGAGGTAAATGGTCAATGGCCTCAGTATTAATTGATGATGGTCTGTTGAGAACACTATGGATATGTTCAGCCCATCTCTCTAAGATCATATCCTTATCACCAATCAATGTGGCTTCATCAGTACTGAGTAATTGTGATGCACCATAGGTTTTTGGTCCATAAATAGCTTTCAGGGAATCATAAAATTTGGATTGTTACTATCAGCATAAAACTGAATTTCATCTGCCTTCTTACTGAGCCAGGAACCCTACATCTCTCTAAGCTTTGCTTGTACTTTGCTTTTGATGGAATTAAATGCTGCCTTCTTAGAGGTGGATGAACTATCCTGCTGGTAAATCCTGTGGAGTCCTCATTTTTCATTTATCAGCTTCTGAATTTCCCCATCATTTTCATCAAACCAGTCTTGGTATTTGTGAGTGTTCTGACCCAAATGAGCAAATGTAGTGCCGTACACTGAATCTCTGAACACTGCCCACTCCTTTTCTGCTCCACTGTTGCCAACTGTGTGTTGGCTCAACTTTCCCTCCAAGTCAGCAGCAAACTGTTCACACTCAGAGAAAAGCTCTAATTTGTTGACATCAATTCTTCTGGTAGCCACTTTGCCTTGGGGTCGGTGCTTTTGATGAGTGAGAATATTTAGCTTGGAAAAGATAAGTCCTATGATCAGTCCAGCACTCTGTACCACACATTGCCTTTATCACTCTCACATCTTGGTTGCCTCTTGAACTCATCTAACTATTGTGCTATAAGAAATGAAGAGCTGGATTGTTTCAGAAAAACATGGGAAGCTTTATATGAACTGAGCAGAACCAGAAGAACATGGTATACAATAACAGCAATATTGTATAATGATCAACTGTAAATGATTCAGCTGTTCTTAGCATTACAATGATCCAACACAATTCCAGAAGACTTGAAAAATACTAACCATCTCCAGAGAAAAAGCTGAAGAAATCTGAATGCAGATCAACGTGTACTTTTAAAACTTTATTTTTCTTTTTTTTTGTCTGGTTTCTTTTGCAAATGTCTAATATGTTTTGCATAGGTAGGCAGTTATAATCTATATTAAATTGTTTTCTCAAGGAGGGGGGAAAGAAGGAAGGGAGAAATTTGGAACTCAAAATTTTAAATTAATGGATGTGAAAAATTGTTCTTATACATAATTAGAAAAAAAATAAATCATTTGTTCCATATTTTTCTGATCATTAACAACAACCTTGTCAAATTAAAGTTTCAGGATTTTACCTTTTTTTCTTCCAATTTTGAAAATGAGGACATCTTCCCATTGTCAGTCTTCCTAT
The DNA here is from genome assembly GCA_023548195.1 of Bettongia penicillata ogilbyi. NCBI lineage: Eukaryota > Metazoa > Chordata > Mammalia > Diprotodontia > Potoroidae > Bettongia > Bettongia penicillata. The sequence goes on along the minus strand of JAJHZJ010000526.1, from coordinate 1,681,930 downwards.
TCTTTTCCTTTTCTCTACTATTTCCTAAAGTCAAATGAGCCAGAAGGGTCATACAGATAATTAGTGCTAAAGGAATTCAGAAAATGATGAAAATATGAGGTGCACTTAGCCAGTCTCTTTTCTCCCTCCAAAACATACACAATCACAAAACAAATTATCTAAACAACAAGGAGGAATTCTGATGGTCCAAAGCATCACATAAACATTAAAAAAGGGAGTGCTTCTTGCTCAAATGAATTAGCAGAAATTCTCTACCAAAATCACCCAGTTTGTCTGAAACTCATTGGGAATTTCCAATACTGTTTGGAAAGAGCGAAAATATTCAGTTTTGCAAGCCCCAACATAACTTCCTTTTATCCCTTCAAAGCAAACATCCAACCAAAATACCTGGGGTATAGACTAACCTCTATTGTAAAGCAATCCCTCAGTTAATGAGCATTTATTAAGCAGCTAGTATGTGCTGTCCACAAAAACCCTTTTATTAATCCTAGATGGAAGAAAGTTTAGATAGGCTTAACTGTGTAGAAAAAGGCTGAGTATGAGGGCAATTATTTGAAAAACTAAGTATGCTTACACTAAAGTTTGATGTCTCATCTAGAAGAGGAGGTGACCATGGGCTCTCAAAGGCTCTTTTAGCAGAATACAAGGTCATATTTCAAGCTAGGATTGGTGATCAACTTTTTGTCATCTGAAGACCTGCCTAGCTATGTTAGAGAAACTTTTCAATACTTAGACCACTCTAGCTAGTTTGTCCCAGTCATATTTCATTTTCCCATCCCATCCAGTCACCCACCCAGCCCATCTTGCCACCAGCCTGCCACCATACTTACATACCTACACTCTCCCCTTCCACATTTGGCTCTGCACATGGTAGCAAAATAAATAGTGCCATTGTTTCTGGAAAGTATAAATCAGTTGGATCAATTCTCTAATCTCTTATTGCTCAGATCAAAACTCTTTCCCATCCACCATTACCCTGTGTGTGTTATTTCTCTAACATTGTAAGCTTTTTGAGAAGAGAACTGTTTCACATTTTGAATTTGTTTCCCCAGCATTTAGCACAATGCCTGAAATGTAGTAAGTGCTAAAAAATCCTCATATTTTTAATTTATTAGTTCATTCACTCATTCAAACACGAGGTTGTTTTATAAGTTCCGAATTTTTCATTGACAGCAACTCTCAAAGATCATTCTGAGTCAGAGAAAAGAACACCCACGTTGATAAAATCACAGATTCTTGAAGTTGTAGTTTACATGCCAGAGGTGAATGCTATGGCATTTCATTTCCTCAAAAGTTTTCAGAGGAACTGAAAAAGAACACCATAAGTCATTCACATGCAACATGATACAAATATAACTGAACAGCTGAGAGGAGTCTTCTGTTTTCTTTGTCATACTTTCTGGGTAACTCAGTTCAACAAGCAATTGTACATAAATGAGCCAGACTCATTTTATTAACAGCTCTAACTCTAATCAGTGTATTATATAGCGGAAAAAGCATTGGTTTGGAGTCAGTTGAACTTGAAGACTCTTAGACAAGACACCTGACCTCACTGAGCTTCCATTTTCTCACTTGTTATGTAGAGAGGGCTCTTCTCCATTGATGAGGTTTAATGTCCTACTGCATTCTTGCCTACTATACTGTAGGTAGAGATGGACTGCAAGGGTTGGGGGGAGTAGCAGACAATCAGAGATGATGCTACTTCAGGGTAAAGTCCAAATGGAGGAACTGACTTGTTTACCACTGTGATAAGAGATATGTGCAGTTTTGTGGGGGGTGGCAGAGAGAAGAGGGGGAGAGAACTCGAGGGACAGAGACAGAAAACTGGTAACTAGCACTAGCATACAGTCATGCTTGTCCCTCTGCCGATGTCAGAATTAATAATGACAGAAAGGTGGTACCCTGTTGGAGTTAGCCTCTGAGGTATTTGAACTCCCTACCTTTTGAATGCCAAGGCTGCGCCAATAAACAGATGCATAGAAGTGGCAATCCTGATCTCCCAGCATTCAACAACCCCGGCAGAAAAACCAACTATCTAGCCAAGCAGTTACTGAGCATGACAGTGGTCATTCCATATGAAGCTGTTTGCCTATTTCTTTAGCATGTGGTGTGAGTGGTGGCTCTTATCTGTAGTGAGGGGAGATGCAAATCGAACAGGTAAAGTTCTTGATTTCTTCCGCTCTCAGTTTGGGAAACTGGAAGAGAGGACTAAATTCTAACCTGAACTAGGTTTTCTGCCTTGAGGAATCAGAACTAGGAAGAAGGTGGAGTGTTGTGTTCTGTGATATGTCTATTGATTTTGAATATTAGTAAGTTTCAATTTAACTTAAACTGTTTGCTTTGACCAATTAGGCAATGAATGAGTGGAACAACATTGGATCTGTGTCTCAGTCTGGGATTTGGGGAAGGGGACTTGGGGGAGGCAGTAGAGGTGATCAGGCTCTGCTCTCCATTTTCCTCATCATTTAGAATCAAATGGCTTCTTAATTGGTTGATTCTGTGGCAAGTTACAGAGGCCACACCAGGGAAACAAATGCACAAAACATACATGTGGAGCCAATTGATTGAAGGAGATGGAAGTCATAAATGGCCAGTCATGGATGGTGAGGCTAACACCATGACTCCTGGTTCTCTCAGCATTTCCCTGCCCAAGAAGTATCTTCTGTCGTGTAATCCTACGGCAACTGGTAACCCAGCTCCAACAAAAACCACATTGTAGGCTCAACTTATGTAATGACAGGAGCAAAATGGTGTCCCAGTTTTCAGTAGTATAACTTTATATACCAAAAGAAAGTCTTATCTCTGATGTAGTCAGCTACATTTTATCATTTTTTTCAGTTCATATTTTATCAGTTTTTCCAACTTTTAAAATCGATACCTCAGGAGTCAGAGGCCAAACTTTGCCTTAGGAATCTGTGGGAAGTGAGAACAAAGTAATTATTAAAAGAGGTGTTAAAATCATCCACTTCAAGCAGTTTCTAATCCTATTTGAGAGAATTTGATACAAAGGAAATACCAAAGTTTATTCATACATCTTTGTAAGATTTCTATATCTACTTTAGCGATTCCAAACCGAGAAGGCTTTGATTATAATTTTCAGGTTGACCAATAATTCTTAGATTATCTCTCCTTGCCCTATTTCCAGATCAGACATTTTCTTCCCTGTTTTCAATCTTTTGATTTTGTTTGACTATTCCTAGATGTCTTTTTCATGGAGTTCATGTATTCTGTTTGACCCATTCTTATTTTTAAGGAGTTAAATTCTTGGGTAAAGTTTACTACTGTCTGTTCTAAGGTATTAGTTTTTCTTGACCTTTTTCTTCCCTAGCTATCTATATCCTCTGATTCAGTACTTTTGCAGTCCTTGTGGCAAGGACATTCTTTTCACGGAGGCTCTGTTTGAACTTGTTATGGAATTACTGTCTTTGGTTTATTCTTTGGGCATCTCTAAGTCCAAGTATTTCTTCATTGTGATTGATGTTTTCTTCTGTTTCCTCTTATATCTAGTCTCATTTCCTAGATTGTGGACTTTTGCTTGGGTGAAACTCAATTCCTGTACTCCTAGATAGTATAGGTAGACTCTGCTTGACCTTGAGTTTGGTGGCTAAGAAAAGGTCCTAACCTTGTTCAGGAATTTCCTGGCTGTATTTTCTGCTGTGATTCAGTGCCAGGCTACCTGGATACTGGGTTGGGGTTGGCTGGATGCTGATTTGGCCTCATTTCTTGTCATAGCTGGAGCTCCTGGGTTGCTCATGTCGGGTATCAGAATGGAGTTTTACCAGAAATCAGCCCCCTTTCCATGCTCCCCACTTCCAAAAAAGAACTATCCATCATAAGAGAGGTAAAACACCCAAGGAGGAAGAAAAAACAAATCATTAAAAGCATTACTTTATATTTGTTATTAAATCTTACAGGAAGTTGTTAAGTATGTTTGTTTTCTATCTAATAAAAGCCTCGCCCTTCTTTACTTTTGAAAAACAAATAATCTTATAAAACTCTGCTCCTTCTTGCAGGCTAGGATTTCCTTTTCCCTCTTCCAGGTAAGATATCCTCAGGCAAATCTATTTCTCAGGTAGGGGGAATTGGGAGTGAAAGGAGTGACTTTAACCAAAAAAAGAGGATTTTGATATACTTGCTGCCTCACCAATAAACACTTAGGATGAAGGAGACTATCTGGCAAAGCAGGATGTGTAGATAAGTATAAATGGATGATGATATTTCATATTTATTCTTTGAGTACTAGTTGATGGAAATAATATCTAGAGGCAGAACTCTGTCCCTCTATATCTATGCAAAGTCACAGCTGTAGAAACAAAGATTATTTCAAAGCAGGACAGGACACTGGGCATTTAGCAAGCAATGTGGTTTATATGCACAACATCGATGTAGAGTTGGAAGTATCCTCAGAGATCATCTAGTCCAATGCCCTCATATGATGAAACTGAGACCTACAAAGATTAAGTGACTTTCTCAAGGTCACCCAGTCAGTAAGTATCAGAGATGGTTATTTCTTAAACTGAAAAAAATGTCCTTGTAAATGGACACAGTTACTTAATGAGAGGGAGCATTACTCAGTAAGAAGAAGGGCCCCTGATACATACATGTGTGTAATATATGTGGCAGAAGTAGAGAGTTGGTCTTGAGATCAAGAATACCATAGTTCAAGCCCTGCTTTTGACACTCACAGGCTGTGTTACCCTATGTTGATGTTCAGTCATTTCAGTCATGTCCAATTCTGCGTGACCCTGTTTGGGTTTTTCTTGGGAGAGATACTGCAGTGGTTTGCCATTTCTTTCTCTGGCTCATTTTACAGATGAGGACACTGAGGCAAACAGGGTGAAATGACTTGCCCAAGTCAAAGACTCAGCTAGTAAGTGTTTGAGGCTAGATTGGAATTCAGGAAGATGAATATTCCTGACTCCAGACCTGGCACTCTATCCACTGTGACACAGTTACCCTGTACGAATCATTTAATTTCTAAGACTATTACATCATCAGCCTACACTGATAGAAATTTTTTCCTCACCAGGGAGTTTCCTATACCAGCAAAATTTGCTCCCTATTGAATTTCCCTTACTATCCCTGTATACCTATACATATATATCTGTATGTATGTATTTTCAGTATCCCAAATGACTTAGTGTAGTTTTAAATTTTTAATAACTTACTTAGACTTTGGGGACATTGAATGTGGACATCTATACACATATGTAAAAGAAGGCAGGAACTAGCTACTGTGATAAAGTTTTTAAGTAATCTATTGAGGATAAGGTCCATGGGGTACTTTTAAAATCAGAATGGTACTTTTAGTTCCCGTTTCTCTTAAACAAATTTCTGAGCTTTGAAGCATGTAAAAATAGCCTTTGTTCAATAATAAGAAGTGTCATTTTTCATATAAGCACTTTCATGTAGGAAAAAGGCCAAGTAGATATGTGAAGGAAGTGCAAAAGGCAACCAAGAACAGGAGGGGTCAGTAGGGAGGGGTGGAGTCATGTGACATGTTTGACATTTTTTGTCAAAAGAGGCCAAGTATGACAGTAAGGGACTGAGTGCCAGGTGATCAGCATCCACCTACCCTATGGTTCTGGCTGCAGACAGGGTCATCTTTTACAGTAAAGTTAGGGGAGTGGATTCAGTGATTGCTAAGGACCTTTCCAGCTTAGAGTTCCACGATCCTTCCCTCCCACTCCCACTTAATGAAAACTATGTACTTCTCCATTGTTGTAATGCCTATAATTCTTAGTGAAACAATTCATAGTATTTATTCATTTAAATATGTGTAGATATGTATTTGTGTATACAGAGACATGTATATATATACACACACAAATACATTTATACATATATATAAAATCAGTTTTCTTGGCAAAGATACTAGAATGGTTTGCCATTTTCTTCTCCAGCTCATTTTGCAAGTGAGGAAACTGAGGCAAACAGGATTAAGTGACTTGCTCAGAAACACAAAGCTAGTAAGAGTCTGAGGATGGATTTCAAGTTGGGTCTTCCTGACTACAGGTCTGGTACTCTATCCACTGCATCACCTAGCTGCCCAAATACATACATGTGTGTGTGTATTTATATGTGCATAATATGTATATATGTATATACACACACATACATATATAGTCATTTGTGGTTGTTTAGTTGATTGATCCATCCTTGTGAGTTCAAATCTGGTCTTAGATACTTACTAGCTGTGTGACCCTGGGCCAATCATTTAATTCTGTTTGCCTCAGTTTCCTCATCTGTAAAATGAGCTGGAGAAGGAAATAGTAAAGCACTCTAGTATCTTTGCTAAGAAAGTCCCTCCTTTTCAGTTTAAAAACTTCTCATCAGACTTGTAAGACTCCAGGTAACATCATCATTATTACTTTTTACCAGCCCTTGCCAAGAATCTGTCATTCCAAAGGTTTTAAGTCGTGGTCCATAAATTCGAATCCTGTTCTTTGAAGCTATCTTCTTAACCAGCTATTCATTTCCCAGAGCTGCCTCTCTCTTTTGAATTTACCTTTGACAAGCAGCATGAAAAACACTATTTATGCCTCCAAAGTCTTCAGGGCTTCCCCTCACTCCAGGATCTTATAATCCTTAGAATGCTTTCTGGATTCATTTCACTGATGCTGTTTGTCCCAACATGCATCCCTGGAAGTAGGCATTGAGCATTATATTCAGTGGTTCTTGGCAGGCTTTCCCCTTACATTCTAATACAGACTCCAAGAAGACCTCAGACCTCTCTGTTGTTTATACAAGGTCAACAGAGAGATGTCTCAACACTTTTCTGTGGTTTGTCACTAATACCAGTGTAATTTTCTTCTTCCTCTGACCATTATCAGGTGACCTTTTACCCAGGCAGCCAGGTAACACTGAGGATAGAGTGCTGGCCCTGGAGTTAGGAGGACCTGAGTTCAAATTTTACCTCACATACTAGCTGTATGTGACTTGTAGGCAAGTCACTTACCCCTGTTTACCTTAGTTTCCTCATCTGTAAAATGAGCTGGAAATAGACATGGCAATCGACTTCAGAATCTTTGCCAAGATAACCCTAAATGGGGTCATGAAGAAGCAAACATAACTAACTGATGAAACAACAGCAAATCTGTATATTCACAATATCATGTTGTTGCTTGAAATCCAAGAAGATGGTTCTCCCAGAGACAGTCAAGTCCCCTTTCATCACTGTAGCAAGACCTTCATGCCTATTATGTAAGCTTTAATTATCTGGTTGCCCTTCATCCTTGTCTTCTGTCTCACATGGGTAAAACTTCCTTCCTGACATGGGTACAAATTCCTTTCTGCCATATGATAGCAGGTGAGAATTTCCTTTTACCTTTCTATACTTAGGAAGGTAGGCTGATTGGAAAGCATAGCCTGTCAGCCAGTGCCATACTGAAAGCATCTCAGCTAAATCTGACTATAGTGATGGGGAAAATAAATGATAAGGGAAGAGACAGGAACAAGTTGGGAAGGAGCAGATGAGAGCTAGGAGATGCCGGGCTACATCCACAGCGAGTCATGGCATAGATAGGAAGCTAAGTGGAGTAAAAGCCATTCAGCTTGCAATGTAAATTAGAAACCATTGAGTGGAAGAGCAAGCTAGGGAGGAGGAAACTTGTTAAACTGCATTGGGTAAGGCATAGAGAATGAGAATGTGAAAAGAGAGTATAAGACACTTGCAAACTATCCTGAGAGAGATTTAAGAACAGGGCTGTCAACAGAGAGCCCAGGCAATCACATCAAATCTGGTCTGTTGCTGATTGGGATTACCCTGCCTGCCTGAGAGTGAGTGGTGGGGCAGACAGAGGCTGGGGAGGGGAGAGCTGTCATGAGAGGGACCTGGAGCTGCTGATGTCTGGGTGATGGGATTTCAGAAAGGGCTTTAACTAATGCACTTAACTGGAGCAGATGAGAATTGAAAAGTGATTTCATTAGAAGGCAATGTCATGCGTGAATGCATTATAGCAGAAAGGAGAGAAGGATGCTGGTGAGAGTGGGTAGAGAAAAGTCACTGCCAGAATGAAGTCTACAGTAAACAGGCATTGCACCTGTACCCTGTTTCATTGATTGAAGTTGAAGGAATAGATTTCAATGGAAGACACTGGAGGGCTGATGATCCACCTTTTTGTTATTCCCCTACTCTTCAGCGAAAAGGAACGACATGTACATGCCTATGCCAGAATCACCCGTTAAATGCCTTCTAAATCCAGACCTTATCTGGGGCAAAACTCCATTTACCGTATTATGGATTTGATCTCTCACAAGGAACCAAGCGGTAGCCTGAGTAGGTCCAATTTGTTCAGTCATTTTTCAGGCATGTCTGACATTCATGACACCAGTTGGGGTTTTCCTGGCAAAGATACTGGGGTCATTTACCATTTCCTCCTCCAAGTCATTTTACAGATGAGGAAACTGAGGCAAACAGGATGAAGTGATTTGCCCATGGTCACACAGCTAGTAAAGCTAGTGCAAGGTGAGATTTGAACTCAGGAAGTTGCATCTTCCTGACTTCAGGCCTGGCATTCTGGCCTCTGTGCCACCTTGCTGTCCTAAGCACACCCTATTACCTTGGCAATATTTCTATGCTGTGCAGTTCCATTAACTAGTTTCCTTCTTTCTAGCAATTTGGTGCCTGACCTTTTCTTCCTAATGAGTGTTATGGGTATTGGTAGTTTTCTAGGACTAGACTCTGATTCAGTGTTCTCTAAAAAAAATGGGATTTTCTCAAGGTGCCCACCATCTGGTAGTATTAATAAGAAAAGTTCTTATTTCTCTGCCAGGTGTTCTATGTAAAGAAGTAAGTTCGTGATGCCTTAGAGCAGAGGCATAACTAGGATGTATTGCACCTTGGGAAATTCAGTTAAGAAGGGGACATGGGTGGGCTGTAGTCAGATTTTCTGATTGTATAGGTAAAATACTGGCAACCCAGAGAGCAGTCCAACTGTAGGTACAGCCATGCTTGTAACAGGGTAGCCAATCCTCTTCAATCACACAGGGATCAGGAAGGAAGACAGCTTTGGGAAAGACAATGGCAGAACCATAGAAGTGGTAGTATGGGCCATTAGAAGATGGCCTATAAGATAGGGTGTAGAGACGGCAATCACCACAGGAAAGAAAAATGCCATTCAGCTCCCTGGGAAAATATCCATTTGCTCCTGTTTAGTTATGACTCTGCTTGACAGTTACTGTCTAGCAAAAGCCAATTTGGCCTGGTCTGGAATTTGGTTTCATTAATGATTGCTACCACCTAATTTGACCCAGAGGCAACTAGGAAATGATACTCCAGTACTCTGCCAAGGAAACCCCAACTGGGGTCATGGAGAGTTGGACATGACTTAAACGAATCAAGACCATCAACCAAAGAGCAGTAAGCCACAGAGTAACCTAGCTGACCATGGAGCAAGCTAGGGTAGAAGGGGAGATGTTCATCCAGGGACAGTAACTAGCAGTGAAGGAATCTCCTGAGGGTTACTTACAGCTGGAAGCAGGAGCTGAAAGGGAACGGGCTACCTTGTGTGGGGTCCTGGTTTAGAACTCTGGAAGTCAGGGACCGGGCTGGGAAAGGAATGAAAGTCAGCCTGGGCTCCTTCACAAAATGGAGGCTCTTAGAAGAACTCACCAATAGAAGGCAGGGGGAAGGCCTTTTTGCAGAGGGATGTTCTAGGTTGAGAAGGCCACAGGTTAGAGGTGAGATAGACATAGATATAGCTAGATGTATCTGTATATATCACACACACACACACACATATAAATAGGTAAATTATTATAGTATGCCATATAATTTATATATTCATTTATTTCCACACGCTCTATATATGTATATTTACATATACATCTATTACTCTATCAATCTATAAATCAATTGATTGGAATAGTTTGATTGGATAGATCAGTTGGTAGGTAGAGAGATGAGGGGAGAGAGAGATGAGAGAGAGAAAGAGAAAGGTTTGGCAGCCTTCTGCAGCATGGGTTCACCAACAGGAGCCATTTCCTGCTGAATCAGGGACCAGAGCTGTTGACAGTGAGAAGGCCACCAGGGTAATATTGAGCAACAATCTGAATATAGGAAGTAAAAGCTGCAAAGGGGTGAGAGATGTCTTCTGTGGGGGAAATGTAGAAATAACCCTCCTCCAACTGTAACATCACCACGCACACTTATTAAGGAGGATTGAGCGAAGGCTTGTTTTTTGTTTTCTTAAATAATTCTTGGTTTCAGTAAAAGGTATGAAATAATAGAAAGCATAATGAGGTTGGAGTCAGATGACCTGGTTTGAGTAGAAATTCTCTCCACTGACTGTGGTTTGGGGCAAGTCACAGGCCACAAGCTCCAGTTTCCACATGTATAATTTAGAGATGATCACACACACACACACGCACACACACGCACACATGCACACACACTCTCCACCTCCCTCTTGGGGCTCTTGTGAGGAAAGTGCTTTGCAAGTCTTGAAGTGTCATATACCTAAGAGTTACTCTTTGGAGTTTTTGCTGTTTTTCCTTGTATCTTCAGTACTTGATTAACTCAATGGTTGGCACAGAAGAAATGCTTAACACATGCTTTTTGATAGATTGCTTAGTGTCCTATACACAGGAAGAAAGTCAGGCTAGATGATAAGACTTGGACATGGAAGGAGCTTAGAGGCTGTCTAGCCCAACCCTCGTATTTCACAGATGAGGAACTGAAGTCTAAAGAGGTTATGTGATTTGTCCAAGAGCTCACAGGTAGGAGGCTACAGAATCCACATTATAACCCAGAATCCTTTGACACCAATTCAAAATTGCTTTCATTATGCCATACGAACAGGTTGCTTTACAATTACACAGTTTGTGTGTGTGTGTGTGTGTATGTGTGTGCGTGCGTGTGTGTGTGTGTGTGTGTTCGTCCTTCATTGCCGAAGAAGACCATCAGAGAAATAATGACATGACTTGCACTTGACTTTGATCTGAGTGAGGGAGGGCTGTGCAGGTCACCAGCCTGACTTCTCCCCCAGAGCCATCTGAATCCAGTGACCAGATATTCCTCAGGATGACTAGAGATGGCCCAGGATGCACTGGGAGACCTTGGGCCTTCTTAGGCCAAGGGCTTTGCAGGCACTCACTTAGGGTGAGGTAACGCCTATTCATTGAATAGGCCTGTTTATGAAGTAGCCAGGGCATGGCCCCTTTAATGAGGTCAAGAAAAAAGAAAGACATCAGGCTGGAAGGAAAACAGCAACAGTTACTACTGATAATCACTCCCAAGGTAGGAGGGTGCAGAGGAGCCCTCAGATAGGGCCCCAGTGGAGTTCCAGTTTCAGAGTGCAGTAGGTTTAAGGTTTTGGGAGAGGACAGAATAGGGAACAGGGCACAGGGGACAGGGGACAGGGGGATGGGGAGGGGAGGGAAGGGGAGAGGAGAGAAGAGGAGAAGAGAGGAGCCAGTAAAACCCAGGTCAACTGGGCATCTTTTGGCCATCCAAGTTTACCTTCCTTTGGAGAGGAGAAGGAAGGGGAGGAAGCGGTGAGTCACCCAGCTAGCATTTAATCAGATGCATCTACTCACAGGATTGTGTTTGTCCTTTGTTGTCAAAGAACACTATGCCATCAGAGAAATGACGACATGACTTGCACTTGATATTGAGAAATCCAGTGTAATGTCATTTTCCTCATCCCCCAAGACAAAAAATAGATGAACTAACCACAGCTTTAACACTGTGATGTTGGCCTTGCCTGACCCGTTAGCAGCATTAGGCAAGGTATTGAATGTCTGCATTGACTACCACTTTGTGGCAAACCTTATAGGGAAAAAAAATGGTCCAAGTCCTCAGTGAAGTTTTTGTTCACTGAGCAGATGACCCTCTCAGAGATCAATCTGTGGTCTCATGCCATGTCAGGGGTGGGAGTGGACACTCAAGACAAAATCTCAGCCAGTGACAAAATATCAGGGTAATATTTGATAGGGACTTCGTGCATCCTAATACTACTACGGTAGCTATGAGGCCCTGATTGAAACCGTGGAATCGTGGAGAACAGAGCTTTGGGGATACTCTTGATTACATTAGCCACCTAACACTATAGGCTAGCCCTACTCAAAACTAATAATGATTATCAACTTAACATGGAGAATAATGGAATGAGTGGTATTTATTTTTTTTGTATTTTGGTTCCAAAAGAAGGCAAGATACATCAGAACAAATCAGAAATACCAATACTTCATCTGCTGAAAATGCTTCAGCACAGATGGTACAGGCTACTAAAGCAGCTAAACCATAAGCACAAGGAAAATGAACTGAAGATATGAATGCCTTCAATATATGCCAGGACTCAATCATAATAAAATTGGAAATAGATTTTACAAATCCATATGCAGAGACTTTCTACTGCTTTTGTCAAAAGTGCCCTCAGCTGAAAGTCACAAAATAATATAATGCAGACCAATGCAAGGCAATGTTAAAAAAAAATCATCTCTAAATCCAGATTAGAAGAAATTAGAGCTGAAATTATCAAGCTATGAAAATGTGAAAAGAGAAAAGTTGAAGAATCTGAGGTCACTGAAAAAATCTTCATTACATGCAAATTCCAGAAATTCTACCTAACCAAAAATAGATAATAAAAGCAAATCATGTCTTAAATGACTTGAAAGGGAGATGGGCATTCTTAAACTGGAATATTGAAAAGCAATGAGTTTGACAGTACAAATCCAACTAGTAGATCAGCTATACCAAAACACAGTATATATAAATATACAATTACATTATTTATATAGTATATAATGAAAACTATGCTATATTGTTTATATAACATAACAATTATGTTATATATTATAATTTATACATTTTATAATACATTATAAGTATATAAAATATATATATTTATAAATGTAAAATATTTTAACTAACTACACACACACATATACACACCCCTAGCATTTGCTATTCTATGCATTCTCCCACAATAATTGAAAGTGTAAAAACATTTCAGGACCAGCATACAAGAGTACTGACATTGGTCATTGCCACAGTAAGAACCATAAAAGGAAAGGTGAATCCACCAAGAAATAGATTTAAGGATATGCATGCATTAAGCACCACTGTGGAAGAAGCAATTTGAGAAAACTATTGAAGACCTACAGAAAGACCCCGGAAGATTAAGTTAATGTAAAGTTGGCACATGCAGTAGAAAATCTGAGTGCCAGATTGTACAATTAAAAGCAATAAAAAGAAATGTGGACAGGAATACAGAAAAAAATTGTTTTGCAAATTCCAGATTTCATTTGAAAGCTGAAATCAAAAGGTTAAAGTCATGCAAGATACAACAAATGTCAGGTTTTCAAGTGATTCTGTTTTTGGTACAATTGACCTTCAAGTAGAATTTGTGTATTTTTAGAACTGGCACATAATGGACATATTTGTATCTTCAGTCTATTTCAGGTGTACAATTCAATACCAAATTTTATTTTATTATTTTACTTTTTTAAAAAATTTCTTTTTAGTTTTCAACATTCATTTCCACAAGATTTTGAGTTCCAAATTTTCTCCCCATCTCTCCCCCCTCCCCACCTCAAGATACTGTGCATTCTGATTACCCCTTCCCCCAATCTGCCCTCTCTTCTATCACACCCCTTCCCTTCCCTTACTCCCATCTCCTCTATTTTTTGTAGGGCAAATTAGATTTCTATGCCTCATTACCTGTATTTCTTATTTCCCAGTTGCATGTAAAAACAATTTTTAACATTTATTTTTAAAACTTTGCATTCCAACTTCTCTCCCTTCCTTCCTCCCCACCCATCCCCACTGAGAAGGCAAGCAATTCAATATAGGTTACACATGTGTATCTATGCAAAAGACTTCCATAAAAGTCAAGTTGTGAAAGACTGTATTTCCCTCCATCTATCATTTATTCCGTTCTCTCTTTGACCTTGTTCCTCCCCAAAAGTGTTTACTTCTAATTACCCCCTCCTCCTATTTGCCCTCCCTTCTATCATCCCCCCACACTCCACTATCCCCTTCTCTCCTGCTTTCCTGTAGTGTAAGATGGATTTTCATACCAAATTGAGCATGCATATTATTCCCTCCTTAAACCAAAAGTGACGAGAGTAAGCTTCACTTTTTACCTCTCACCTCCCCCCCTTTCCCTTCCATGGAAAAAGCTTTTTCTTGCCTATTTTATGTGAGAGATAATTTGCCCCATTCCATTTCTCCCTTTCTCCTTCCAATATATCCCTCTCTCATCCCTTAATTTTATTTTTTTAGATATCGTCCCTTCCTATTCAACTCATACTGTGTGCCCTCTGTTTATACGTATATAATCCCTCCAGCTACCCAAATACTGAGAAAAGTCTCAAGAGTTAAAAATATTATTTTTCCATGTAGGAATGTAAACAGTTCAGCTTTAGTAAGTCCCTTATGAATTCTCTTTCCTGTTTACCTTTTCATGCTTCTCTTGATTCTTGTGTTTGAAAGTCAAATTTTCTATTCAGTTCTGGTCTTTTCATCAAGAATGCTTGAAAGTCCTCTCTTTCATTGAATGACCATTTTTCCCCCTGAAGTTTTGCTCAGTTTTGCTGGGTAGGTGATTCTTGTTTTTAATCCTAGCTCCTTTGACTTCTAGAATATCATATTCCAAGCCCTGTGATCCCTTAATGTAGATCTTGTGTTATCCTGATTGTATTTCCACAATACTTGAATTGTTTCTTTCTGGCTGCTTGCAATATTTTCTCCTTTACCTGAGAATTCTGGAATTTGGCTACAATATTCCTAGGAGTTTTTCTTTTCAGATCTCTTTCAGGAGGTGATTGTTGGATTCTTTCAATATTTATTTTACCCTCTTGTTCTAGAAAGTCAGGGCAGTTTTCCTTCATAATTTCATGAAAAATGATGTGTATTCCCTTTTCTTGATCATGGCTTTTAGGTTGTCCCATAATTTTTAAATTGTCTCTCCTGGATCTATTTTCCAGGTCAGTTGTTTTTCTAATGATATATTTCACATCATCTGCTATTTTTTCATTCCTTTCATTTTGTTTTGTAATTTCTTGATTTTTCATAAAGTCATTAGCTTCCATCTGCTCCATTCTAATCTTTAAGGAATTGTTTTCTTCAATAAACTTTTGGATCTCCTGTTCCATCTGACCAATTCTACTTTTTAGGGCATTCTTCTCCTCATTGGCTTTTTGGATCTCTTTTGCCATTTGGGTTAGTCTATTTTTTGAAGTGTTATTTTCTTCAGCATTTTTTGGGGTCTCCTTTAATTTTCATGATTTTCTTGCATCACTCTCATTTTCTCTTCCCAATTTTTGCTCTACTTCTATTATTTGATTTTTAAAATCCTTTTTGAGCTCTTCCATAGCCTGAGACCAATCCATATTTTTCTTGGAGGGTTTGGATTGAGGAGTTTTGACTTTGTTTTCTTCTGTTTGCATGTGTTGGTCTTCCTTGTCACCAAAGTAAGATTCTATAGTCTGATTCTTTTTCGGGTTTTTGCTCATTTCCCCAGTCATTTACTTGACTTTTGAGCTCTTTGTCAAGGTAGTTTTCTGCTTCTAGTGGGGAGGTGGGGGTGTACTGTCAGCTACTTGATCCCTACCATAATCTGTGGGCCTAGAGCTCCAGAAACTGTGGCTGCAGCTGCAGCCCGCTGCAGACTTTTTCTATATTCTCCTTCTTTGAAGGTTTTCTTCTGATTGTTTTTTGCTGTGGCTGTGGCTGCCATGTGTTCCTTCACTCCCTCTTCTCTCTGCTGTCCTGTTGCTGGGCCTGAACCCTCCACTTTCCTGCACTGGTCCCACTGACTTTTTCCTCTAATCTTCCAATTATGCTCAGCGTTTTGGGGCCATGAAGTCTGAAAACCACAACAGGTGTGAGAGATTCAGTCTCCCCAAGGCCTGCTCATGTCCTCTCTGTGCATTACTGGACTGCTCTGCTCCCAGAGAGGCATGTTAAATACTTATCAGTGACCTTTCAGGCTGTCTTGGGCTGGAGATTTGCTTTACTCTGTCATTCTTTGAGTGCTGCAGCTCCAGAATTTATTTAGAGCAATTTTTTCCCCAAGTATTTGGCTGGGCTTGGCAGGAGTTCTCTAGAAAATCTGTCCTGTTACTCCACCATCTTGGCTCTGCCCCAAATTTATTTTTTAAAATAAGATTTTATTTTTTTCCCCAATCACATGGAAAAACAATTTTTAACATTCATTTTTAAAAAGTTTAGTCAAAAATATTTTATAGAATATTAAGAAGCAAAAAACAATCAGAAGAAAACCCTCAAAGAAGGAGGCTATGGAAAAAATTCTGGTCATCTGTATGACCATTATAATAATATGATACTAGCTAACTTTATATAGAGCTTGCTACTACATGCCAAACACCGCATTGAGTGCTTTATAATTATTGTTTAATTTGATCCTCACAGCAGCCCTACGAGGTAGATACAAAGGGAATTAAGTCAGAGGTTAAGTGACTTACCCAGGGTCAGTAAGTCACTAAGTGTCTGAGGCCACATTTGAACTCTGGTCTTCCTGACTCTAGGCTTGGCACTGTATCCACTGAACTACATAATAAAAAATAATAACTCACATTGATATAGTGCTTTAAATTTTACAAGGAGGTTTTTTTTTACATTATCTCATTTGATTATAAGAAGACCAACACAATAAAAATACAAAATAGCTCAAACATGAAACTGAAAATTTATATGGTAACTTTAACAACACGGTGGTTTTGTCAAAGGAGATGACTTACATGTTTGCTTCTCTAGAAAGCAGCAGAGGCAGATAAGATCCATAATTATTGGATCCGGTATTGCCCCATGGTATATGAATTAATAGCAAAGCATGTTACTGGCTTCCTTTTGGATGAAAACCTGATCTAACTTTTTTTTTTGTTATCCATTCACTTTTTTTTAATAAATTAATTTATTTGTTAACAATCACTTCCATAAATCTTAAATTTTCTCCCCTTCCCTCACCCCTCCCTCCCTGAGATGGCATGAAATCATATATGGGTTCTACACATACATTCTTATTAAACACATTTTCACATTAGTTATATTGCATAAAAGAATTAAAATGAATGGGAGAAACCATAAGAAAAACCAAACCAAAACAAAACATAACCCAAGAGAAAAAAGTCTGCTTCACTTTGCATTCTGATTCCATGTTTTTTCTCTGGATATGGATGGCATTTTGCCTCAAGAGTCCTTTGGGAATGTTTTAGGTTGATCTCACCTTTCTTAAGAGAAGGTATCACTTTCTATTGTCAAGAGATGAGAATGCTAGTACCCTTCAGGTATAGGCCAACTCCATGTATATGTATTTCATACAAAGCATTCATGATTTGTATCACACACACACAAAATTAAAAACTATAAGTACTCATAAGAAAATAATACACTAACAGAAGGGCACAAAGATTGTATAAAAAAGTCCCAATGATGTAAAAACCAATATTATTGATTTGGTAATTGTTGCATGAAACTTCACCACAACACTTCTACTACTGCCTTTATTGGTTATCACAAAATTTTTGACTCAGTACTACACTCATGGCCAATTCATGGGTTGTACACATATAAAATAAACCCAAGTATACTGAGAATGTTAGAGTATTTGGTGTCCAGATAGAAAACTTTTCTCTATTTAAAACATAATACTAATGTAATAATGAAAAAAAAAATTGTCATTAAAGATCCAGGCATCTTTCAGGGAGACAATTTAAGCCCATTACGGTTCTGCTTAGATTTCAATTCATTATCATCTCTCAATAAAACTGAACAGGGCTTCCAGGTTAAATGGGGAATCATATCTAAACATATTATTAATCACCTGATGTACAAAGATGTCATTATATTTTATGACTCCATAAAGAAAACATATTAAATAGCTTCTTCACATTGAAATTTTTCTTTAATAATATAAAAATAAAATTTGGACTCAGTAAGTAACAACTGAAGACTTCAAGCTTGTATTTGGGATTTAAATGAAAACAATGGGTAAAAGCAATCAAATATGTCACTTTCCCATAGTAAATATAGTCATTGAGGAGAAAGTAGGCTATGTTGACATTTTCTGTTCACCTAAGAACATAAAAAGGCTCAACCACATAAAGTTGGGCCTTTTAGAGTTCACAGATATTCTAAGACCCCAAGTTGCTACATCTTGGTTAGCTGACCATAAAGTTTTATCCAAACTGGTTAAATATTCTCTCAGTGCTATTCCTAAGTAACCCCCACCCACTTTTGTTAATTGTTAAATGAGACATAAGAGCCTCATTTCATTCCAACACTGAACCTGAAGAAACAGGCTAGTGGTCTGATCCAAGGCCACCCATTTACTATCCTGATTGTCATTTGCTCTGAAAATATCAGTCCTCTTTCTCTTGACAAGGAAGTATTACTTTCTATAGCTGCCTTAGGTTGATGGGCCCTGTGTTTCATTAATATGATATGGGTTTTTTATTAGGATATTTTCCTAATCTTCTATGTTAAATTTTACAATTCCAAATGTGCATGTCAAGATTGGTATTATGTAGGCATTAATTGTATCAAACATATTCTTCTAAAACTCTGATTTCAAGAAGTCACTTAGTCTCATGACCTACACAGCAACAGCTTTTTTCTTCATTGCTTTATACTTGGTGACTTGCCCAGAGGATGAGGTATTTCTGAATATTCCTTTCACTCATTGTTTTGATTGGAATTCCAGATTCAAGCTTGAAGTCTTCTGTCTTTATTTCATGTACATTAAGAATTTTATACTTATCAAATCTAAATTACAGTTTTACATCATTTAATGTGTTTCTTTGTGAAGCCAGGATGTGGGTTTCTGATCACAGGAGATTTCTGACTACCCTAGCACTTTTTTGAGGGAGCCCTCCACTCATCATTGTAGGACAAAGAACTTTACAGGCTACCAGTATCCCTGATCTCTCTGAAAGGTTACCAGCTTATTTTTCTGTACTATCACTTACTTCTCTGGCTAGGATTCCTTTCCAAATATCAGCAGGCTTCTGGCTGACTTGTACAGTTCTGAAATAGAAAACGTCACCTACCGTATAGTTCCTTATTGAATTTTTTAGTCATTATTTAACTTTCTGTGAGTTTGAGGTTTTTGCTATAATAGGTATATGGGAGCTGGATGGTCTGCTTCCTTTCTGGCAAGAAGCTGAAAACACATCTAGTTTCATGGACCAGTAGTAAAGGTTGACAATATGCCCAAGCTACTGGATATGTCAAATGTAAATAAAAGTGGTTAGCTCCAGTTGGAGCCTACGATATGGTAAAGATGCAAGAGTGGAATCAAAAGGCCATCTCTGGGTGAAACCCATATTAATTTAATCAATGACATGTCAATAAGGAAATATCTAAAAAAAGATCAAGTCTTACAAATATCTTTTTGACACAGAAAGGTTTATGATGTCAATTCAGGACCAGGTAATTGCCAGATAGGTTATCCTAGAGTTACTTTCACTGAGCCTATAAAATATGTACATCCTTATACTTTTATTCAATTACAAAAAGCAATTATATCAACTCCTGCAAAAGTTCACAGAACACTCAATAGGAACAAGAATTATTTCTATTTGAACTCTATCAAGAAAGATGAAAAGGATGAGATGAATACTAATATTTATGTAGCACTTAAAGCTTGCAAAGTTATTTCCTCACAGCAACTCAGTAAGACGAGTAATATTATTCCTAATTTACTGATGAGTAAACTGAGGGTCAGAGAAGTTAAGAGACTTGTTGATGGTTATAGCAAACACTGCAAGATGATGCTGTTAAAGTACTGCACTCAATATGCCAGCAAAACTCAACAGCGGCCACTAGATTGGAAAAGGTCATTTAATGTCCCAATACTAAACAAGGGCAATGCCAATTATTATTCAAATTATCAAACAATTGTGCTCATTTCACATGCCAACAAGGTTATGCTTAAGATTCTGTAAGATAAGCTTCAGCAATATATGAACCGAAAATTACCAGAAGTGCAGGCTGATTTTTGAAGAGGCAGAGAAACTAGAGGTCAAGTTGTCAACATTTGCTGTATTATGGAGAAAGCAAGGGGGTTCCAGAAAAACATCAACTTCTTCTTCATTGACTACAGTAAACCCTTTGACTGAGTGGATCACAACAAAATGTGGAAAATCCTCAAAGAAATAGAAGTATTCACTTGTCTTCTGAGGAGCCTATACATGGGTCAAGAAACAAGTTAGAACCAAATATGGAACAAACAGCTGATTGGTTTAAAACTGCAAAAGGATTATGTCAAGGCTGTATATTGTCACCTAATTATTTAACTTGTAAGCAGAGTATATCATGAGAAATGCAAGCTGAGTGAATCAAAGCTGGAATCAAGGTTGGCAGGAGAAAAATATCAACAATCTCAGAGAGAGAGATGATACAATTCTGGCAGAATATAATGAGAAATTAAGAAGTCTCTTGATGAGGGGGAAAAAGGAAAATGTTAGAGTTGGTCTGAAGCTTAACATAACCGCCTCCCCCCACACCCCCCCAAAAAAACACCTAAGATCATGGCAACTGGTCCCATCACTTCGGAAAAAAAAGGAGAATAAATGGAAACAGTGTCACATTTTATATTCTTGGGCTCAAAGATCACTGCAGACAACAACTGTAATTAAGAAATTAAAAGACACTTGCTCCTTGGAAGGAAAACTATGGCAAATCTGGATAGCATGCTTAAAAGCAGAGATATTATCTTACCAACAAAGGTTTGTATGGTTGAAGTTATGGTTTTTCCAGTGGCAATTTATGACTATGAGAGTTAGACTATAAGGAAAGCTGATCACCGCAAAATTGCCACCTTCAAATTGTAGTGCTAGAGAAGACTTTTGAGAGCCCCTTGGACAGCAAGGAGATCAAATCAGTCAAAACTTAAAGAAATAAATCCAGGCTATTCACTGGAATGTCAATACTGAAGCTGAAGCTTAACTACTTTGGTTACATAATAAAATGGAACTCTGAAAAAGATCCTGATATTGGAATTGAAGACTGAATATTTGATTGAATCAGGTTTCAATTCTGCCTCAGACACATACTAGCTGTGTGACCCTGTTCGCCTCAGTTCCTCCATCTGTAAAATGAGCTGGAAAAGGAAATGGCAAACCACTGAAGCATCTTTGCCAAGAAAATCTCACTCGTGCTTTTGAAGAATTGGACATGACTGAACAATAAAAATGACTTGTCCCTCATATAGGAATTAAAAAAAAACAAACCATTGAAATTCTCTCCCGAGCTCTTCAAAAGGGGGCAGCTGGGTGGCACAGGAGATAGAGCACTGGTCCTGAAGTCGGGAAGACCTGAGTTCAAATGTGACCTCAGACACTTGCTAGCTTCATGACCATGGGGAAGTCTCTTAACTCTGATTGCCTTGTGGACAAAAAAAAAAAAAAAAGATTGAATGCAAAAGGAAAAGCGGCTGCTGCTCTGGCAGAGGATGGGATGAATAAATAGTATCTTGGAAACAATGAATGTGAATATGAACTTGGACAGACAGACTGAAGAAGGTGATGGAGAAAATGCTAATGCAGATCAAATTTAAAATGTGTAAGAATATACACATACATAGTTACATATATATACATAAATACACATACTTTATATATATATTTATATAAATAAATATATGAGTATTCATACATACAAATATATATATGTGTGTGTGTGTATATATATATATATATATATATATATATATATATATATATATATATATATATATATATAAAATGTGTGTGTATATTTAGAGAGCCAGTTGCCAAACATTTATCTTTACCTTACCTTATATTCACCTTTTGGAAACAGTTGTGAAGGAGTTAAATTAAAAATAAGAAAACAGAACCGAAAAGAGCAAAGCAGGAGGTCAATTAAGGTTGTGAGTAGAGTACCCTGGTAGAAGGCAAAGTGGCCGTGTGCTGCAGTCTGTCTTGGGTTCCATGTAGTGCAAAAGAATGAACTTGAACAAATTAGCAGAGAGGTCATGATACAGACACATGGTCATGATACAGACTCACTGAGACCCCAGGATGTTTTTCTCATTGTTTTTAAATAGCAACGAGGTTAAAGCAGGGCCAATGATTAAGCAAGGACAAACAAGGACAAGTAAAAACCACTGAGAAAATGCCAGCTCCTCCAAGGTGCCCCAAAGCAGCATTGCTCTTGGTTTCCAGTGCCAGATGAATGGTGATTTCATAACTTTTTTTGGGAGGGGGCTAGGAAATAATGGTAAATTGCCAGGCTATTTTGGGGGCTTGACGGCTCCATGAACCCGGAAGGAATCTTCATCCTGGCTATCTCAGTATTACCCTGCAAGTCCTTTGAGACTACAAGCAGGAAAGAGGGGGTTGGGGATCAGAGGAACAGGGCAGCCTTTTCCAATGACTTCATCTTAATTCTGCCTTGAAAAGCACAGTACCATGACAGGCCTATGAAATTAAATGAAGAACCAGACCGAGCAGGCAAGGAAAATAACTCCAATATTAGCATTTAGAGGGAATGGAAGATGGCGATAAGCCAGGGAGGCAAAGAACTAGTAATGCAAGTGAATACAGAGTTCTTAGGGCCAGTGCTTGTTTTGTGAAACACAGCTCGGGAATCCAAATGCATCTGACCCTTACTTCCTTCACTAATGCATCCAGTTCATAAGTGATGCAACGAATAGGGTACCAGGCCTGGTGTCAGGAAGACTCCTCTTCCTGAGTTCAAATCTGGCCTCAGACACTTACTGGTTGTGTGACCTTGGGCAAATAACTTATCCCTGTTTGCTTCAGTTTCCTCATCTGTAAAATGAGCTAGAGAAAGAAATGGAAAATCACTCTAATACTTTTGCCAAGAAAACCTCTAAATGGGGTCATAGAGAGTTGGAGGCGTCATAGAGAATTGGAGGGGTAAAGGAGAATTGGACGTGACTTAACGACTAACCAACATGTTAAAGCTGGGGGTGACCTTCAGAGACAACTATCTCATTTATTAGATGATGAAACTGAGGATCAGGCAAGGAAGGAGTTTTAGCTAAGGTAGTAAGTGTCAAAATTGGGACTTAAAACAAGATCTTCTGTGTCGAAAACTAAAAGTAAATAAACTTAAAAAACACACAACATAAACAAAAAACCCCAAGATCTTCTGGCTCCAAGCTCAGTGCCCTTTCCACTCCACTGAAATGACTCTCTTAAAATTGAAACTTGTCTGTCTACTTTTTCTAAGACTCCCTTCTCCCAGTCCTTTATCCCCTTAATAAAAAAACCCCACATCTTAAAATAATTTAGAAATAAAGAACTCTTAAAATCTTGCCCTCAAATTGCCCTGCAAAAGCAAAGGCACCTTTCAAGAGCACTTGAAACAAACATTTTGCATTTCTACATTATTTAAACATTTTCAAAGTGGTTAGATTGTGTGACACTGTCTGACAATGAGTTCATAAGACTCTGGTAATATGTTTAAAAAAATAGTGATGAACTCCTGGGCCCTGAATTTTGAATCTCAGGACCTAAATTTAAACGTGCCACTTATTATCTATGTGATAGTAAGTCACTCAGTATATCATGTTCTGTCTCACTTTCCTCATCTGTAAAATAAGGAATAGATGACCTCTGAGGTCCCTTCC
The DNA here is from genome assembly GCA_023548195.1 of Bettongia penicillata ogilbyi. Taxonomy (NCBI): domain Eukaryota; kingdom Metazoa; phylum Chordata; class Mammalia; order Diprotodontia; family Potoroidae; genus Bettongia; species Bettongia penicillata. Next base: position 1,658,345 of record JAJHZJ010000526.1, on the reverse strand, counting down.
AATGTTCAATCTATATTCCCCTGTCAGGTGCCCAGCTGGGTCTGTCTTTAAAAGCCTCAAAGTCAAAGTGGAAGAATTATGTTGAGAGCTTTCAGAAACCTCTCTCTGTCTCTGTCTCTGTCTCTCTCTCTCATACACACACACACACACACACACATAATTTGAATCTAAAAGATATCAGCGATTGAATCCAATGGTCCTGATCTTTTGAAGCAGTGGCTATACTTTTAAGGATCTCTTCACTCAGTTCCTTACCCAAATTTGTCACAAAATATTTCTTTAAATTGAGACTCTATCCCTCTTTACGCTCCACAAACCACAATCTGACCTTTGTATCGTCTCTTCTCTCTTCCCTTCCTTCCCCCTGCTTTTCATGTTCCTTCAAGCTTATTAACTGTAAGGATGCTCATAGGAATTACAAATGACCACAGGGGCATCTGGACCACTGTGCTCTTCACAATAAATTAGTTAACATCTAATTATCAGTCCCCAACGCCATGCTACAGTGTGGAGAAACACAAGAGAGTCTCACTGAGGAGAAAAGGTCTTTAAGCTAGCTGAAATATTCAGCCCTTTAATCAGCAAACATCTATCAAGCTGCTACTGCACATAAGGCCTATAGGTAGAGTGGCATATTGGAGAGAGAATCAATCTCAGAGTCAGAAAGAGCTGGGTTTGAATCTAGCCTCTTTACAAATCGTGTCTCAGTGCCCCCAGACAGTTCTCTGGGTCTGTTAGTTCAAGAAAGTTCATCCATCTGTTTTGTTAGAGAAAGTTCCTTACACTAATGAAATCATAGGTCTGATTTAAAAGTAACAACAATAATTGTAAGGCATCGTACTTAAGGATGGGATGTGAAAGAAGATATGTGGTTGCATGAGATGCAGTCCTGGCCTGGAAAAGTTTCTAATCTCTAAGATAAGACATAGATACAAAGAACTACAATAGTACATAAAATTGGTGGGGATGATGGAAGAGGAGATAAACTGAGTGAATAGAAGCAGGTGAGGAGGGAAACAAAGATATAGAGGAAGTCTAGGAGACTCTCGTGTGTGTGTGTGTGTGTGTGTGTGTGTGTGCATGTGTGTGCGTGTACATATATATTCCTTAGCTCTTCTGTCAAGCTCCCCAATTCTCAGTGCCCTCTCTCTTCTCAAATTAAATTGTATTTACTTTTTTTAATCAACCTGCTGTGTTCCCCTCCCTCAGCAGATATAATATATATTATAATTATTTACATATGTATTTATATACTTTTTGTACAGTCTATCTATCTATCTAGCTCTTGAAAAAATGTTGATGATGATTTTTTTTTTTTAGAAATAGATTAGAATAGCACAACAGAGTTATGAAGTGGAGTAATAGTATTTCTAAGCAGAAAAATTCATTTCTGGCTTGGGTAGGTAGGTGAGGAGAGGGGATATCAGGACAGACTTCATAGAGGAGAGCATTTGATAGAGTGAGAAAACATACAGCACAGAATGCTAGTCCAGTGTTGAGTTGTGTGATATGGAGCATTATGTCCTCTTGGTCAATGTTTATCCATTTCTAATCATCTATTTCTTTGGGATTTTTGATAATGAGGGATGTAGAAAATAGTGCTGGGTGACAAACAGCTCCAGATGATGGTGTATGAAGCAGAGGACACCACATCTTGGGCCAGAGGCCAAACCTGATGGCTGTAGGATGTCCTAAATTGGTTTTGATTTAGTGATACAAATGAGTGAATGAGTCCAAGAAATTTAACCAAAGAGGTCTCAAATACAGGAAGGTAGACTGAGGACCTTGAGCTCAGAAATAGATCTCATGTGATATTCCAATGGGAAGAAAACATCTGACTACGAAGTAGGAAAAGCATCTGATTTGACTGCGTTGAAGCTGTATCTCTTCCATTTAATGAATGAAAATGCATTTATTAAGCACTTACTGTGTTCTTGGATACCATGTTAAGGGCTGGGGCTACAAATACAAACATTTCCCCTGCCTTCATGTTTTTCACAGTAAAGAAGAAAGCTCATTAAGGGGAGTGCTGGTCAGGAAAGTGAGATGGAACGGTGATTGGAGCCATTGGGCAATTGATAGACATGTCATTTCCAAGAATAGAGGTTTTTTTTTCTTACTCTTTTCAGAGCTAGAGTTGGAAATGGGGGAGAGAAGAGTGATGTGACCTTGAGCAAATTACTTAGCCTCCTTTTCCTTATTTGTAAGATGGCCATTTGTGCTCCCTACTTCACTGAATCAAATGAGATAATATAAGTAAAGCACCATAAATATGTGTGCTATTGTTATTATAAAGGCAAGAACAGACCCAGGAGATGAAATCCCTTGTCCAAGATCACAGAGCTAGTCAGTAACAGAGCCAGGATAAAAATTCAAGTCTCCTAGACAGCAAGCAGCTCAGTGGAGTGCTAGCATGGAGTCAGGAAGATTCATCTTCCTGAGTTCAAATCTAGCCTCAGACATTTGACTAGCTGTGTCACCCTGAACCAGGCACTTAACCTTCTTTGTCTCAGTTTCCTTATCTGTAAAATGGGCTAGAGAAGGAAATAGCAAACCATTCCAGTATCTTTGCCAACAGAACTCCAAACAGGGTCACAAAGAGTTGGACGTGACTGAAAAATGACCCAATAATCACAAAAACCAACATGCTTTTTTATTACAGTACACTCCTCCACTAGCTCTTCCGTCAAGCTCCCCAGTTCTTAGCGCCCACTCCCTTCTCAAATTAACTTGTATTTACTTTTCTATCAACCCTCTGTGTTCCCTTCCCCCAGCAGGTGGTAAGTTCTTTGAGGACTGGGACTATTTCTTAATCTTTCTATCTTCAGCTCCAGGTAGATACTGTCTTTGTACTGGAGAAAATCTGGAAGCAAAGATATGCAGAATTGCTTTTGTGAAGAAAGAGAAGTCAGGTCATCATTCTTATTTTCTTTTACTTATTTAAATATTTCAGTTATTTTGCAGAATCTGACTGGTAAAAAAAATATCCTCCCTAGCTCAGGATCTCTGAAATCCCCTTCAGCTAGTCTAACACTGTATGAGTCTGTGTGACATCCTTGGACAGTTATTCCCAACAGTCGCTTCTCTGTGTTTATTTCTTCTGGGGATAGATTTTCCCCAGCCCTATCTTCTCAAAACTTTCCCACCTGCTGGTTATGGTGAGTGTTATGTGTTTTCCTGACACTAAGTCCAGTGTTTATTTCATGCTAGATGACTGGTTACAGAACTAAAGAAAGTTATTCCAGCAGAAAGTGGTATCTGTTACCTAGAAATCTGTCCAGGACTCACTGATTTCAACAGGAATCCATTTAGACAATCCTAAGCAAATGTTTCCCCACATACAGACAAATTTAACATCCCCAGATAAATAGCCCTGAAACACCAACATGCAAATTATGACTTAAAAACCTGCCTCTGCTACTTCGCATAATGCATACCAATTCGCCTTTGCCCACAGTTGGCTGAGGCAAAGAAGCTGTAGCTTTTTCCATGCAGAAATATTCTCTGCACGAAATCTGCTTCCTTCCACTATCTGAAAAACAAATTATGAGAAAGCAACTGCTCAGTTTATGCTGGAGTGTAACCCAGTGGACACAGCAGAATTTAGACGCATGTGAGCAATGGTGACCAGAGATTGCAAAGGATTGTCCATTTGCAGCAACCTATCATATGGTGGGAGCAGGATAATGAAGGACTAACAGAGATTTCCAAACTTATTTGGCTTACTGCCCCCTTTAAAAAAATTACTCAGTGCCCCTCCCCCCCTTTACTACTTTCTTTAACCCTTTAACAATTAAAAAAAATTTGCATCACCTGAGTCTACTACTTACTGCCTGTGTGGCGACCTACCCCCATCATTCCCAATGCCCCCAGAGGGCAGCATTGCCCACTTTGGGAACCTATGTGGCCTCAAAGCCACATGTGGGTCCTCTAGGTACTCAAGTGTGGCCCTTTGACTGAATCCAAACTTCACAAAAGAAATCCCCTTAAAAAAAGGATTTGTTCTGTAAAACTTGAACTCAGTCAAAAGGCCACACTTGAGGACCTAGAGGGCCACATGTGGCCTCGAGGTCACAGTTTACCCACCTAAACCAACCCTAGAGAAATAAGTGTGCAGTCAGATAAACAATAAGAGGATAAACTTCAAGATGATGGGCTTTTAACCTTTTCTTATGTCATGGATTCCTCTGGAAGTCTAGTGAAGTCTTTGGAGCCCTTCCCAGAAAAATGTTGTGTATAAAATAAAATATATAATATTACAAAGGAAACCCATTATATTGAAATAAAGATGTATTTTCCCCCAGCCACATTCATGGACTCCAGGTTAACAATCCTTAAGAGAGCTTGAGTGAAGATTTTTGGGAAAGTTTGGGAAAAAAGAAAGAATATGATGGAGGTTTGGGATAGAAGAAGCATCCTAATGAAAAGGAAGTGAAAGAATGAATAGGCTTTCAAAGAACACATGTGAAAGGTTTTCTGTAGTTCCAAGACAACTGAGGAAGAATTAGAAGTGGAAATGGATAACCTGGAGGGTACAGCTGAGCTATTTAATGGAAACTAATTTTCTGCTTTAAGCGGGTGGGGGTTCAGTGACTGAGCCCCTGAGACTCCAGGATGTTGTTCCAAGTACAGGGTAGCTGCTCTTTTACAGTGGGAATTTGCAATCCATTCAAGTCCATATTTCATTGAAGGACAAAGTTCCACTCATGCCTTCACCAAATCCTTATCATTAATAACCTCTTTGCAGCATTGACATTGTTGGCTATTCTTTCCTCCTTGATGATCTCTCTTCTCTGACACTGCTCTTATGGTTCTCTTTACACTTGTCTGACTATTCTTTCTTAATCTCTTTTGTTGGTTCATATCCATATCTCACCCTTTAAGTGTGATTGAACCCCATCCCCCAAGGCTCTGGATGGAGCCCTCTTCTAAACAGACCTCAGCAACTCCCATAGACTAGCCCTACCTAGTCTCTTTCCTGAGTGCTAATCCATATCACTAAGTGACTATTGCCCATTTCAGAACTGGTATCATGGAGGCATCATACTCAACATGTCAAAGATAGAACTCTTATCTCAACCCTTCTCCCCAGATGCAAAGATTCTATTTCCCCTAACTTCCCTATTAAAGTTGGGGATACCACCAACCTTCAAGTCATCAGTGTTTGCAACCTTCATCATTTTCCTCTGTTCCTCTATCTTATCCAACTCACACGTCCAACAGGTTGCTAGAATTTGCTTTTTCTACCACTAAAACATCTCTAATATTTATACCTTTCTCTCCATGGTCTCCCCAGTCACCCCACCAACTAGAATAGTAAATTTATGAGTTGCCAGTGTAAGATAACAGTAAATAGAAAATAGGAATTAAGAGCATAAAGGACAGCATGGAAGTCACTTGCTCAAAACTGCCACTCAAAGGAAAGGTACATTCAGAGACTATGAGCTAAATTAGCTAAATTATGAGCTAAATAAGCATGTAAATGTTTCTATTTGCCTTTTTCTCTCCCCATTTCTTCCCCACTGTTTGTCTCCCTCTCCCATTCCATTCCCATATTGTCGGCCTCTCTATTCTGTGCTTTGTTAAAGAGTGACTGATGCATTACTATCTGCTTGCTGCCGTGCAATCTTTCCTGATGAGTATCCAAACTACTGAGCTCGTTCACCTTGACCCAAATGGGGACCTCTTTGTGGTCCCCTTCCTTAGGTATGAACTAGGCCACCGAAGATGGGACTTAATTTGTTTACAGTTACATCTACCATCCATGAGCTTGGTACTGTGAACTCACTGGTAAAAGCAAGGGCAGACAAAGGAACTCTGTGCTCTCCTCACCACACAGCTATGTCTGAAGAGCCTTGATAGAACAAGTCCCACCCCCTTAGTTCAGGCTCTTTTTGTTATTGTAATCGCTTCCCAGGTGGTCTTTCTGCCTCAAGTCTCTCCACTCTCCAATCCTACTGGTCACAACTGCCAAAAATGATTTTCCTTCAGCTCAGGTCTGACCATGTTATTCCTCTACTCAAACTCCAGTGGCTCCCTATTGCCTCTAAACATCGCTCACCAAAAGCTCTTCATAACCTGACCCCAATCTATCTTTCCAACCTTATTATACATTATAATACTTATTTTATAGTAAGAATTATTTTTATTATCGAATTACATATTATACATGCATGCTATACATTATATTATGCTATTATTTGTATTATTGCATATTTATGTTACATATAGATATATTCTTTTTCCTCCCTTGCCTTATGTCCCGGTCAAATTGGCCTTCTTGATAATGCTCCTCATCTGTTTTCATTCTCATCTCCTATCTATACACTTTTGCACTGGTTCCCCCATTTCTAGAGTGAATTCAACCCTCACTTCCTTCCTGATTCCCCTCCCCAAATTATGTGGAATTTATTTTGTACATATTTATGTATGTCCATATTGTCTCCAGTCATAGAATCAAGGTTGTTGAAGGCGGGGAATATTTTTGCTTTTGTTTTTGTATTCCCAGTGCCTGGCAAACAGCAGGTGCCTAATAAATGATTTGATCAATAGAGCAAAGACTAGAGGTGCAGTAGCTTTAAAATGAAGCCCTTTGCCAATATTGCAGGGTACAGTTGAATCCTGGGTTCAGCCTTTGAGAATGGAAAAGTGGAATTTCGTTCCTCTAGGAAGAAGAGGGAGGAAAAATAAGGGGAAGATGAAGAGGAGGAAAGTAAAGAAGGATAGTGGAAGAAAGAAGGATGGAGAGGAGGGCAAGGAAGATGGATAGGAGAATGAGAAAGCAAGGGAGGAAAAAGATAACTAAAGATGTTTCTGTCACCACCACCAAAATATGCATTAAGTAACTTCTGTATGCAGAGCCCTGCATTGCAAATTGCAGGGAGACAAAGTTCAGCCAAGATGAGGCCCCTGCCCTCATGAAGTTTACAACCTGGCAGTAGTGAGATAAGGCTCCTACGGAGACAGTTCAAATACAAAATATTCCTTACAAATTAAGGTTTGGGGGAGAGACAGGGGAGGGAGTGGGATATGTCTCATACATGGACAGTTCAAATACAAAATATTCCCAATAAATTGAGGTTGGAGGAGGGGAAGGAGGGGGATGTCTCCTACAGAGACAATTAAAGTACAAAATATTCCCAATAAATTGAGGTTTAGGGGGAGGGGAAGGAAGAATAGATCTATAAGGAATTCTTATTGAGGAAATACCCCTAGTTGTTGGTTGGTACATGTTGGTTGGCACATGCTCTGAGGTTTAGGATCTTATCTGCGTCCCCCAGAAGATAAATGACTAACCTTGGGTCATGGAGCCAGTATCTCTCAGAGGCAGGATTTGAACCCAAGTCTTCCTGACTCTGAGACCAGCTTACCATCTGCTGGACCAAATCACATCTCTCACAAAGTACTTTGCGAAAGTTGAGGAACATTGTTGTTATTTACTGGAGAAATTGGGGAGAGCTTTGTGGGATGGTGAAGAAAGCTCTTCACAAATATTTCATCTAATCCCCACTATAACACTGTAAGGTGGGTGGCATCATTACCCTCATTTTACAAATGAAGAAACTGAGGCAAATAGAAGTTGTGACTTGCCTAAGGTCGTACAACTGTTCAGAGTCTAAAGCTAGATTTCAGCTCAGATCTTCCTGACTCTTGACCCAGAACTCTAACCATTGTGCCACCTAGCTGCTGAAAGAGATGGCATTTCAACTTCAAATTGAAATTCAATAGGTTCAGAGGGAGGGGAAGGATATTCCAAACTTGGAGAACAGTTTAAGCCAAGGCCTAGGGGTAGGAAAAGAATGGAGTTTGTTCAGGGACCAGAGAGCAGTCCAGTTGGGGTTAAATTTAGTGTGGAGGGGGATAATATAACGTATAACTAGGAAGGTAGTGTTGTATTATCTGATAATTAGACTCTGTGTTAGAAGGACAGAGAAGGTGGAAACAGGATGGGAGAGGGCAAATATAAGGTGCTTTTGGGAAAAAAATGTTCAAAAATTTGAAATGCTATTTAAAAACAACATATAAAATCACAGAGTTTGAGACTTGGGGGGTTCTCAAGGGTGATTAAATGCAGTGCCTGTGTGGCAAAAGGAATCCCCACTATGTCATGTGAGACAAGAGTTCATCTTGGAAGCCATCACCTCCTAAGACGGCCGACTCTACTTTTAGACAGGACAGCGAATTTTTCCTGACAGCTGGCCTAAATTGAGTTCTTTGAAATTTCTAGCTTTTGTCTCTGATTCTACCATCTGGACCCCCAAACCACAGACTTAATCTCCCATCCACATGACATCCTGTCCAACACTTAGGCATAGCTATTCCCCTGACCTCCCTTTTCTCTTCCATTTCTAATCCTTTCAAGAGATCCTTGCATGACACAGACTCAAGGCCCTCTACTCTTCTGGTTGCCCTCTTGGGCCACTCTCCAACTTATTAATGTCTTTTTTAAACCACAGTATTCAGACCTGAACATGATATTCTAGAGGATGTCTGATGAGAGCAGAGTACAATGAGATTATCCTCTCTATTCCTGGAAGCGAGGCCCCTCTTAATGGAATCTAAGACTATTCTGACTGCCACCAGCCATCAACCTGTTGACTCATCCCTTGATAAATTCTTTGGTGTGAAATGGATAACTATAAGAAGATGATTAATATGAATTTTTTCTAAATTCCTAAGGAAAAATCTGGGTACCATCTAGTGTACTTCAAACACCAGCCGGCCAGAGCTAAGAGAGAAGAGAGCATCTTTTCCTTGTTGGATACCTGGAAGCCTAAAATAAATGATGATGGGGAGGAATGATGGAGGGAGGCAGGGTGGGCAGATTGGCAAGCAGGGGAAAAGAGAGGAAAGAGGAATCAGAGTTAAGTCCTAAGCTGGAGTTCAACAAGGGCAGAGTTATTTAGAGGCATTCATTAGCAGGGGCTTAAGCAGGAGGGTGCTTTTTCTCATTAGGAAAATATATCAAAAAGAAGCAATTATATATTGGGAAGCAGGATCATGCCATCCCATTTTTTTCATTTGTTCCATTTTTTCCCCTTAGAAGACCAGATATCATTACCCCCTGGATATTTCCTTCATACTCACAATAAGGGGCCATTGCTAATTTAAGCCACTGGAATCCCTAGATTCCTTCCACCTTCTACGTGAAGTTTTTCCTAATCCTTTCCCCCTCCCAAATGCTAGCACCTTTCCAGTCATATCAGAACCATGCCATCTACATCCTGCCCCTGCTCCTCTTATCAAGAGAACTTGAGCTCTACCCTTAGCACCCTGGACTATCATAGGTGGGTTTGGACCTTACTTTTCCAGGCACTGAGTCACCCTGTTACTGTTCAAACTTTTTCAAGTCATGCCTCCGCTTGCATACTCTCATTTTCTGCCTTTCAATTCTGACTCCTTTTTCTGTACCATCTTTTCTTGTTAGCATGTTGGGCCCTTGAGGGCAGAGATGGTCTTGATTACTTGATTTTGTATCCCCAACTCTTTGCGTAATGCCTGGCAAATTGTTGTTCTTGTTGTGTTCGTCCTTTGTTGCTGAAGAAGACCACGCCATCAGAGAGACGATGACATAACTTGCACTTGACTTTGTTTTGAGTGAGGGAGGGCTGTGCAGGTCACCAGCCTCACTTCTCCTCCAGAGCCATCTGAATCCAGTGACCAGATATTCATCAGGATGGCTGGAGATGGCCCAGGATGCAATGGGAGACCTTGGCACCTTTAGGTCAATGTCTATTCAGATACTCACTTAGGGTAAGGTAATGCCCATTCAGTGAATATGCCTGTTTAAGAAGTAGTCAGGGGATGGCTCCTTTAATGAGGCAAAAAAAAAGTAACTATATCAGGTTGGGAAGGAAACAGCAACAGTTACTACTGATAATCACTCTTAAACCAGGAGGGTGCAGAAAACAGCCCTTAAGTGGAGCTTGGGCAGGGGCCTAGAGTTGTCCAATCTATGGGCTTCAGAGTGCATTAGGTTTAAGGTTTAAGCAAAGGGGAGGGAAGGAAAAAGAAAAAATTTAGCCAGTAAACCCCAAGTTAACTGGATATCCTCTGGCCATCCAAATTTACCTTCCTTTGGAGAGGAGAAGGAAGGAGACGGACAGGAGAGGAGGAGCTGAGTTACCCAGCTAGCTGGGTCCCCATTCAGGCAGCTGTATCTACTCACAGATTGTTGTATTCATCCTTCTTTGCTGAAGAAGACCATGCCATCAGAGAAACGATGACATGACTTGCACTGAATGGGCATTACCTCACCCTAAATAAGTACCTGAAGAGCCCTTGGCCTAAAGGGGTCAAGGTGCCTCATTGCATCCAGGGCCGTCTCTAGTCATCATGGAGAATATCTTGTCACTGGATTCAGATGGCTCTGGAGGAGAAGTGAGGTTGGTGACCTTGCACAGCCCTGTCTTACTCAAAACAATGCCTGGCAAATAGTAAGCATTTAAATGGTTGGTCATTCATTCATTCATTCATTCATTCATTCATTCATTCATTCATTCATTTATTCATTCCTTCTCCTCCCAATCACTTTGTATTTATCCTGTATACGTTTTTAATATACTGAGATGTGTACATGTTATCTCCCTGACAGACTTGAGGGCAGTGTCAGGAAGACCTGGGTTCAAGTCTTGCTTCAAACTAATACTGACTGTTACCCTGGGCAAGTCACTTAACTCTTCAGTCTCCTCAAGTATCTCTCTTAAACTGTGAATTTCAGATCTGCCTTGATCATCAAGGGAGTATGCTTATCAGAGGTTCCTTATAACAATAAAAATCACAGGTAGACTTCTCTCCTTCCCCATCCACCCAAAGAGAATAAAACCTGTAGTATCTATCTCAAAGGGTTGTTCTGAGGCTCAAATGACATTGCCCTAATGCATTAATCATGCATTAATGTGCCTGACTTCCCATAACCCCTTCAGCAATTAAAATTTTTGTCTTTTCTCATTTTTGCCAGTCTGATGGTTCAAGGGCAGGGCAGGAAGTAACTTGGAGTTGTTATAATTTCCTTGTCTCTTATTATGGAGAATATCAAAGAGCTTTTCTCCAGGATACTTTTACTCCTGCCTTTTCTTTTATTTTCCTTTATATATATGTTTTATTTATTTTTAGATTTTGACATTCATTTCCACAAAATTGAGTTCCAATTTTTCTCCCCATCTCTCCCCTTCCCCCATCCCATAACACCTTGCATTCTGATTATCCCTTCCCTCAAGGTGTCCTCCCTTCTGTCACACCCTACCGTTTTCTTATCCCCATCTTCTCTCTTTTCTTTTCTTTCTTTTTTTTTAAATAAAAATTTATTTATTTAACTTTTTACATTCATTTTCACAAAATTTTGGGTTCCAAATTTTCTCCCCTTTTCTCCCCTTCCCCCACCCCAATACACTGAGCAATCTAATTTTCCCTATCACCAATCTGCCTTCTCTTCTATCATCCCTCCCTTCTCTTGTCCCCATCTTCTCTTTTGTCCTGTAGGGCCAGATGACTTTCTAGTCCCCATTAACTGTATTTCTTGTTTCCTAGTAGCAACAACAATACTAAACAGTTGTTACTAAAACTTTGAGTTCCAAATTCTCCCCATCCCTCCCTCCCCACCCATTCCCTTTGGGAAGGCAGGCAATTCAATATAGGCCATATCTGTGTAGTTTTGCAAATGACTTCGATAACAGTCGTGTTGTATAAGACTAACTGTATTTCCCTCCATCCTATCCTGCCCCCCATTGTTTCTCTTCTGTCTTTTGATCCTGTCCCTCCCCAAGTGTTAACTTCAAATTGCTCCCTCCTCCCGTTGCCCTCCCTTCCATCATTCCCCCCCTTGCTTATCTCCTTCTCCCCCACTTTCTTGTTTTGTAAGATAGGTTTTCATGCCAAAGTGAATGTGCATTTTATTCCTTCCTTTAGTCAAATGTGATGAGGGTAAACTTCTTGTTTTTTTCTCAGCTCTCCTCTTTTTCCCTCCACTAAAAAGTCTCCTGCTTGCCTCTTGAATGAGATATAATTTACACCATTCCATTTCACCCTCTTTCCTCCCACTACATTTCTCTCTCACCATTTACCTTAATTTCTTTTAAGATATGGTCCCATCCTATTCAATTCACTCTGTACTCTCTGTCTCTGTATGTGCGTGCATGGTGTATGTGTGTGTGCGTATGTGTATGTGTGTGTGTGTGGTCCCACCAACTACCCAGATACTGAAAAGTTTTAAGAGTTACAAATATTGTCTTTCCATGTAGGAATGTAAACAGTTCACCTTTGGTAAGTCCCTTATGACTTCTCTTTGCTGTTTACCTTTTCATTCTTCTTCTCATTCTTGTGTTTGAAAGTCAAATTTTCTTTTCAGCTCTGGTCTTTTCATCAAGAATGCTTGAAAGTCCTCTATTTCATTGAAAGACCATATTTTCCCCTGAAGTATTATACTCAGTTTTGCTGGGTAGGTGATTCTTGGTTTGAGTCCTAGTTCCTTTGACTTCTGGAATACCCTATTCCACGTCCTTTGATCCCTTAATGTAGAAGCTGCTAGATCTTGAGTTATCCTGATTGTATTTCCACAATACTGGAATTGTTTCTTTCTAGCTGCTTGCAAGATTTTCTCCTTGACCTGGGAATTCTGGAATTTGGCCACAGTGTTCCTAGGAGTTTCTCTTTTTGGATCTCTTTCAGGCAGTGATCGATGGATTCCTTCAATACTTATTTTGCCCTCTGGTTGTAGAATGTCAGGGCAGTTTTCCTCGATAATTTCATGGAAGATGATGTCTAGGCTCTTTTTTTGATTGTGACTTTCAGGTAGTCCCATAATTTTTAAATTGTCTCTCCTGGATCTATTTTCCAGGTCAGTTGTTTTTCCAATGAGATATTTCACATTCTCTTTCATTTTTTCATTCTTTTGGTTTTGTTTGGTGATTTCTTGGTTTCTCAGAAAGTCATTAGACTCCATCTGTTCCATTCTAATTTTGAGAGAACTGTTATCGTCAGTGAGCTTTTGAACCTCTTTTTCCATTTGGCTCCTTCTGCTTTTGAAAGCATTCTTCTCCTCATTGGTTTTTTGAACCTCTTTTGCCAATTGAGTGAGCCTATTTTTCAAAGTGTTATTTTCTTCAGCATTTTTTTGGGTCTCCTTTAGCAAGGTATTGACCCGTTTTTCATGCTTTTCTTGTATCTCTCTCATTTCTCTTCCTGGTTTTTCCTCCACCTGTCTAACTTGATTTTCAAAATCCTCTTTGAGCTATTCCATGGCCTGAGCCCACCGGACATCCCCCTGGGATGTCTGGGGTGCCGAGGTCCCACCCTCCACATCTTTCCCTGATGGCAAGAATATGTCCTCGTCATCAGAATTGAAAGGCAACATTTGTACCCCCTCAAAGTAGCTCTCTATAGTCTTATTTTTCTTCCCTTTTCTGGATATTTTCCCTGCCAGTTACTTGAGTTCTGAGATTCCTGTCCACCCCCGCCTAGATCTGCCCAGCTAGTGCTTGGGGTCTGAGATTCAAATGGGTTTTCCGTGGCAGGCTTGGCTGCTATTCAATGTGAGCTTAAGTTCTGGTACTGGGGTGGGGGCAGGGCCACCTCCCAGGCTCAGTTCCCTCAGGGGCTTTATGCAGATACCTTCAGTAATGGGGCGGGTGGGGGCAGGGCCGTCTCCCAGGCTCAGTTCCCTCAGGGGGTTTATGCAGAGACCTGAACTTCTGCCTCCCTGCTCGGGGAGTCCCAGGCCGCCACTGCTGCCTCTGCCTCCCAGCTCCCTCCGCTGCTTCCTCCCGAGGGGGCCCGAGCCATGGACACACCCCGCTCCCCTCTCAGCCAGCCCAGACGGCTCTCTCACTGACCTGTAGTGTCTATGGGTGGAGGGAACTTCCTGGCCACTGGAGATTCCATCCCTGAAGCCTGCTCAGATCTGCTCCTCTGGGGCCGCCCGGCCAGGGCAGCTCAGGGGTAGGCTCCACTTTCCAGGGCACGACGGACCCTAGGGACGGCTCTCCAGGGCTCTCTGGAACGGAAATCTTTTCCTCTGTTTTTCTGCGTGCCTTGCAGTGATCCAGAATTTGTGGGGAGTTCTTCTTGCAGGAAATATATGGGCTGTGGGTTCGGAGCTAGCATACGTGAGTCTTTCTACTCTGCCATCTTGGCTCCACCCCTCTTCTCTCTTTTCTTGAAGGGCAAGATAGATTTTTGTACCCCATCACCTATATTTCTTATTTCCCAGTTATATGCAATAAGAATTCTCAATATTCATTTCTTACACTTTGAATTCCAACTTCTCTCCCTTCCTCCCTCCCTACCCATCCCCACTGAGAAGGCCAGCAATTCAATACAGGCTATTTATGTGTCATTTTGCACAAGATTTTCATAATAGCCATGTTGTATAAGACTAACTATATTTGCCTCCATCCTACCCTGTCCCCCATTTATTCTATTCTCTCTTTTGACCTTGTCCCTTCCCCAAAATGTTTACTTCTAATTACTCCCTTCTCCCATTTGCCCTCTCTTCTATCATCCCCTCTCACCTCATCCTTCTCCCATACATACTAGTGTAAGCTAGATTTTCATACCAAATTGAGTGAGTATGTTATTCCCTCCTTAAGCCATATGTGATGAGGGTAAGCTTCACTTTTCCCCTCTTACCTCCTCCCCTTTCTCCTCCATTGAAAATGATTTTTCTTATCTCTTTTATAAGTGTTAAGTTTGCCCCATTCCATTTCTCCCTTCCTCCTCCCAATATATTCCTCTCATACTTTATTTTTATTTTTTATAGATATCATTCCTTCTGATTCAACTCAACTTGTGTTCTCTGTCTATATGTGTGTGTGTGTGTGTTTCTGTGTATAATCCTTCCACATACCCAAATACTGAGAAAAGTCTCAAGAGTTATAAATATTATCTTTCCATGTAGGAAGGTAAACAGTTCAGCTTTAGAAAGTCCTTTTTGATTTCTCTTTGCTGTTTACCTTTTCATGCTTCTCTTGATTCTTGTGTTTGAAAGTCAGATTTTTCTCTTCAGTTCTGATTTTTTCATCAAGAGTGCCTGAAAGTCATCTATTTCATTGAATGATCATTTTTTCCCCTGAAGTATGATACACAGTTTTGCTGGGTAGGTGATTCTTGGTTTTAATCCAGTTCCTTTGACTTCTGGAATATCATATTCCAAGCCCTTTGATCCCTTAATGTAGAAGCTGCCAGATCCTGTGTTATCCTGATTGTATTTCCACAATACCGAATTGTTTCTTTCTAGAAGTTTGCAATATTTTCTCCTTGACCTGGGAACTCTGAAATTTAGCCACAATATTCCTAGGAGTTTCTCTTTTCCAGTCTCTTTCAGGAGGTGATCGGTGGATTCTTTCAACATTTATTTTGTCCTCTGGTTCTAGAATATTAGGGCAGTTTTCCTTGATAATTTCATGAAAGATAATGTCTAAGCTCTTTTTTGATCATGGCTTTCAGGTAGTCCCATAATTTTTAAATTGTCTCTCCTGGATCCATTTTCCAGGTCAATTGTTTTTCCAATGAGATAGTTCACATTATTTTCTATTTTTTCATTCCTTTGGTTTTGTTTTGCAACTTCTTGGTTTATCGTATAGTCATTAGCTTCCCTGAACTCTACTCTCATTTTTAAAGAACTATTTCCTTCAGTGGGCTTTTGAACCACCTTTTCCTTTGGGTTAATTCTGCTTTCTAAAGCCTTCTTCTCCTCATTGGCTTTTTGGACCTCTTTTTCCAATTGAGTTAGCCTATTTTTAAAGATGTTATTTTGGGTCTCCTTTAGCAGGCTCCTGACTAGCTTTTCAAGCTCTTCCATGACCTGAGCTCATTGTGTATTCATTTTGGAGGTACTGGATGCAAAAGCCTTGACTTCCTCTAACAGTTCTTCCTTATCCAAAAGGATGGAGGGAAATACCTGTTTGCCAAGAAAGTAACCTTCTATGGTCTTATTTTTTTCCTCCCTTTTTGGGCATTTTCCCAGCCAGTTACTTGACTTCTGAATTCTTTGTCAAGAGGAGGGTCTTAGTGTTCCTGCTTACCCCAGGACTGTGCTCAGGGCTGAGATTCAGATCAGCTGCTCAATTCCACCAAGGACTTTATGCTCAGCGCTCCAACAATGGAACAATGAATGCAGGCTGCTGCCTGCTGCGGCCTCCAGAAGCCTCTGCTACCCAGCCTCTGCCACAGCCTTGGGCTGGGGCCAGGTATGGACTCTGCTCCCTTCTTGCTTATGTTAAAAAAGCCCTCTCACTGACCTTTGGCACCTGTGATTTGAGGGATCTGTGAACTGCTGCTGCTTCTGGGGATTTCATCCTGAAACCTGCTCTGATCCTGCTCCTCCCAGAGTCATGCAGTGGAGACTGGGCTGGGCTCTGCTCCATGTCTGGTGTGACAGACCTTTCCTGTCAGCCTTCTAGGTCTCCCTGGGCTGGAAATCTCCTCTACTCCATCTTTCTGTGGTTTCTGCTGCTCTAGAATTTGTTGCGAGTCTTTCTTTACAGATATTTTTATGAGCTGTGAGGGAAGAGCTAAAGTATGTACATCTTTCTCCTCTGCCATCTTGGTTCCCCTTTAGACATATATATTAAAAAAAAAAAAAAGAAATGAACTTTTAACTGGCAGGAGGGGGGAGGGGCGGAGAAAGTATAGCAGTACCTGTCATTCCTGGAGGACCTAAGAGGGTACATCCTGAAGCTTTTCTCCTGATAAGAATGGATGATTGATGGATGAAGTTGTCACAGAAGACAATAAGCAGAGAAATCCTTCTGAGAGTGAGTCAAGGGAACTTGAATTCAGAAATCTTAAGGTTTCAGGCAAGCTGGACACAAGCCATGATAAAAATATACTATTTTTTTTTCTTGAAAAGATATATACCTATTCACTTATTCCTTCTTCTCATAGTGGATGCTTGGATATTTGCTCCTCCCCTTTTTCTCCCCTTTCCCCACGTGAATATTGTAGGACTGATAATTGGGCCAAGCATGGATCCCACAGTTGAGGAAGCCTTGCTAACAAGTAGAGATTGTCAACAGTCTTGAATGATTAAATCATTTCAGGAATTTTTTTAAAAGAGCTAATTAGAAAGAAACAGGAGTGCTTATTGGTTCTTGAGCAACAGAAAACTAGCAACCAGTTTGTAAAAGTTCTTGAGATCTTAATAGTTCACAGCAACCTTAATATGAATCTTTGGTGTGATATGACAGCCCAAAAGGTTAATCCAATATTTCTAATGATTTGAGAAAGAAGCATAGTGTTCATTATTAGGGAAGTGCTGGTCCTTTTGCATTCTCCTGTGGCCAGAACACATCTAGACTAGTGTCTTCGGTTCTGAATAGCACATTTTAGAAAAGACATTAATAATGTGGAGAGCATCCAATGGCAGATGGTCAGAGTGTTGAAAGGTCTGGAGATCATGTTATACTAGTCACAATTGGGGATGGTTAACTCCGAAGAAGAGAGGCTTAGGAAGGTCATGACAATTGTCTTCAAGAATTTTAAGGGCTATCTTATGAAAGAGACTTTAGATTATTTCTGTTTGGTTCTCAAGGAAGAATTAGAAACAATGGAGAGAAGTTGCAGAAAGGCAGATTTAAGTCTGAAATAAGGAAAAGTTTCTGAACAATTAGAGCTATCTTAAAATGGAATGAACTGCTTTAGGAGGAAGGGGCTCCCTCCTCACTGGAGGTTTTGAATGGAATGCTGGATGACCTTGTTGTAAAGAGTTTTGTTTGTCCAGGTAGGGTTGGAATGAAAGGCCTCTAGAGTTCCTTCTAACTCCGCGATTCTTTGGAAAGATCCCTTGGGTGGAAGTTGTCCTTTCCCAGGTGCCAGAGAACATTCAGATTTACAAGTTGCTCATTGCTCCCTCAGGCATTCTCTGCTTTAGAAACAAACAGAATTCTGGAGGAGAGAGAGGTTGGTCCCACAATTCAGCTGTGCTGAATGAGATCGGAATGAGAAAGATTCTAATCTTACAATCCTCATCACTGCTAACTCTGTATTGATATATGCACTAGCAACAAGGCTATGAGTATTACTCATGGCATGTTGGATAGAGCACCAAATTTAGGGGCAGAAAAACCTGGGTTCAAATCCTACTTCAGGCACTTAGTAGCTGTGTGACTCTGGGCAAGGCACTTAATCTCTCTTTGCCTCATTTTCCTCATCCATAAAATGATGTTGGACTGAATAGCTTCTAATGTCCCTAAATCTCTGATCTCGTGGCCACACCCTCAAACACCAGGCTGAACTTCCAGAGGATACTACTCCTACTACCCCCAAGTCCTGCAGTCTGCTCTCCCACACAAAGGTTTATCTGAAATTTCATGCTTCTTATAACATCTTCCTTTCCTTTCCTTGCTCGCTTTAGTCTACACTTAACAGCATCTGGGCTGGCTTTCAACCACAACAGCCTTCTTCCTAATGCCCCTTAATTTTATCTGTGGCCCACAACACTTCTGAGTGCTGCTCTGAACCAAATTAAAATGTGATTGGGAAATGTTTCATAAAATAGCTAAAAATATGTTAAAACATAGATAATACTAAAATTTAAAACTAAGTCAAAATGCAGCTCACAGGGATCCTTAAGTATGAATAAGTAGACTCCATTTATATTTGAGTTTGATATCATTGCTCTAGAGTATTTCAATAAACAGGTGCCCTTCCCAGCATCCTTCATTATTACAAATAGTGGGGAGCGAATTATCCTGCAAAATTCCTCACACCTGTATCTATCCTCTCCTTTCAGCCCCTGAATATCCAAATCTTCTAAAATTGAATGTGAACCCGAAGTATGTGACTACAGCTCTCCTATAGCTGGAAAGCAACTGTAATGACTGACTTGTATTGCTGTTGAGCCACATCCGACTCTCTGTAACCTCATTTAAGGATTTTCTTGGAACTGATACTGGAGTGGTTTACCATTTCCTTCTCCAGATGTAAAACTGAGGCCAATAGGGTTGAGCTAACTTGCCCAGGGTCACGCAACTAGTAAGTGTCTGAGGCCAGATTTGAACTCAGGAATGTAAGTCTTCCTAGTTTCAGACCCAATGTTATATCCACTGCACTACCTACTTGCTCTTGACATTTGTATAGGACTTTACATATATAATCTCATTTTAGCTTCATAACAATCCTTTGGCACAAATACTCCCCTCGAGGGGGAGTGGGAGAAGATGGACTTCTGTCTATGATATTTATTGTCATAAGGAATCTCTGTTAAGGATACCCCCTTGATCAAATTGGCACCTGCATTGCAATTAATAGTCTAAGAGAGTTGACTGGGGGTGGTGAGGAGTTACGTGACTTGTGCAAAGTTGTATAGTCAGTATGTTTCTGAGGTAATCCTGACCCTGAAGTAGGCTCTTAATCTACTACACCTCTTGTTTCATTTTGCAGATGAGGAAATTAAGTCTCAAAGAAGTTCAGCAATTTGCTCATGATCCTACATGCACTTGACAAAGAATCTGAACTCATGCTTTCTTTCTCCAAGTTCAGTGCTTTAGCCGCTGCCCCACACTGCTGTACTCATTGCAGGCTTTTCCCCAGAGGGCTTTTGTGTGGCCAGGGGCTTACAGTTGTGGTAAAGAAGAATTCTCCTCTTGTTGAGAGGTTCTGGTATCATCACTAGAAATGGAATGTGCCCCAGGAAGATCTGTGTCTTCTGCAGAACAAGAACAGGAACTCTAGGGTCTTTCCCTTTGGTGGCAAGGACAGTGCTTAGGGATATCGAAAGTCCCTGTGTAAAAAAAAAAAAAAGAAGTTTCTGCTGAAAGCAAGGGAAACCCTATGAACATCACTGTAAGGGTGCAGGATTTTCCATCTAGAGCTGAGACTTCAGAGGCTGCCTAGGTCAACTTCTTCATTTTACAGATGTAAGATCAAGAGAGGTTAAAATTCAGTTAAGTATCTGGCCCAAGGTCTCACTGTAGTGAGTGTAGTAAGTGTAGTGTAGTAAGTGAAACAACTAGGATTTGAACTCAGGTCCTCTGATTACAAATCTAGCACTGCCTGATGGTATCTTTCGGGTTATATAACTGCTAGGTGCAAAAGGGAACTTGGAAGACTACGAGACTGTAGCCAACTGAACTAAAGCTAGCATTTCTTCCACCTGGGATAAAAACAGGTTGTGCGAGGGGTGTAGGAAAAGGGATGAAGGGATGTGACCATAAATGTAGTTGTGTTGGGAGAGGGAAGTGACTCCTCCTCCAGATACCAGAGAGTATCCTGGGCAGTGGGGCTCTGACAGAGGGGCACTCTGGTAGGATAGGGGGCTGGAGATGTTTGCCCTTCATGAGAATGTGAATTGGTGAAGGACCAAGAGGCAGGGTCAAAACAGTTCACCATGGGGAGAAAGCAAGCTCTGCCTGCTTCCCTAAATATTGGCGCCCTTAAAGGAAGCCCTTTTTGCCCCATAGAAGTTATAGTTTAGCTTGGAGTCACTTCACCAGCAGAGGGCAGTAGGAAGACAGCTGTCTCCAACGCAGAAAAATCACCTAAAATTACTGAGAGGAGAGGGAACTGTGAGTAACCCTTGGAAGAGTGTTGCTTAGTAGAGGGTATAAGAGAATTTTCTTAAGCTTATTTCCTATGTTCTTATTGGGGGCTTTTTTGTTTGTTTCCAAGGGTTTTGTTTTCCCTTTTTTAAAAAAAAATAATATTTACACCTTTTTATATAATAATTTCTTTTAAAAATGTTAATTACAAACTTAATGAAAAATGACCATGAACATTTCTATATGCAAAGAACAGAAAAAAAGAATCATATGTGAAACTGTGAATCTCTATTATAGTTTGTTTTACATTAAATTTAATACGTAAGTACCAACACTGCCCTGCTTGTCTGTCCCCTTCTTCTGAATTCTCTTCTGTTAGGTATGTTTTTTGATATTTCATAAAGAAAATAAAGAGATAGAAAATCAAGTTCCTGAACTAAAGAACTGCCCAAATCACATGGAACTTCCCCCAAAGAGATTTAGGTCTTGGGGTTGATTAGAAGATGTCCCCTTATCTTCAGGTGAGAAACCAAATTGACTTGGCTTGATACCTGCAACCTGTCCTGATCTTGGGGTACAATGGGGTACACTTTCCCCAAAAATGTGAGGGGCTCACTCTCCCCTACTTCATTTTAGTCTCCGGGGAGAGTGAGTTCATTCTTAGCATAGTTTCTATATAGCATAGCACAAAAACCTTACATTATATCCTCTCCCTTTTCGCTCTCTACTTCTTTTTTCTCTAGATCCAGATTTATAGAGAAGTCTTAATCATTGAGTAACTTCAAAGAAAAAAAAAATCAAACTTCCCATTTCAGCAAATCTGTGTCTCTGCCACAATCCCAAAGCCCCATGGGACTCTCTCCATAAGGGAATTAGGAACTTGGTATAGCCTAGAAGCAGGGATTTGCCAGAGCCAGCTCAAACCAGCGCATAGGAGCTGATTCTTAAATTAGAGAAAATAACAGAGCCAGGTCAAAAAAAGCCCAGAAAAAGACTAGGTGTCCAAGAAAAAAAGAATTAAGTACTACGTGTTCATTAGTTGGTATTTCTAGGAATGTAATTAAACCCTAGGATTTATAAAATGTAAGAATCTCACAGTAAGGCAAATAGTCTAGGTCTGTTTAAACACAAAAAGAATAATAATCATTTTTCAGCCAGGCATTTGAGTATTAGTGATATAAATTCTATTGTCATATTGTTTCAATATTAATACTTGTGAAGACTCCAGTAATATACTAGGTGTCACTATTTAAACATTCAATGAACTGATGAAAAATTTTGCAAATGACATCTTATTTAACTTGAAGAAATGTATATGCCAGAAAATGATGACATAATTACAATCTAAAACAAAGAATAAAAAATCTGCCATTTTTCCCTAGAATCCCTAAAACTAGAATATCCACAAACAAAAGTCGCAGATGGAAAATATCTGCAGGCATCTCTATAAATGGGAAGGGCTCAGTTTTACCCCAAATGAGGCTCCATATGTAGTGAGTACTCTCTGGCTTACTCTCCCAGAGTCACACTAGCCATATCTCCCCTTTAGGATGCTACAGCTAGGGATTTAGGAATATCTCTTCCTCTAATGCTATTAGCTTGAGCCTCTATCAGTTGTATTGTCCTCACTGCTCTGGTGCCAGTAACTAACTTTCCAGTTTCATTTAATCAATTAACATTAATTAGCTTTTATAAAAGGATATTTACTTTGACTGTATGTCAAGAACAGAAGTACAAACACTTCTACCCAATACCTGAGGGGTTCACTCTCCCCTCTTTCATTTTAGTCTCTAGGAAGAGTAGGTTCACTTTTAGCAAAGTTTCCAGATTGCATAGCATAAAAGCCTTACATTGTATCAAAAAGTGTAGTCAAAATAAATTCACACATTCGCTGAATCTGAGAATGTATGTCTCCTTCTGTGCCTCTAGTCCATCATCTCTTCACCCAGAGGTGGGGAAACATTATTATTCTTCTATAGGCATGATTGAGTTCAACTCAGTCAACTGCATTGAGTTCGAGTCCAGCCATGGCAGCATTGCTTGGATGAGTCTTTATCTCAGCTACCGCTAGGCTGGGTCCTGAAGTTCACTCCTTATCCTTGGAACATCAGTGCTGTGGTAGATGCAAAATATAAACACTGCTTTCCTGACCTTTTGATGCTCACGGTGGCAGTCTCAGAAACCTTACTTAAAATGGAAAAGACAAATAACAAGGCCCAAAATTGCAGGCCATTTTCACAAAGAAGGTCTTCCTGTCCTTGTCTAGGAAAGAGAGAAGGAAAAAAATCCAAGGCTGCTTAATAAATTTAGTCTCTCACTCTTCAAAGCAAGAGAATAGCCAAAGAGACGGGGCCAGTCATGACAAACATCTTTCCAAGGTACGCTCAGCTCTGGCATTACAGTTGTAGTCAATTGAAAAGGCTTATCTTAATACTATAGTTAGCAGAAACAGTAGCAAAATGTCTGCTCCCATATCTCTCCAAGGTATTTCCATTATACAGCATCACAGGTGTAAGAACAGTGGAAAGTTTCTCCCAGAAACAGGCTCTTTAGTCTCCTTTAAATAGGGATACAATATTACAGGAGTTCTGTGAATGTATCATTAACATTAACCTCTTCCTTTTTTTGTGTCACTCTTATTCCCCCAACCACATTCCTTCTTCCCTCCCCCATCCTCAAATAAAAAACTTCCTTTGTATCAAACAATACAGTCAAACAAAATAAATTCACACATTGGCTGATTCTGAGAATGTGTATTTCATTCCATTCCTCTAGTCTATTTCCTCTACTAGGAAATGGGAAACATGCTGATTCTCAGCTATGATTGGTCACTGCATTGAGCAGAGTTCTTAAGTCTTTCAAAGTTGTTTTCCTTAACACTATTGTAGTCGAAATGTTTTTCTGGTTCTGCTCACTTCACTGTGCTTAAGTTCATATAGTCTTCCCAGGTTCCTCTGGATCCATCTGTTTTGCCATTTTTATCATAAAATAATTTTCCATTACATTCCTATACTCTAATTTGTTCATCCACTCCCCATTTGTACTATGTATATTTTGTACCCAGTTCTTTGTTACAATAAAAAGCATTTTGATAATTTTTTTAATACATGGGTTGTTTCTCTCTGTCTTTGACATGGGGGTGGGGGGATTTTTCCTGGTAGTAGCATAGCAGGCTATGCAGTTTAATGACTTGTAGGGGTTAATTCCAAATTGTTTTCCAGAATGACGGAAACCAATTCACAGTCCACTTACAGCAAATTGGTGTATCTATTCTCCCAGTCTTTCCAATAAGTGTCATTTTCCTTTTTTGTCATGTTTGCCAATCCTGTATAGGGGTGGGGAGGAGAAGGAGGAAGGAGAAGAAAGAAAGAGGGAGAAGGAAAGGGAGAGAGAGGAGACACTAACAGTTTGTGGACCAGGAAGCCTGGAAAGTTGAGAGGTGAAGGCAAGAAAGGCATTCTTAATGAGTCAGTCAATAAACACTTATTAAGTGCCTGTATATTCCAGACACTGTGCTAAATGCTTGGGGATACAAAAAGAGAAAAAAAACCCCTGATCTCAAGGAGCTCACAATCTAATGGGAGAGACAACATACACACAAAATATAGACAAGCTATATACAGGATAAATAGGCAATATTTAAGAGAGGGAAGGCACCAGAATTTTGGGAAGTTTTCCTATAGAAGATGGGATCTTAGTTGGGATTTAAAGGAAGTCAGGAAGGTTAGTAAGGAAAGGTGAGGAGAGTATCTCATGCATAGGGGACAACCAGAGAAAATGTCCACATCTGGAAGATGGAATGTCTTATTCCTGCAACAGCCAGGAAACCAGTGTCATTGGACTGAAAGGTATGTGTCAGGGAATAAGGTGTAAGAACAGTGGAAAGGGAGGTGGAAGCTAGGTTATGGAAGTCTTCGAATGCTGTGCAGAGCATTTTGTGTTAAATTCTGGAGGCAATAGGGAGCCACTGGAATTTACTGTGTGGGAGGAATCAGATGATTGGATCTGTGCTTTAAGAAAATCATTTTAATGGTTAAATGGAGGATGGAGCAGGGAAAGATCTAAGGCAATGCAGTCCTAATCCAAGAGTGCAACCATGGGGGACAATCAGTGAAAGGGCACAGAGTTGTGAGATAGGGTGTGTAAGTGTAAGTGTGTGTAAGTAACAGCACACACAGCAGGAGCAAAAATACTACTGTTACTCAATTATAGCACACATTAATGGAAGTAAAGTATAAGAAGACTGGAAAGACATGAAGGGACCAAGTTATGAAGGGTTTTAAAAGTCAAACAGAGGGTTTTATATTTGATCCTGGGGATAATAGGGAGCCACTGAAGCTTATTGAGAAGAAGCGCGACATGGTGAGATCTGCATTTAAGGAAAATCACTTCGATGACCAGTAGGAGGATGAACTACAGTGGGGAGAGACTTGAGGCAGAGAGGTCAATCTTGGCTTTTGTTCCAGAGCTCTGTCCTTTTAAGCCACCCTGTTAGACTAGGTTCCCTTACTAGTTTCTTGCAGCAGTAGCCTTTCATTCTTATTTTTACAGGAAACAGCTGTGTGCATGCAAGGATATGTGACATACTGCCAGGTGGGAGAGAAAGAAGCATATGATGGACTAGGTTCATACTAGCAACAGTCAGTCCCAACAGAAGGTAAATGAATCCAGCAGCATCTTCTGTTTTCCTTTCAATTGTGACTGTGCTGTGCTGATTCTCCCCATGGTAATGAAAGGTCTTACTCACTTAAAAAAAAGCAGAAGCCAAAGGAAACATTTAAATATGAAAAACAAACAGGCACCTAATGTGACTTAGGTACCATGAGCAGTCAGTTCATTCATCAGAATTCATCATTTAATTTTATTCTATGGTAGCCTTGGGAGTGAGGAGACACCATGGCAATATATTCATCAGAAACAGTTCTCAGACTCTGGTTCTCCTGAGCCCACAGCCTGCTTGACAAGGAGTTCAATGCAGAGCTATGAGGTTCATATGGGATGGACTTCTGCAGGGTAGGGTCCCAGAAAAGACTAAGAGGGAAAGAGAAAGACTCAGAATGGAAGTCACAGGTGGCAACATTATCTAGCATCCTAGATAGCTCTCTGTGGTAGATCTGTGATATAATATAGGCAAGATGGTGGTACAGTGAATAGAGTGCTGGGCCTAGAGTCAAGAAAACTCATTTTTTCTGAGTTCAATTCCGGCCGTTGACCCTTACTAGCTGTGTGACCCTGGGTTAGTCATTTAACTCTGCCTCAGTTTCTTCATCTGTAAAATGAGTGGGAGAAGGAAATGGAAAACCACTCCAGTATCTTTGCCAAGAAAATCTCAAAGGGGATCACAAAGAATAGGACATGACTTAACAGCAACCACAAAATGGGTAAGATGATAAGAAACGTACGGACTGTGATCTCTGACCTCATGGATCAAACTGTGAATCATTCTAAGTACTAGTAACATTTCTCCTCTCCCCCCACCCCTTCCTTTATCTAGAAAAGAGAGAAGGAAAAAGAGCCAATGTTAGTTGATAAATTGGTTTTAAATTAGCTAAGGCCTCTTAGAGGCAGCTCTTATCCCAGAACCAGCGTTGGCTGACAGGGAGCAGGAGGAGAGAAATTATTCAAAGGCAATGAAAGATGGCTCCAGAGCCAGGACTGAAGAATGTCATCTAATTCCTCGAATCCAACTTCATAAAATCACAAAGTTTGAGAACTGGAAGGACCTCAGAGGCTTTCTACCTCAACCCACAAACGAAAGGAATCTCCCATCATGCACCTGATGAAAGCATCCAGCTTCCGCTGAGGACTTCCTAAAAGGGAGAACCCACCACCTCTCAAGGCGACACATTTTACTTTGGAGCAATTTGAATTGTGAGCCATTTTTTTCCTGACTTCAAAGCCTAGATTGGTCTTTTTGAAATTTTGACTCCTTTTAAAATACAAATCTGGTTTGGGTGGATCTGGCAGGACCGTATGAAGGGACTAACAATTCTAATGAAGGGTCTCCCCTGGAATAGGGTTTCAGGTCATCCCTTGGTTTAGGCAGTTGGCTTTGGGGCTGGTCCAGTTTGGCTATCTGGAGTCCTCCCAGAACTTCCCTTAAAGTGGTCTAATTTGTCCTTTCTTCCCCGTGGTGATCCCTGATCTAAATCAGTCTCACAGACACAAGCTATATTACCATGGTGTCTCCTCACTCCCAAGGCTAACATAGACTAAAATTAAATAATATAGCTTTTAGTGCTGGAGTCCAGTTGTCTACAATATTTAACATTTCTACTATTTTTTTGATACCTGATGACCCACAGAAATAAGGATCATTCTTCTAGCCCCTGATGCTGAAATAAAGTCATGAAACCATAGTTTTAGAGCAGAGAGATTTCAGTCATCATTTAATACAACCGATTCATTTAACAGATGAGGAAACTGAGGCCCCTAGGGATTAAGAGATTTGCCCAAATTTTACACAGGGGCCAGAGTAGGAATTCAAATGCAGGTCCTATGATCCAAAATTGATTATACTCTTTTCACTGCTCCATGTTTTGTAATCATTCCTTCATTCAGCAAACATTTATTATCTACTATAGTCAATTCAATTATAGGGCAGCTAGGTTGTATAGTGGATAGAGTGCCAGACCTGGAGTTGGGAAGTCCTGAGTTCAAATGTGACCTCAGACACTAGCTGTGTGACAAGTGGGCAAGCCCTGACTCAATTTCCTCGTTCTGTAAAGGAATCTGGAGATGGAAATGTCAAAACACTAATAGCTTTGCCAAGAAAGCCCCAAGGAGCCATAAAGATGATGCAGTGACAATAACAACAGTGTGAAATTCACAAGGCAATTTGGTATTATTGAGAGCTGTGCTCTGAGTTGGGAATATGACCTGAATTTTCATTCAGGAAAATGATACTGATTTTGATGTATATTGACTATGTGACTGTGGGCAAGTCACTATATCTCTTAAGAACAACTCTCCCAAACCACACAGTTGCCACTCTTCAATGGGAGAGGGAGTTTCCTCACTGGGGATGAAATCCCATGCCCAGAATCACAAAAATGAAATGTGCAACTTCAAGTAAAGAATAATAGAACATTCTATTCTGTAGAATAGAATAAAAGAAATTGATATAAGTAAAATAGAAGAATAAAAGGATAAAATAGAGAATAAAGAGATAACATAAAGAGATAAAAATAAGAGAGAGGATAAAAAGAAATTGAGTATTTAATAGACACTGTCCTTAACCTTAGGGATCTTAAGGACCTGGATAATTTTCCAGGTTTCTTTCATTCATTCAATGAAATTACAAAGTGAAAGAAAATCAAAGCACGTATTGAACTCGTCTCCTAGAGACTGGCATGAAGTTTTGATGTCAAAAGCTCATAGCATTTGGGGCAGTGCCCTTTCTACCAACTTCCAACCTCCAATCCTACCCCAGGAGGGTAGGCTGAATGCTACTTCTCTCTCACCAACCACCTGATGTATTCCAATCAAGTCTCTGTAACTTTGCCTGGAGTTATGAATTCAATTCAATTCAACAAATTCAATTCAACAAGCATTCAATAAATGTTTGTTGAATTAAATTGAATTGGAGTTGTTTGGGAGAAATTGTTGATGAGGGAGTAGGCGTGCTTTCCTGTAGTCAGAATTTGAAGAGCAGGCTGTCAGCAGGAATCCCTCATCACCCATTATTCTTCAAAGGTTGGGGGGAGAGGGGTGTTGTTTTGACAGGCAGGAGAAGAGGAGAGAATTGAAGAGACATTGACAAGGCAACACTCACAAAATAGTTTAGGTTAAAATACCAAACCTTTATTGGTTCCAGTTCACTATGGCAACAGAAGAAGGGAGGATCACAGTGGCTATCCTGGGCACAGGGAGCTAGTAAGTGGACCAGACTGGAGGATGTGTCAGAGGCCAGTCAGGTGCCTGAATGAACACTTTGGCAGGTTTGACAATTTCTGCTGGAGGATTCAGATTCTGACCCTCTCTTTTTACGTGACAAGGTTAGACAAGGGATAGAGAAGACCCTGAACACAGGTGTCAAGAGAGGACAAAAAAAATTCTTTTTCCAGAGGGATTGAAATTTGGAGATAGACAGTTATCTATCTGTCTGGGATCACACATGCAGTCTGGCCTGGCAGCCAAGGAAATGGATTAGAGTAATAGTATCAAAGAATCTTCGAGGGAAAAGGGATCTGAGAAATCAGCTGGTGTAGCCCAAACCATGAATTCTATCTAAAACATCCTTGGTCATCCTAAGATCTGTTTGAAGACTTCTAGGCTAACAAGATGAAATTTAAGAGAGAAAAAGGTAAATAAAATCCTATTTTTGGCAGAAAATTCAGGTCCACATGGGTTCAGAAAAATCAACTTCACATTTAAGTGATGCAGAGGGTATAGCATTTGGACCTGAGTCAGAAAGACTTGAGTTCAAATCTAAACTCAGATATTTACCAGCTATGTGACCCTGGGCAAGTCACTTAACCTCCATTTGCCTCAATTTCCTTATCTATAAAATAGGGATAAATAATGGAATTTATCTCCCAGGGTTGTTGTAAGGGTGCTGCTCAGTGGTGCAGGATAGATTGCCAATCCTGGAGCCAGGAAGACCTGAGTTCAAATATGGCCTCAGACTCTTACAAGTTGTGTCACCCTAGGCAAGTCACTTAACCCTGTTTGTTTCAGTTTCCTCATCTATATGATGAGAGTGATAATAGCATCTGCCTCTCAGAGTTGTTGTAGGGCCCAAATGTAATTTGCAAACTGCTTAGCACATTGCCTGGCACAAAGTAAGTGCTTAATAAATGTTTGTTAGTTTCCCTTCTTGAGGGGAAAAGTTGCCATTTTTCCAGGCACCTGGAAATCATCCATCACCACCTAGAAATCATCTTTTACTTTTACCCTTAACTAACAGGAGCAGCTAGGTGGCATCTTCCTGAATTCCAATACAGCCTCAGACACTAACCAGCTGTGTGACCCTGGGCAAGTCACTTAACCCTGTTTGCCTCAGTTTCCTCATCTATGAAATGATCTGGAGAAGGAAATAGCAAACCAGTATCTTTGCCAAGAAAACCCTAAATGGGATCACAAAGAGTTAAACACAATTGAAACAACTGAGCAACAATTACAAAAACCCCACAAAGTTGCCAAATTTTATTGATTCTACCCCTGCAATTTCTCTTGCTTCCATCTCTTTCTCATAACAATTCCCTAATTCAAGCTCTTATCACCTGTCTCCTGTATTATTGCAAGAGCTCACTAATTGGTCTCTCTGCATCCAGTCTCTCCCTTGTCAAGTTCATCTTCCACACAGCTGTCAAATTAATATTTCTGTAGCATAAATTCAGCCAAGTCACTTCCTTACTTAAGTGGCTCCCTATTGCCTCTTGGATAAAATACATCCTGCTTTGTTTGGCATTTAAAGCCCTGGTTCCAACATATTTTGGCATCGAGGAAAGTCATTTAAACTCTCTCAGCCTTGATTTCCCCATCTGTAAAATGAGGATAACAGTATCTACCTCCCAGAGGTGTTGTGAGGATCAAGGGAGATAA
Organism: Bettongia penicillata ogilbyi; assembly: GCA_023548195.1. Taxonomy (NCBI): domain Eukaryota; kingdom Metazoa; phylum Chordata; class Mammalia; order Diprotodontia; family Potoroidae; genus Bettongia; species Bettongia penicillata. The sequence continues at coordinate 1,628,325 of JAJHZJ010000526.1, read as the reverse complement.
TATTTGCAACTTGCTCAGCACACCTTAAACCTTTCCATACTCCAAGGTGAATGGGAATGAAAGGTTTCTAAAGGAAATCAAAGTAAGGCTTCAATGGGAAACAAAAAGATCTGAGGTTGAGGAGGTAAGACTACCCTTGTCAGGGTGGACAGATGGAGGACAGAAGGATGTTACACAGAGGAAAAAGAGATGAGAAAAGACTCATATAGTTATAGCTTAATAGGAGATTTGAGACTCTTCCTTGAGAGGAGAGACCTGGATGAGAAGGAAAAAGAGGAAGAGGAAGCTGTTTATCCTCCTAAGAACTAAGAACGATACAGTAGAGACACAAAACGTCTGGTGAGAGTTTCTCTCAGGGAAGTGCTGGAGCCAATTTGTATCTATTTGAGGGAATCAAACTGTTAAATTTTCCATGTGAGCATTCATAACTTGGAAATCAGCAAAGGCTTCACAATAGGGCTTCATTTATTGTTTTCTTGATTGCATAGACTTAAGAAAGTGATAGGGAAAATGTAAATAATGCATCTGAAACTTTAAAAGATGTAGTGTTTCCAGAGAACCAGTTGCTAACACGTACTGTCACACCCCTGAGACTATCCTATATCAGAAGAGAACAGTACTTATCATTGGTGACTCAGGGATACTGAGTCAGCTTTTTGTCTAGATGATAGCAAAAATAGAGAGGTCTGTTGTCTTCCTGGGGCATGTATCCAAGACAAAATATAGAACCTACCAAGATTTATCAAAAGGAATGACAATTACTCTCTCCCGTGACTTATGTGGGCACAAATCACACTGCTGGGTATAACCTAAAAAGTTTTGCCAATCATGAAGTTTTGAGCAAGAAACTGAAGACCACAGAGGAACAGGTTGTTTTCCTCACTGCTGACCATGGAAGGCAACGGAGGCAGAAGAGAAAAATTCATTTGGAAAGTGAACAGCTGGCTATAAAGACATTGTCTGAAAATGGGATTTGGATTTCTGGATCACAGCTTCCAATATAGGGTTGACAGTTTTCTGGCCAGAGACAGAGTCATATTGAAGACACCTAACAAAGGAGGGGGAAGAATATATTTGCCAGGTGTTTTGAAAATCTAATCAAGGAGCTATAAATTAATAAGGGAGAAGACTGCTTATGCAAATCCCTTAATTGAGATTTATAGAGAGCAGCCACAAAGAAGAGCAGCTGAGAAACTCACTCAAAAAATCATCAGAGGGGGAAAAAATCCAAGAAAAGAGCCAGTAATAAAATCCATGGCTTCAAATGTCTATATAGAAATGACCAACAAACAAGAGGAAACCAAAAGCCAAATTTGACTTCATAGGTATCACTGATAAAACCCATAACTAGGTAGTGGCTTTCGAAAGGTGTACCTTATTCAGCCACAAAGAAGAGCAGCTGAGAAACTCACTCAAAAAATCATCAGAGGGGGAAAAAATCCAAGAAAAGAGCCAGTAATAAAATCCATGGCTTCAAATGTCTATATAGAAATGACCAACAAACAAGAGGAAACCAAAAGCCAAATTTGACTTCATAGGTATCACTGATAAAACCCATAACTAGGTAGTGGCTTTCGAAAGGTGTACCTTATTCAAATAGGAAAAGAATAAGCAAAAAAAAAAAAAAAAAAAGAGAGAGACTTGGGTAACATTACATAGTAAGAAGGTAGATGAGATGTAATTCATGACCCAGAGGGAGGAGGTATGATAAATAATATTCCGGTAAAGGTCAGAGGAGGAAGAAACAGAAGCAATTTTGTTAGTAGACTGGACCTCACCTAAGCAGAAAGACGAAATAGATGATGACATTGGGAAATAAACCGTAACTGTAAAACAGGGGTAACAACAGCAGCTAGCTCCCAGGGTTGTTGTGAGGAGAAAATGAGATAATATTTGTAAAGTGTTTGGCACAGGGTCTGGTACTTAATGGTGAGTGCTCAATAAATGTGTTTTTGTTTTTAAATAGATGATCATTCTGGTTCAGAGCCATGATGGTATCCAGACATCTATTGGAGTGCTCTTTTTGCCAAAAGTAGATCAACAAAAAGGTTCATTACTTGCCTTAGTAACCATTTCATTCTTCAAAGGGCAGAAGAACAATCAAGAAGAAATTCTGTTCCGTATCTAATTGTCACTAATATGTGGAATCTCATGAATGTGGTAGAAATGATAAGGAACTTAGAGGGAGGTGACCTCTCCATCCTACAGTTTGTGATAGAAGAGAGGAAATCTGGATATTATCAGCCACACACCCTGGATTTTAGGGAAGCAGATTTCATGTCCTGATCCGTATCTGGCCACTGGACCCAGATGACTCTGGAGGAGAAAGTGAGGCTGATAACTTTGCACAACCCTCCCTCACTTAAATCCAATTCACTTGCAAGTCAGGGTATCACCTCAGTGATGTCATGGTCTTCTGCAGCAGCCACCAGGATTCAGAAGAAAGATAGGTAGAACCCTACAGTGGTTCAGAAGAAGCCAGACTAAGAAAGACTGAAGATGCTCAAGGATGAAATCTTGAAGAAGCAAAAAGAAAAATATTCCATTGGGAAGGCAAAATGGGATTTGTCTGAAGAGACCAATTTGTATACACAGGGAACTTATCAACCAACTCAGATTTAAGAAATAAATGCACAGAAAATAGAGGTAACAGCAAAGCTCAAATCATACTTTCTATAGGAAACCTTTCCTATATTTCCTCAGGTCCCCTCAGTAGTAGTGAGTAGTGCCTTCCCCTCTGAGATTACCTTTCAGTTTTGTATATATCTCGTATGTACCAATTTACTGAGTCACTTTGAGGGATACTTGAAAAAGCATGGAAAATAAGAGAAATACCACAAGTTTCGAGAAGAGCAAATGCCTCAGTCTTCAAAAAAGGAAAGAGAACAGTATTTGCAAACTATAGGCTAGTGAACTTGACTTCAATTCCTGGGAAAATTCTAGAAAGTTTGGTCTGTTTGAGCCCACAAGGCAGAAATAGAAGCAATGACTGACTTTCAAAGATGCAAATTTAGGCTTGTTATCAGGGAAATCTCCCTAACAATTAGAACAGCACTAAAGAGTAATGGGCTGAATCCAGAGGTGGTGGGTTCTCCTCAGAGCTCTTCAAGCAAAGGCTAGATGATCACTTACCGACTGTGTTATAGGGAGGATTCCTTCTATGTTTGAATTGGATGAGAGAGTCATCCCAGGTCTCTTCTAACCCTAACCCTAAACCTAAAGTTCTGTGATTCTGTGAACTGAAGTTTCTGGTCCCTGTGTCTTGGACAGAGATCTCTATAGCTTAGGGCTAGATAGGCTATATGGCTTTTGGTTTACTTCTTGATTCCCATCCCTTCTCCCCTCCAACTGGGCACTTAGGTGGTCAAAGTGGATAGAGTACGGGGCCTGGAATCTGGCAGACTTCTCTTCCTGAGTTCAAATCTGGCCTCAGACATTTGCTAGTTGTGTGACACTGGGCAAATCACTTAACCCTGTTTGCCTCAGTCTCATCATCTGTAAAATGAGCTGGAGAAAAAAATGGCAAACCACTCCAGTATCATTGCCAAGAAAACCCCAACGGGGGTCATGAAAAGCTGGACACAATTGAAAAAATGACTGAACAATAGCAAATTCTCTCAAATTCATTTCAAAGGAGTTCTGCTGTGCAAAGCTGACAGACATATGTGGGTCTGACTTCTTGCCAGATAGATGGTTAGGAGCCTGGGAATCACCTCATTCTTGGCTACATTTTATCTTGGCATAGTAAATACCATGCAGGATTTAGGAGTTAGGAAGACTTGGATTCAAAATTTACCTCTTCAACCAATCAATTAATCAGTCAGCAACCATTTAATAAACATCCACTCCATGCCAGGCTGTATGCCAAACAAAGTGAATCAGTCCCTGCCCTCAAGGAGCTTATATACGAATAGGAGAATTAACGTATTTACATAAAAGCACATAAAATGCATATACAAAGTGATATTTATAAAGCAGTTGGGGGGTGTTTACACTTGCAGTTGAGAAGGGATCAGGAAAGGTCTCCTATAGGAGGTGGACCTCACAAAAGTGACCAATTTATTAGCTATGTGACCAGGGACAAGTTGTGAAACCCCAACTTCCTCAGCTATAAAATGTGGATAATAATTCCTATGGTGCCTTCCTCACCAGGTTGTCATGAGGTTTAAATGGGATAATGCATTTACAAATGGTCATGTTCAGCTCTTGGATTGGTTATGATATCTGTGATGATGTGAGTGGAAGGTATGAGAACAATAGTTCAGCTCATCTAAACTATTAGAATCCAGAAGCCCAGGAGAATGTGAGCACTGATGAGTATCCAGGGGAAAAAAATCCACAATTGGTCTAACAGTATCATGACCCAGAATGCCAAACACACCGAGAGGCTCCTTCAGAAAAGAGATGGGAATGCAGAGAATCCCAAATCTGGTGCCAAGTTCCTCTCATGTTTTTCCTTCTGCCTCTTCCCCCAAGGCTCAGCTGCCAAGAAGCTTATCTCCTGAGCAGCTGGTTCACAGCCTGCTACTTAATAGATTAAGAGAAGAAACCATCATATTTAGGATCGTCTGCTTACATCAATACAAACAGACCCCAACCTGCCTTTGATGAAGACAGGCCCATCCAGCTCATTATCTTTAATTAAGGCCAGAAGTTTGGCCCACTACTGAAAGAAAAGTCATTTTCCAGGGGCTTGGAGTGAATTGAGAACCAAGAGAGGCTCAATCTGGTAAGTAAAGTCCAGCCTTACATCAGTATATTCACTCATCTGAATAAGCCAATGGGACCTTTCTCAGCTCAGCCTTAGAGAGGTTATTGAAGAAAGGTTTGGTGATCTTTTGGTCTAAGCCTCAAGCCGAAGGCTCCACTTCACTCAAGTGGGTAAAGGGGGGATTTCCAAGGCTGATATATTTAGTCACACTGGAAAGTTAGGGGAATCCAAGCAGAGTGACATAAATACCTAACAGGCCATTGTACAGTTAGTGCTATTAGAGAAGTTTTTTTGCTTATCTCTTCTTGACTTTGCTGTTCATTTAGCCTTGATTCTGTCCTTGCCCTCCCCCAATCAAATTTTTTTCTCCTCCCCCCTACTCTCTTTTCCTCTTCCCCCCTTCTCTCCCTCCTCACTTTCTCCCAATCCTCTCCCCTCCCTCTTCTCCCCCACCCCCACCCCCCAACCTCCTTCTCCTATTCCCTTGGAGTTAGGAAGACCTGAGTTTAAGTTCTGCTTTTGATACATATTGTCCGTGTGACTCTGGGCAAGACACTCGACCTCTTGATACCCCGGGCTACACTCTTAAGACTATGAGTTATGGGTAAGTTGTTGATCTCTGCGGACAATGGTAGTGGTGATGGGACAGGGGTACACACTAGAAGTTTACTACATGGAAGAAATACACAGATTTGGATGGACTAACCATAGCTGGCATTTATATAATTCTTTAAAATGTACTTTGACCTTAGCTTAAGAAAGCTAGGTGGTGATATTTCATCTCTCTGATATGGTCCTGTAACATAATCAGCTATATTAACAAGCGAAACAGATGCATTTGCCTAAGGGAGAGATTAAGTTGAACATTTCCAGGGTTCTCCTTTCCTTACTCTCTCTCCCCAAACCCCTGGGGTTGGTGGCTGGATACTGAATTGCCTTAAGCTCTGCTGGGATGGATGCTTTTGACCCAGAGAGACAGAATGAGGAAGTGCCCATAAACTCAACACTAAGCCCCTTGGATGTATGCAGAAGTGATGGTTTTTCTACACCGGTGGTGTCAAACTCAAATAGAAATGAGGGCCACTAATCCATACCTAAGGATCCCTGTGGTTGCATATTGAGTTAATTTTAAATGTAGTATTATCTGTGTTTTATTGGATTTTTATATTTGTTAAATATATCCCAATGACAATGTGATTCAGGCTGCATTCCCCATTGTTATGGACTTATGTATCCAGTTGGCCACATATTAGACACCTCTGGTCTACACAGTCTGAGAAGGTCTCCTAGGTCTCTATGTTTCAGCACAGAGCCAAGGCTTATGACTCATGAACTTTCTCCCCATATCCCCGATGAGGCTACAAATGATGCCCTAAGGGTTAAGAGTTGCCTTTCCAGTACTTTATGAAGGCCCTAATTTATTCATTAACTTTAAGGCATCCTAAAGTCTCTTCCCCTTATCTTGAAATACCATAAAACTTCAGCCTTATCCTGGACCATAAAATTCCTTGTCTCTCCCCGCCACTCCCCTTCCCCCACCCCATCCTGGGGCAAAAAATTGTGTCTCCCTTCTCTTGTGTCATCCATCTTCCTCATCCTGTCCCCAATCTTTTAACTGCTATAAAACCTTTAGAATGACACCACCATTCTGAAACCTCTATATCAGCACATCGGCGTCTCACTTAGCTTTCTGACTAGGCGAACCATGCTACTTTTGTTTCAATAAAGCTCCCAATGGCCACAAAGAAGGTCCAAGTGAATTCTTTCACACCTGAACCAGTTCTACCAACTCTAAACTTCTCAGGAGGTGGACATCATATACGAATGAAAGGAATCCTGCAACATGGCATAGTTATACAAAAGGTGAGGCAGCATGGTTGGCCCTGGGCAAATTACCTTCACCTCATGGTTTCTCTAGGTTAAATACCCTAGTATTTAAATGCTGCCCCCTGGCGGTCCAGCCTCTCCCTCTAATTCTTGTTCCTTACCCCTTTGACTATCTCCAGCTAACTCCAGGATGGCTTGGTTTGGCCACGTATAAATAACAATAATTAAGTCATTTATATGAACTGCTTGCACTTTATGCTTAATTACCACATAGCACAATAATGATGAGGCATGTCATTAAATATGTCATATTAATTTGGTTGTAAATTCGATTTCACTGAAACATTAAACTCTAAAACATAAACTCTAAAACATAGGTATAGTCTTCATCATTAGCTGTTCACATAACATGGGAATCAATCAATCATGTGCCAGGCTCTGGGAATACAGAGAAAAATGAAACAGTCCCTACCCTCAAGGAGCTCATATTCTATTGAAGGAAATAACCTCTACATATGCAAATATATACAAAATAAATATAAGGTAATTTTTTTTGCTGGGGAGACTCAGGCATCTGGGAGGATTAGGAAAGATTTCATGTAGAAAGCAGTGTTTAAAATAAGCTTTTAAAGGAAACTAGGGTTTTTTAGAGACAGAGATGGAGAAGGAATGTGTACCTGGTATAGGAGACAGCCAATGCAAAAGCATGGAGATGAGAGACAGAGTAATGTATGTGAGGAACAGCAAAGCCAGTTTAGACCATAGAATATGTGAAGGGGTGGAATGTAGAACAAGGCTGAAATGGTAGGTTAGTTTGGGACCACGCTGTGAAGAGCTTGAAATGTCAAACTGGAATTTGTATTTGGTCTTAGTAAGAGGAAGTCACTGGAGGTTGTTGAAGAAGAGGAGGACTTGTGCTTTCAGAATATGGCTATGGAAGCTGTGTGTCATCCACTCACCAATCAGAAAGAAATGTCAAAGAGACCATTGGAATTTCAGGCAATCTGGGCCATCTGGAGCAAATCACAACATTTTTGGGCCATTTTCTCATCTGTCAAAAGAAGGTCTTAAACTAGATAAGGTCTAAAGGTTCTTTAATTTCTAATATTCTATGATTCTACTTCTGGTTATTCTGGGAGAACTGCAAGCTGTTAAAAAAAAGGAACATGAATTGGTAACTTACTGGTAATAATGATCAGCAGTGGGTAACATTTTCTTTCTATCTTTAACATTCCAGTGTTATCCAAAGGTGATTTCAGCATCCCAAACAGCCTGTGCACTAATGACATCTTCAAGGTAATTTTTTTGTCCTGCAGAAAATAGTGGAACAAATCATGTGAACCTTGGCCAAGATGGTTTCACATGAAGCAATCAGAGAATTGAGGAACTGAAAACCCGCAGAGTTCAGTATGTTTCCTGCATGGATGCTTAGTTGGCTGAGATCAAGAATGAGACACAGACCTTCTTCACCTAGCTAAGCTATAGGAATGGCATCTGCTTCCTGGAACTTAGCTTAGGGGAGAATTATGACATTAGAGAGAATTAGGAGGAGTATGACAGAATTGACCAGAAGACATTTACTTTTCAATTGCTTTGTCTTCTACAGTTGAAAGAATGAAGATCTTCTTTCCATTCCTGCCTTGCTCATTTAACAGTTTTTGACTACAGAGAGGGTACTTAACCCCTTTGGGCCTCAGTTTCTTCATCTGCAAAATAGGACTGATTACAATATTTTAATCAGAGGTCAATTTGTCCAATCCTCTCAATATATAGATAAAGAAACTGTGACTTGTCCAAGGTACCAAGTAGCAGGTTTTGCTTTTTTTTGTTTTGTTTTTGTTTTGAGGCTCAGATGAGATATTTGGGAAGCTTTTTGTAAACTTTTAAGTGCTGTATAAATTGTAGCTATAGTCATCTTGAGAGGCAGCCTGCTGTGTGTGGTGGATGGAAGGACTGATCTTACAGTCAGAAACATTTGGTTTCAAGTGCTGTCTCTGACTCGTACCAACCCAAAGACCTTGGGCAGCTCTCCCTGTGACTCCAACTTACACAGAAGCCGCTGATCTGCCTCAGTAGAGAAAGTTCCCATAGCAGGAATGCCTCATGCTGAGGTACTCCCAGGTGAAGTCCAACCAGAAAAAAGGAAAATGCTCTCATTGTAAATGCTTAATTCTCAGCTTCTAGGATTCTTTCTGTTTGTCTGTGACAGGGTTTTGTTTTCCTAGAGAATCAGGTGTTGTGATATGTATTGGCTGAGTCATGGGAGGGTGAACCAAAAGGTTCCTGGGAGCCAACAGGTCCAGGGAAGTAAAATGTCTTCCTCAAGGTCATGATGATAGTTAATAATAGTGGTCTTTCTACTATGCCACATTGGCTCACTCATTCCTATTGAATCAGGGTAGGAATGGGGAACTGTCTACATCAGTGTAAACCAGAGAAGCAGTTTTTTATTTCCATGATATAAATGATCAGTTGCTCCCACTATTTGTCAGTGGGGAAAGGAGGATGATGCTTTTGGCAGACTAGTAGCTAAGGGGATGATTGATGAACAATGTGACTGGACTAGATTATCAAACCTGGAATTTAGGGATGAGAGTGGAGTTAGGGGATTGGTTTAACTCCTGCTATTGCCTTAGGTTTCTCAAGAAGACATTTAGGCTAAACAAGAAGCCCTAGGTGTGGATTTTGGAACCAGTGGATCTGTGTTTGAATCCTTGAACTGCTGATTGCTATCTTGAGCAAGAAAGCCTTAATTTCCTCAGTTGTAAAACAAGAATGTTGGGCTAAATGACCCTCAAATTCTCTTCCAGCTCAATCTCTGTGGTCTATTATTTCTGTTTTTTGAACTTTTTTATCTCATTGGTGGGAAGCCTACAAGCTGGGTAAAAGGATCTACAAGCATGCCTCATCAAATATGGTTAAATAATTGGTTCTGAGAAAATATAGGAACAGTTAATCATAACGAGGAGTGCACACCATTCTCCCAGTCATTCAGTGTCATCCTTGACTCCTCATTTACATTCAATATATATCCAACCTGTGGCCAAGGTTGCCATGTCTGCTTTTGTAACCTCTCTTGTATATGTGTCTACCCTCTGAACTCATAGTCACCATCCTCATCTGTTGTTGTCCGGTCATGTATAACTCCTCATACTCTTCATAACCCCATTTGGGGTTTTCTTGGCCAAGATACTGGAGTGATTTGCATTTCCTTCTCCACCTCATTTACAGATGAGGAGCTGAGACAAACAGGGTGAAGTGACTTGCCCAGGGTCACACAGCTAGTAAGTGTCTGAGGACAGATTTGAACTCAGGAAGATGAGTCTCCCTGACTTCAGGCCCTGGCACTCAATCCACTGTACCACTTAGCTTCTACAGTCTTTCTCTTCTGATGATCTCATAAACTCCCATGGATTCTGCTACCATCTCTATACAAATGACTTCCAGATTTATGTATCTCATCCATGTTTCTGTCCTGAGCTGCAGTCCAACATAACCACTGCTTCAAAACCAATCAAACTGGGTGTCCTGTAAGCACCTCAAAGTCAACATTTCCAAAATAGAAATCATCATCCTGCCTCCCTCCCCCAAACTCTTCCTCATCTCCCTATTTCGATTAAGGGCATTACTAGTCACTCATGTTTGCAACCTCAAAATCATCCCTTGTCTCTGTACTATCCTTCACCCCATATATCTAATCGGTTACTAAGCCTTGCCAATTCTACCTTAACATTTACCTTCTGGCATCTGCCTTGTTTCTACTATTTTCTTTTGCATAGGATAACCAAGGGTGGAGAATCTGTGGTCACATGTGGTCCTCTAGGTCCTCAAATGCAGCCCTTTGACTGGTTCCAAACTTCACAGAACAAATTTGTTCAGGCAGAGGACCACACCCGAGGACCTAGAGGGTCCCATGTAGCCTCAAGGCTACAGGTTTCCCACCCCAGGTAGATCATCAGAACAATCTTCTAAAGGGTCTCCTTGCATCTAGAATCCATCTGAGAGCTGCCAAAGTGATCTTCCTAAGCCAGACCACATCACACCTTTGTCCAAGAAGGTCGAGCAGCTCTGCTTCTTCTGTTCTCTAAGATCATATGCAAACTCCTCCTTAATGCTAGGATTATCTATTTTTCTATCTGTCTATGTATGTATGTATATATCTATCTCTTGTTTGCACATAGTTATTTCCATGTTGTCTCTTCTATTATACTGTTACCTTCTTAAAAGACAGGATTATTTTTTGCTTTTCTTTGTATTTTAGCAGGCAGCGCAGTACTTAGCACACAAAAGGATGCTTGTTGAGTTGACCGAATTGGACTGGACTCTTCTGTTTGACACTTAAAGGTACTCACAGGCTATCTCCAGCCCTTCTTTCCAAGCTTACTGAACATCACTCTTTTTACCACTGAATTGGCCTGCTTCCTATTCCCTGCACATGGTGTTATGCCTCCCAACTCCGTACCTTTGCAAAGATTGTCCTCCATGCTTGGAAGACATTCCTTACCCACCTCTACCTTTTGGAATCCCCAGCTTCTCTCATGATTCACATTAAATACCACTCAGGGGTTTTTCTGATCCTCAGTTATCAGTGCTCTATCCCCCAATTACTTTGTTTATATTATGTAGTCTTGTTTGCATATATATCTTTTCCTCCAGTAAAGTGTAAGCTCCTTGAAGACAGGGCCTTGAAGACTGGCCCAGTGCTTGGCTCATGGTGGCATGAATATAAATAAATGCCTCTCCTTCCTGTAGAGAGATCACACCAACATCATTCTCCCAATGTAGATTGTGATCCAATTTCCTGGTGCCCTTTATAGGGTCTGGCATCTTTTACCATGCCCAAGGGTAAGAGAGCTAAGTTTACTGAAGCTGCATGTCTCTTTACCATCTGCTTGGGCTTGGATCCATTCCTATCCATTACTGTCACAGCTCCTGATTGAAAGAAACAGCACAGCATCCACGTGGAAAAGGAAGAGGAAGCGAACAAAAGTTTCTTAAGCTCTTACTATGTGCCATGCACTGTGCTAAGTGCTTTAAAATATGTCCTCAGTTTAATCTTCACAACAACCTAAATCCCCATTTTAGAGTTAAGAAAACTGAGACAGATGGGCTATGTGACTTGCCCAGGATCACATACCTATTAAGTATCTGAGGCTAGATGTGAACTCAACTCTTTCTGTCTGTAAGTACCACCTAGCTGCCTCATAGGAAAATAAGGCCTCTTTCCAGAAAGTAGGTGAATTGGAGTTGCAAACCAACAGCTCTCCTCTGAAGGGCAGCAGGACAGGCAGAAGGAATGGGAGATTCTAGATCTCAAAGAAACCCTGAAAAAAAGTCTTCAGTTCCATCCTATTTGCCCCTAAGTTGCCCCAGAGAGAAAAAAAGGGCAAAATTTCTTGCCCTCAGAACCCTCAAAGGAGGAAACGCTTTAGTTTATTTCTTCATCAGTGTCTTTGAGGGACTTATGAGTCATGTCCTTCCCAATAGTATGGAGGTAGCTAGGTGGTGAGGTGAATAGTAAGCTTGGAATCAGGTAGAGCTGAATTTAAATCCTACCTCAGACATTGGGCAAGTCATTTAATTTTTTTTCAGACTCTGTCCTCATCTGTAAAATGAAGATAAAAATAGCACCTACCTCTCATAGTGTTGTTGCAGAAATCAAATGGATAATGTGTAAAGTGCTTTGCAAACTACAAAGTGTCTTACAAATGTTAGCTAGCTATGATTTCTGCAGGGGTGCTTGAGATGAAGAAGATTGTATTTCATCTTCATTTTATTTAAACTTTTTACAAAAATGTTTCAGTAAGACATAGATAAACCCTGATCTGGAATATATAGAAATCTATCCAAAACAAAGTAAATAGAACTAGGAAAATAACATACACATTGACTACCACCACATAGCCAGCAACACCATCATCAAAACTGAATACTGAAAAATCTTAATGAACCAACTAGGCTCCCAAAAGGGACCTAAGAAAGCTTTTCATTTCACTTCTTTTTAGAGGTAGGGGGATGAGTGAGGAAAAATGTTGGACCTTTTTCAACATCTTGGTTAATTTTGCTGAATGCTTTCTACTGCTTTATTTTTCATTAAGAAAGAGTTGTTCTCTGAATGGGGTGCGGGGATTGAAGCACAGGGGGATATATTGAGAAATGCAGGTTATATAAATACAGAAAGTAGTAACAAAAATTTCTTAAAGGAACAAGTGGATTGTTTGCAGCAACTGGAAATACTGTAGCTGTGGAGGTAAAGGTAGGGGAAGCTGGCCAGTAGCTTTGAAGATAGTGTTGGTTTCTAAAGAAATTTAGTTAAACTAGAAGTGTGTGTTCAGAAAATTGCAAACTTATTAGGTAAAACTGCAGAGTAATAATCCTTAAGAAGAAAAGCAAATTGCACTATCATTTACCAGGTGGTAAAATATGAATTAAAAACTGACCTATGTGATCCTGGTGGGCCACACACCAAACCAGGGAATTTGGAGGAGGTTCAGAGAACTCAGATGATTAAAGGGTTAGAAATATGAAGGCAGATGAAAGGAATTAGACTCATTTAGCCTATAATCATTTAGCTTGGGATCATTTAATAACTGTTTTTAATTCTATGAGGTTGCTATTCAGATGCATATAAGAGCTGGTTGCCATCTCCTTGATGATAGTACAATTATCTGACCCTTTCTACTGTACAAAGTATTTCATGTACATAATAAGTTCACTTGATTTTTGTAACAGTACTAGGAAGTAAGCAGGGAAGATAATCTCCCCATTTCAGAGATGAAGACACTGAGCCTTAAAGTAGTTAATTAAGTAGCCTAAGGTTATATAGCAAAGTAAAAGAAAAAAACAAAACTCCCAGCCCCACGCTCTTTCCACCACACCCCAGTGTCTCTCTCTAATGAGCATCTGAACATGAAGAAATGGGCTTATCCTGAATCATAGGGATTTAGATAAATTATTTCCACACTTAAGTCTTTCTGCAGTTTCACTGATGTGGGTGGTCCCTCCAGTGGTGCCAACTACAACCCATCCATGCCCATTCATCCTGTGTGACTCTTGCCTCTGAGCTTTGGGTATATCTTCTATAAGGAACCCAACTACAGTCACCCCTTCAACACTGTGAGTTTCCCCATCATGGTTTTGATATATCATGGGTTGGCATAAGAAATTAAATGAGAATTTTGGGAGAGTTTTGTGGAAGCCACGGATGACAAGCAAAGGCCTTCAGAGGATACAGAAAATGTTTAGAAACATAAAATATATGTATAGTATATAATGTCAACATATTTTATCTTTTAATGATTCATAATAATTTAGACCTCTCTGGTCCAAAGGGAGGGCCAAAAAATTTTATGTCCATTTTCCAGATCAGGGGGATGCCACACCCTTAATTCCCATGATATAGAAGGGATAACTATAATGTGTTGGGGCCTTCCTCTCCTCCAGACATTGCGTGGGTCTACATGGAGGAGACACTGTCCATCTGGGATCTTGTTACATGCCTAGCTCACTTCCTTCTCACTGTTCTTGACATTTTCTAAATCTATTCTGATTCACAATCCCACTTCAGATACTTCCTGACTATGTGACCCTGGGCGTCACTTAACCTCTGCCTCAGTTTCCTCATCTACAAGATGAGAACTTACCTTACAGGATTATAGGATAAAATAAGGGAACACGTAAAATACTTTACAAATGTTAAAATACTATATGAATGATATTCTTATTATTATTGTTATGTACATATCTCTTTGTTGTCTTTTGGAGTAAATCCCAATCTTATTTTTTCTGAGACTCTGTTATTCCATGATTCAAGGTCACAAAGAGCCACTAAGACAAAACTGGTCTTATTAAGATAGGCCTTTGGTTCAGAAAGGAGCTGGAGATCATATGAAGCATCTCAAAGTTCCCAAATGAAATCTAATCTGCTTCCCTCTTCCTGGTCTGCTCTGGGTCCAATTCATCCTCCTTCCTCAGTGTCTGTTCCAGAGAGAGATCCTAGTCAAACATCCACCTGTTCGTTAGAGATATGACATAGGGACTGGGCCTGTGATTTTACTGGTAGAAAGAACTCCCAGGTCAGGAAATCCCTCTTCACTCATACAGGACTAAACCTTCTCTGAAATTCGAAGTTTTAAGGATTTACCTATAGAGTTTCAATTGTAGTGAGCATCTGTATAGCACTTTAGGTTTGCAACATTCTTTACATATGTTATCTCATCTGATTTGGTTCTCACAATAACCCTGCACAGTTGGTGTTATGATTTTCTTCATTTTATATAGATTTGTCTTATTATTTTATAGATTTATCTTCATTTTACAGTCTGAGAATGGTTAAGTGACTTACCTAGGGTCATAGAGTCAGTATGTGGCAAAGGGAGGACTCGAATCCAGGTCATCCTAACTCCGAGGCTGCCTTTCTATCAACTATGTCATGCTGTTCCTCTAGTTAAAGATAGAGAAGAATATTATAAAGACACGAGAAAGAGTAATTGTTAATAGAGCTTGTAGAAATCTCCTCTCAATGTCTTTAAAAGGCACATTTCTCCACATCGGAGATAGAATAGGTATGCTTTAATTCGAAGGCAGGATGAGCTGTTAGACCTCTCAAATTTTTTTTCCCTAACCTGCTGATGCTATCATTTTACAAATTTCAAGATTTTGAAAGTTGGGCTTCTATCCTACATCTTACAGAGACTGACATGATCCCTTAAATAAAGAATGTGTCTTTAAAGCCATTTTGGAATAATATTAACATTTGTATTAACCCTAGTACCCATGAAAATATATGCAGAATTACTGACTAGAGAAGAGCCCTGATCACTGACTTATTATCTGAATTTCTCTGTCTTGCTATGAGCTTCTTTAATATTATATTTCATTTATTGTTTGATTCAATTGATTTATTTTTAATTTTTTAAATAAAATTTTGATATATTTTGGTTTTGCATCATCTACACTTTCCCCAGGGTATTATTCCTTCTCTTTCCTGCTCCCAGAGAATCATTACTTATTACAACGAATAACAAAAAGAGTGGGATAACAGTTTAGCTAAACTAAGATATCACAAAAATCTGACATGATATTCAATGTTCCACACCTCCCCTCCCCAACTTCTGCAAAGAAATGTGATCAAATACTTTCTCATCTCCCTTCTTTTGTGGGGAGAGATTAGATTTGATTTCATGATTGTTTGAAGTTTTAGTCACTTTGAATTATTATAGTGAGATGGGCTGGATAAAGGGGAAAAATTTAATGCCCCCAACTCGACATCACTCCTTGGATCAAAGCTCTGGAAAGAGACGAGAATCTTAGGGCTGGTGCAGGGAGACCTGATGTCTGAGAGGTCAGTCCTGCCCCTGATTATTCTTTCTGCTCCAAGGAGTGAGGAGCTGCGTCTGAACTCTTTAAAGCTCACATTGACAATGAAGTCAGGTCAGTGTACAGCAGGGCTAGGAATGCTACTCAGCTCTCCAGTTGCCTGACTGAGTGGAACGTCTGGTAACGTTTCCAAGGGAGAGAGACCAAGGGAGAGGTGCCTGCTGGGACCTAGATGGCATATAGGATGCTATTGAGTCACAAATATTGTCTTTTGGCACTGGGATCCAGGGTGATACACAGAAGGGTTGGGGGACCGGTGGTGGAAAGGACACAGAAATGAACACTTAGGAAGAGAGAAAGAGGGAGCTACTACTGTGAAGTCATAAAAGCCCTGTCCATGGGACAAAAACTCAATAGAAACAGAGGGAACAAAATTAGAACAGGGTCTGAACTCAGAGGCCTAAAGGCAGGAAAGAATGAGAACCCCCAGGTCATGGAATACCTTCTTTTTTTCTCCCTGCCTTTTAGCTACTGCTAGCCCTTTCCCCCCAAGTTTCCATTCCTTCTTGTGAGCAGATTCTGTTTCTGGAAGCTTTTGGAAAATGGAGAACCAAAAGTACAAGCACAACTAAGCAGTGTCTTGGGGAGCATGGAGATAAGGTTCCGAGTGCTAGTTAGCTGTCCCATTGTGGAGTGGGATGGGGGGTGGTAGCACGATGACACAGTCCGAGGTTCTTGCTTGTGAAAGTGATTGCTGTGTTTCCAGTCTACCAGATTGGAACAGCCTGTGATGTGTCATTGAAAGATCACTGAGCTGAGGACAAAGGCTTAGTTTGGGCTGCTGGGCTTGGAGTTAGAAGACCAGACTTTGAGTCCTGTCTCCACCTCTTGCTCAAATGACTTTAACCACCCAAAGCCTTAGTTTCACACAGTCACAGAATCTCAGAGGTGAAAGGGATCCCAAGGGCCATCTCATCCGGACCACACCTAATTAAGAATCCCCTCTAAGACTCACCCCAAAACAGTTTCAGCTATTTGCTTGAAAACTTCCATAGAGGTAGAAACCATTGCCTCCCAAGGCAATCCCTTCTGCTTTAGCCAAATTTCTTGAAAATCTGTCCTTACTTCAAGCCTAAATATGTTTTTTTTCCAGTATTCTTTTCCAGTCTAAACACCACCAATTCTTTTAACCTGTTCACATATGGCATGATCTCAACATACCTTATCATTATATGAGCAATGTAGACCTGGACACCCTGCATTTTATTAATGTTCTGTCTCAAATATGCCTACAGTAGAACATGATATTCTGAGTGTGATCTGACCAGGGCATAGTGCAGAGGAATAATAATACTGGGGAGTCACTATTCTTCACAACAAACCTGTGAAGTAAATTGTGTAAATATTATCATTTTCATTCCACCCCACTGGAAAACTTGCACTATACCCCTGCTTATCCAACCCCCCCCCCCTTTTCCAGATCTTCTTTATGTCTTTTTTGTCTCATTAGAATATAAGCTCCTTGAGGACAGGCAAAGTCTTTTTGGCTTGTACTGGTAACTCCAACTCTTACACAATATTTGGAACAAAGCAAATACCTAATAAATGCTCTCATCTTTTCTCTACATTGCTCTGTCTCTTTCTCTCTCTTTTCTTTTTCTCCCTCTATCTCTCCCCCACATCTCAAGTCAGGAGATAATCATATTTGCCTGACTTCTCTCCCTACCTCCCAAGCTGTTTGTCTGGCTTAGACAAATACGTAAGGTGCCTTTTTAAAAATACCAATAGTGCCACGTAAGCATAAGCTATTATTATTCTTATTCCATTTAAACTTGAGAGTTGTTGGTACCAAGGACAAATTTCTAAATACAGTGGGGACATGGTATGTTGCCTTCAAAAGTACCAAATGCTCCAGCATTTAATGCAGCAGTACATTTGACATTAAGTTTTATGATTCCAATACTATTATGGTCCAGAATGTGCCCTTCCTAACAAGTGACTGGTTCTCTCTGGGGTCCTGTTTGCTTATTAGATCGAGCATTGTTCCCGTGATTTTTCTCTTTATCACCTTAGAAATGGATGAATATTAACTTTTATGTGTCAAGTTCAAAATAGACAATAAAATTAGATAAGCAGGTTAGTGTTAACCTAAGGGACTGCCATTGGAGATGTGCTCATAATCTTTGGAGAAATTTCATAAAATGTCTGCCCAAGACAGCATGGCCGTGTGCTTCTATTTAATGTAACTTACCAAAGGGTTGTGGGGCCATTTTGAAAATGCAACTTTGCATGGATTGCATATATTGAGTGCATTCATCTGGCTACTCCAAAACAAGCATCACCTTTAATTCCACTCTAGAAATGGGGGAATCCAATATAATGACTTGAGCAGGCTTAAGAGCAAATGGTCTAGGGCAAGTCTAGCTTTGCCAAAGCATCAATGCAATATATTTTCATCAAAGTGCCACCACTCTAACTATTTTTCCCAATACTACAAATACTCGATGTCTTAACTAGAGAAATAAAAGGACACATGATAGGTATTTTTCAGATGAAATGCCCATATTCATCCCTGCCTGGCATAGAATGGTGGGGGATAGGTGAAGAGGGAAAGGCAAGAGGAAAGAAAGGCAAAAAAAAGATTAATGCCTTTGAAGTTGACTTTGAGCTCAAATGCCACCCAACTATGCCCCTGGTCAGATCACTGGGGCAAATCACTTTTCCTGGAATATAAAGAAAGCTTGATTCCATGATAGGAGCCATATATAAGTAGTAGAGATAGGGAAAATTCTCTAGAGAGTCTTCCCTGGCAAATCACAACTCTGAAAGAACAAAAATATGACATGTGAAGGAGCCCTGGGTTCTCTCCCTTGTCTATTTTCTACTTGTTTTAATTGATCTACCTTCAGACACACCCTCATTAAAATCCTCCTGAGTTACTGCCATAACCACAACACATCTTCCTGCCTCTACCCTCAATGTAGGCCTCATACCACTGCCATCCTAAACTACTTGATCCACAGATCTGATCGATCATATGCCTTCTCTGTCAAGGTGCCTTACGTGGGTCCCCATTGCCTACTGAGGAAAATCCAAGCATTGTCTGGCCTCCCTTTCATGATCAGCTACCACCCTTCATTTCTACTCTTATCTCCTATTATTCTTCTCCATGTCTTGTAGACTCCAGACAAATTGGAATGCTTTCTGCTCCTTGAAAATGTTCTTCCCTCTTCATGCCTTCCCTCATGTTTTTTTCTTTATTTCTTGGTGTCTTTTGAATCTCTGACATTCTTTAAAGTATAGCTCAAACACTATCTTTAATCCTTCCTTGATCCTGGGCCATCCTCCTCTCCAACCCTTTGCCCTCTTACCCACCAATAGCCGTTTTGAAACCATAGCATATGAGAGTCAGCACGGTGTAATAGATAGAGAGGATGGCCTCAGAGGTAGGAAGATCTGTGTGGAAGTGCTGCCTCTGACCTATGCTGACTGTTTGACCCCTGGGCAAGTGACCAGTTACCTCTCAATCCTCTAGGGTGATAAACTGCAAAGAAGATGTCTGAATTCATAGAGGTAATCTTTCCCCAAGAGTTCCCTATACCACAAGTCTAGTTCCAATACCTATAATGCACTTGCCACCCAGTCTATGTGTGTATTCATTTGTGTCTTATGGCCCTGCCAGCCTACATGTGATCTGAAAGCAATATTCATATCTTATCTAAATATTGCCTCTCCATGAGCCTGATTATAGCTCAGGATACAGGAGGCACTTAATGATTAAAAGAAAAATTGAAGAGAGTTGTGATTTGACAACCAAAAAACTCTTTGTAGGATGTCATTCCTTTAAATAGTTATATAAAATACCTTGGGGCAGCTGGGTGTTACAGTGGATTCAGGGTCAGGAAGACCCATCCTTCTGAGTTCAAAGCCAGTCTCAGACACTAACTAGCTCTGTTGTCCTGGGTAAGTCACTTAACTCTGTTTGCCTCAGTTCCTCATCTATAAAATGAGCTGGAGAAGTAAATGGCAAACCACTTCAGCATCTTTGGTAAGAAAACCCCAAATGGGACCATGAAGTCAAACAGAACTGAGATGTCTGAACAAGTACTTCGAACTGTCACCAGCAAGTCAGAAGTAATATGGCACTGTGGAAGCATTGGATTAGGAGTCCAATGGCCTGGGGGAGAGAGTCTCTATACCCTAGAACATCCCAGCTATTCTATTTTTTATATATGTGAACTTGAGCAAATCTCTTTGCTTCTCTGGGCTTGGGTTCCTCATCTGTAAAATGTGAGGGTTATCAGCATTTCTTAAACTGTGGGTCACGATCCCATATGAGGTCCAGAAAAATTTGTCTATAGTTCTTGTTGTTGTATTTGTCCTTTGTTCTTGAAGAGGACCATGACATCAAGATGATGACATGACTTGCAGGTGACTTTGATTTGAGTGAAGGAGGGCTGTGCAAGGTCACCAACCTCTTTCTCCTCCTGAGCCATCTGGGTCCAGTGGCCTGATATTCATCAGGTTGACTGGAGATGGCCCAGGATGCAATGGGAGACCCTGTCCCTTTCAGGCAAAGGTCTTTTCACATTCTCAATCTGAGTGAGATACATCCATTCAATGAATAGTCTTCTTTAAGTAGTTACTCAAGGGATGGCCCCTTTAATAAAAAAAAAAAATCAAACTGGTAGGGGAAGACCCTCAGGGTTCCCAGGTAAAAGAGTAACAACTGCTATTTAGTATTCACATTCACTTTGTGCTGCTGAAAGGTGAACAGAAATCTTGGGTAGAAAAAGCTTGAGACACCTTGGAAGTCCCTTCCACCTTTAAGTCTAATTTATGCCCCCTGGTACCTATTGAATTCTGATCTAGGCATATATTCTGGATAGACTTGTTCAGAAGCCAGAATTATTCAATAGATCTAGGTCCTGATTAGTGTGAATAATGAGTTCTCTCCCTCCTCCCCTCTCCCCCCAAAGTGGTGGCATTATTTGAATCCACACTGCACATTTCCACTGGGCTAGAATGAATTACCAAATGTTATGTAAGCATAACTTCAAATGTAATTCAAATTCAAATACATCCAATTTAGGGGATTCATTATTCCCATTAATCAAGCCTAGCTCTAGCTGGGTATGGAATTCTCTATAAACATCTAATACTGCCTCGTCACTATAAATTGTATCTTCCCACGGTATTTTACACAAAGTAGATACCTAATCAGTCTTGCTTAAAAGAAAGAGATAGACATGACTCAAAAAATATAAATAGATGAACAAGGAAAAACTTCAGTATAATTCTGAAGACCAAGGTTTTCCTCTACAGTCCAGGGGTTGGGGGACCTGTGGCCTCCAGTTCACATGTTGTCTTCTAGGTCCTTGGGTATGGCTTTTTGATGGAGTCCAAGTTTTACACAACAAATCCTTTTATTAAGGGGATTTGTTCTGTGAAGTCTGTATTCATTCAAGGAGTCACAGTTGGGGACCTGGAGGGCCACATATGGCCTAGAGGTTGCAGATTCCCCACCCCTTCAAAGAGGTGAGAAAATGTACCTCCCTTTCTTCTTTGCCAACATTGGAACACTGTATACAATTCAGACATAGTCAATACTTTGTTAGTATGGCTGAACTGCTTTTTTCTCCTTTCTTTTTAAAAAATTCTTTGTTATAAAGGATGACTTATAATAAAGCCATCCCTTACTATGCTTATTTTCCTTTCCCTACCCCTAGGGATAGGGAAGAGGAAAGGATGTATTTAGAAATGAAGGTGACATTAAAAGTCTGTTTTGAATAAAACAGACAAATAAAATTAATAAAAACCATCAACAAAATATCTTGATAGATTTGAATTCATGAGGAAACAGACTTTAACGTGATAAAATTCAATCTTCTGGAGAGGGCCTCCCAACCTGGGATTTTAACTAAGTAAATAGCTTTTAATTGATCCCAATTCATGGACTATACACATTCTCCTTCTGGAGGTAAAAATGAGAAGATACAACCTAGTGTAGTAGAGAGTGAGTGTATTGGCATTGGAGTCAGAAGGTCTGGATTTGGTGAAAACTATCTTTACATGTAATTAAAAAAATAAAATACTATTAAGGAAAAACATTTTTAAAAAAGTCTGCGTTCAAATTCTATCTTCTACATTCTATGCATACAGCTTGGCATGAGGGGCAGCTAGGTGGTGCAGTAGATAGAGCACCAGTGCAGGAGTCAGGAGGATCTGAGTTCAAATCTCACCTCAGACACTTGACACTCACTAGCTGTGTGACCTTGGGCAAGTCACTGTTGCTTCATCCTGGGTCATCTCCAGTCATCCTGATAAATATCTGGTCACTGTAATTAGTTGGCTCTAGAAGAGAAGTGAGGCTGGTGACCTGCACAATCCTCCCTCACTCAAAACAAAGTCAAGTGCAAGTCATGTCATCATATCTCTGATGGCATGGTCTTCTTTGGCAACGAAGGATGAACACACGCCTCTTGGCACTAATTATTTTACATCCCTGGGCCTTAGTTACCCCAGCTCCAAAATAAGGGATTAGATTGGAGGATCTTTAAGGTTTCTTCCAGTTTTCAGTCTTCCATTCAGCAATATCTGTGTGTGAGATTTTGATCTTACCTGGAAACCATAGGGGTTGGGTAGAAGATTCAGGATGCTTCCTAGCAGTGTTACCCTGGGCAAGTCACTTAACCATTTTGCCTCAGTTTCCTCATTTGTAAAACAAGTTGGAAAAGGAAATGGAAAATCACTCCAGTATCCCTGCTAAAAAAACCCCAAAAACAAACACGTCAGCCTACATCCTCCTGGTGACAATGATGATAAACTCAAGTGGGTTCTTTTTTGGCTTGAGAGCTCAGGGTTCCCAGGCTGACATTCTGAAAATCAGCTGAAATGTGATGAAGCCAGAGTCTGGCTTTTCATGGGGTGTCGTGAAAAGAACACTGGATTTTGAGTCAGAGGACATGGGTTCAGATCCTGTTTCTGTGGCTTTCTTAGCTATGTAACTCTGGGCAGTTATTGAACCTCCCTGGGGGTCATATTTCTCACCTGTAAAATGAACACAATGACCTCTGAGGTCCTGGGATCCTGTAATACTTTTCAAGCTCTGAAAAGATAATTCTGGAGGAGGGAAATCACTTCAGGTACAGAAGGGCATAACCTTTATGGGGCTGCTTGAGAAGGTGAGTGGAAATCTAGTTTCCCAGCCACCTTTGGGATAACAACTGGCACTCTAGGATGGAAGGAGAACAGGGATGAGAGAGTAGGGATGGCTTGTTAACCCAGGAGCTTTGCTTAGTGGCTTAGCATGACCCAGATTTCCCCAGCTTAGTCAGTGGGGGTTCCATGCCATGCACTGATTTTGCCTGGGCAATCTGTTTGCAACCAGGGATGCTTCACATCCTACACCTCTGGTAAACTCACGTAAACTATATTCCTCACATGTGAACTTCTATAAAAAAGACTGTGGTTAGTGGGATGAAGAGCTCTGTGCTTGGGATCATCTAGTGCTTTCTGAGAAATCAATCATAGAGTTGAATACTGTAAGCCACAAGAGAGGAAAGGGAAGAGACTATATTCAATCAAAAATGTGCTTAACTCCTAAATCTTGCTTTCACATCCTGGCCCTCCCTCCCTCTTTTCTCTACACCATCTTTCTATGAGCATCACTGTTTTCTTAATTTTAAGCAATCTACTTAACAAAAACGTAGGATTCTGTCAAATTTTCTTGCTATCATTGCTCCACTGGAGTAGCTCCTTCAGGGATTGGATTTTGGTTTTAATTTGTCTGGAACCCAGAAGAGAAAAGAAAAGGAAATCAGCATCTTCTTCTCTCCCCTCTCTTTCCTCACCCCTTGTCATCCTGTACCATAAGACTCATGGATCTCGCATCCATTGGAACAACACAAGGGCTAGTATGAAGGGTGGGCATCCACAGCCTCAAGGATGGAGGCTCCCAAGAACAGGAATAGGGTGCTGGTAGACTATCTTGCAGATGTTTTTCTGAGAACCACATAATCCCCACACTTTGTTGTGGGATGGGTTTGCATGCCATCATTTTGTCTGCTTGTGTTAAGAAAAATGCCCTTCAACTCAGGAACTTTCTTCCTTCTCCTTAAATCATTTTTGTTTCAGGAAATGAGGTGGTTGTGGCTGGCTTGGGGCAAGGGTCAGGTGTAAACAGTTAAGCAGTGTGACCTCCACAGGAGATAAGCTAGTGACTCACAGAAATACAAACAGATAAAGGGTATTTTTTTTTCTTTAAAAAATGTTGCAACAAAGCATCCTTTTGAATACTTCCTCCATCATGAGACTGGTATTCTAACACTTTTTGGCCATCTGGAAAATAACAGGGTTTAGCAAATGCAGTGGATTCATATTAGTGTTCCATAAATATAAATACTAACACTTCACCTTGGATGGTCTATAGGACAGAAGGCCTACTTCACCTACAGAATAAAGAAATCTCCAGAAAGCCCAGTCTGGCTGTGAGTCTTTCTTTGAAGAGTTTAAGGTAACTGGTTATCAATTTGCCACATCCAAATTACTGAATGTCTTTTATCTTCAGTCTTACTTGGGACAGATATTATCCACAATGAAGAAAACTATCCAGGAACCAAGGAAAGATATTCCCTTTGAAAGCCCATTTCTTTCTGAATGTGAAAAGGGGACCAGTTTTGCTTTCAGTAGCCCCACGCAGATTCTTTTTTCCTTAGACTGATTCAGCCTAAACTGGAATCCAGAGATTGTACAAAGCAGGTTTTAGAAGCAAATTTACATAGTATGACATGCTTTCAGAGGAGGCAGATATTACTCATAACAATAATTCAATGGGATGTGTAATTCAGTAGGATTTGTATGGAATTGTACAACTTCCCTCAACATGGAGATATATCGATTATCTTAATCCAAGAATTTGAAAGGGTTCCCCCTTCCTATCTTGGACTAGTGGCACTGGCAAAATCCCCAAGTCTCATGTGAAAGAACCATCACTCTTGACTTAGGCAACCCCATTGCTGTATCTGAGGTCCACAAAGTCAGGTGCTGTTGCCTTGAGGATAAATAGGAAAAACAACCCAATCCCCAAAGTCTCTTCATTTACACCCCACCCCCTAGAGTGCATGATTTCTTCTCCCACAGGTGCAATTGAGTAATAAACATTTTGATCAGGCTAAGGTTCTTCTTCCATCAGTGGGATTTCTGTAACAACAAAACAAAACACAGAGTGGTGCAGTTAAAAATGTGACAATGTAATTGAATCGACAATTATTAAAACCATTAAAACATCAATTATTCAAGATGAATTTTAGAATCAGTGGGTACTGAAATCCGCCCCCGCTTTCTGCCTTATTTGTCAAAATGTTTTCACCATAAATGATGTATAACTTGGCATTTCAATCTGTGACCAACTAGATTGGGGGTTCTTAACTTGAGGTTCATGAATCCCCAAGGGGTCTAAAGATAGAGTCCAAAGGGGTCCATGAAATTGAATGGAAAATATTTTTCTATATTTCAATATAAGTTGTTTTCTTTATAGTCCTATGTATTTTATTTTGTGCATTTAACAACATTATTCTGAGAAGGGCTGTGTAGACCTAAACAGCTGCACAAAAATAGTTAAGAATCCCCAACCCAGACTGACTCTACCATGGAATTTTAGAGCTGAAATGGAACACTCAAGCTTCCTCTGCTTAAAGGGAAACAACTGTCCCCTTACAGGCTATTCATTCATCTGAAGAATTCATTATGTTTTACCATCTGCCCAAGTCATCAATTAAACTGAAAGGCTATGAGATGCCCAGCTTGAGGATATTTTATTTAAAATATCTGTACACCAAGAATGCCATCCTGAGGTATTATTAGGAGATAGGCTTATCAATCAAGTTTTTTGTCTTATTCAGCAGGGTGACCTTGGACAAGTCACTTCATTCAGTTAATCTCAGTCTGTAAAATACAGTGCTGCACTCTCTAAGGAATCCCCAAAGGTCTGGATCTTATGATGCTAAATGAGTCATCGTAAGAAGATACATAGAGTAAGAGAAGTTCCTGTAAGGGTAATGGCTCCCCTTCTCTTGGAGAGACAGTGGAGTTTAGAGTGTATAAAGTTAGTCTTGGAGTCAAAAGGACCCAGGTTCACCTGCTACCTCTGACATATACTGTCCACTTGGCTTTAGGCAACTCAACTTCTGAGTGTCCTGGGCAACTCTCTAAAGCTACAAGTTGCAGATAAGTGACCTATCTGCATCAGTGGAGAGATATTTCACACTGGCATATATTCCTTAAGCTCTTGAAATAATAGGTCTAGATCCGCTGCCCAAAAAGAAAGGAAAAGAAAAAAGTCTCCCTCAATTTCTACCAAAGCTCTCCTCTGATGCTTTATTGAGGCATGGAAGTGACTCTATGCTCTTAAAGGTCTTATCTATCAAACTGGAAAGACTGAGCACAGGCCCAGTGAACACACAAGCGCAGAGACAAACTCCATGTCTTTTTCTGAGGACTAGGCTATGTGATTTTGGAGAAGAAAATCATCACAAGTCAGACCACCAGGGGACAAATTATTTTGGCCACAGTGATTCATAACGAATCATCTACTAAGATGATGACAATCTGCCTCCAGTCTACTTTCTAGATGTATTTCATATTACTTCCATTTACACATGCCATGTTCCAACCAACTGGCCTTATTGATGCTCCCCGAATTTGGCATTCGATCTCTTGATTCTGTGCCTTCATACAGATTTTTCCCTATCCCTGGAATGCAGCCTCTCCTCATCTCTTCCCAATAGAATCCTAACCTTCCTTTAAAACTCATCTCAAGGGCTACCTACTGGGAAGCATGTCCTTGTTCTCAGTTCCATTTCCTTCCTCAAATTATTTTGTTTACTTATTTTTGTAAATGTTGTATGCCCCCAGCAGAACCTAAGTTCACTGAAGGCAGAGACTATTTCATTTTGTTGTCTTGGCAATTCCAGTGCTAATATGATACTTTGCACATAGGAGGAATTTACTCAGTGTTTCTTGGATGTTTATTTGCAGTCTTGGAATCTGTATGGGTTGAAGAGATGAATTCATGAGCCCTGAAGAACTGAAAGATTGTGGTACAGTGAGAGGTCCTCTGGATTTTGCTATTTAGTACCTGTGTGACTGTAACAAATCACTTGATCTCTGGGTCTCACCTTCTACATCTGCGAATAAGGGGGAAGGAAGTTGGATGATATTATTTCTCACGTCTCTACCAGCTTTCAATCTAGATCCTATAAGTACATTTCTCGCCCCCTCCCCAGAATCATTCAGAAGCATAAGAAACAGACAAGCTAACTTCTTCCAAAACTTATAAGCAAATATTTTATGCCTTTTCTATTTGGGCTTCCTTCTTCCCCAGATATTAATGTATCTTTTTTTTCCTGTCCCTTCCTCTCTACATCCCAGATATTCCCTTCTCTCCTGTTCCTAGTCTTGTTAGGTTAGGAGAATACGTATATATTTCTGTGATATACCTTTATCTGATTGTTCCTGCTTGCTAGGTGCAGAGCAGGTCCTATAGAGGTGACAATCAATTATATATGCCATAAATCAGGGCTTCGTTTGTTTCTCTATTGTAAATTTGGGCTTTTTTGGCTTTATTACCAATGATTTGATAGCAGAGGACAGCCCACCAAAAGTGCTGGTCTAGTTCCCTGTTAGGTAATGTAATTCAAACACACTGGAAAGCTAAGATCCATTTTCATTGTCTTAGTAAGTAAGTAATTGCTAATTGATTGACTTGAGTGCTGCTGATCTTCATCTTGAAAGGATCTAGTACTTCTAAAAATCTACACTTTCATTGGTATGGGTTTTCCCTCGAGCAAAGGAGATCAGATTCTTCTCTGTGACCTACAACAAACCAAAACTGGTTACTTGGTGGCCAGTGACACTTGTCATTGAACTTAGCTCTGCCAATCACAGAAGCCTTTCCAGCTTGTTATGACCTGCCAGAGTTTTTGATTGCCCATACCATCATAAAGCATCAGAGAAGGACTTTAGTGAGGCATGGAAAGACAGTTTAAAATAAGCAGATAATCACCTTTGATAGAAGACTAATTAATTTAGTACAGTGGAAAAAAAATCATGGGACTGGGAGTCAAGAGACCTGACTGGTCCCTTTTCTATCATTAACTAGCTATGTGACCTCAACAAGTCACTTAACCTCTTGGTCATTCAACTACATCAGCTGTAAAATAAAAGGGTTGGACTAGATCAGAGGTGTCAAACTCATGGCTGGTCCTAGCAGCAAAAATCTCCAGTGTAGCTGCAGCCAGATCGCAACATAATTGGGATATTTGTTTGCTTGTTTTTTGAGGCAATCAGGGTTAAGTGACTTGCTCAGGGTCACACAGCTAGTGTCTGAGACCAGACTGGAACTCAGGTCCTCCTGATACTGTGGCAGGTGCCTTATCCACTGTGCGACCTAGCTGTCCAGCAGTCCATGTTTAACGAAATAAATAAAAATGCAACACAGCATAGATAATATTAATTTGTGGTTTTCTAGGTCAATATAAGGCAGGCAGGGATCCCTTTCTATAGGAGTTTGACACCACTGAACTAGATGATGCTTCTCAGACCTATATCTATGATCTATGATCCTACAAGAATTGGTTCCTAATATCCTAATATCCCTTTCAGCTCTAAAATTGGAAAATTCTGCAAATATATTCATTGCATTGCTTTGTTTTTACTATTAATCAATGCTCAATCTTTATCCATGACATGAATGTATATGATTTTAAATGGTTCTTCACATTCTGTAAAACAGCTTCATGAGAGAGACAGTTTTGCCTAGTGGATAGTAAGCTGGCCTTGGAGGCAGCGCTGAAAATGTGGGTTCCCATATTTGACACATAGTGGCCATGCGACCCTCCCCTGGGCCACCAGGGCTCTAGGAAACTCTCTAAGACTGTAAGTTTCAGAGAAGGTGCTGACCTGCATTGGTAGGGGAAGTTTCTCACTGGGAGCTCCCTTGTGGTCCGCCAGGATACCGGTGGAACTGGGGAGAGGCATGAATTAAACACCCCACATTCCCACAATGCCAGCTGGAACTGTCGTGAGCAAAGAAGCTATGGCGAGGACGTGGGGCAGTTGGAGTTAACTTTGCCCCGAGTGGGTTGATCTGGGACCCAGCTGTGGGCCCTATGGGCAAGAAGAATATGAAAGCAGTTTTTAGAATGTTGGCAAGAGCACCTGAGACCCCAGGGAACCTCCTGGCCCTTGGCTTTTATCTGCCTTTTTCTTCTTGAACTTCATTTTGATTGCCTTGGAAAATGATTGGACCCAGGGGAAAATGGGATTCAAATATATCTTTATGAAATGGATTGCTCATTTGAACCCTCAGGCTTTGAGTGATTCATCGCATCAGACACAGAACCCTGGGCCATCCCTAAACCAATGCAATCTCAGGTCCAGCACTTGCCCCATCCCTCTTCTATGGAAATATTATAGATACATACATATCCATTATATATTCATAACACACTACTGTGTTTTTCTTTCCCCTGACACAAAGGCATACTATTCTTTTCCTAAACAATATTTTAGTGAAGTTTTTGGAAATTTTTAAAAAACACGATAATCTAGGCTGTGTACACAAAGACCGAATAGTCTCAACTGCAAACCTTCTGCCCTGGACTGTTTGGCATTCCTTTATAGCTCCTGGAAACTTAGCTGGTTGGCTTATTTGTGAGGTGATGAGAATCGTTCATCATCATCATTAGTCTTTCCCCTGTACTCAGAGAGAAGCAATTTGTGCTGAGTGAGTGGAAGCAGCCTGATTGGGGGTACTGCACTTTGGGGCAGGGTAGGCTATGCAAGGAAGAACTTTTTTTTTTTTTTAAATGGGTTGAATTTTGTAAGGCTGGCTTATACTACAGAGAAAAAATTTACCATCAGCAATATCAACGCTTGGGCTGGTGGATACTTCCTCTATGGTGCCGCTGTCCCCAGTGTCTGTTCTTTCCGAAACAGGCCGTGCTCCTGCTTGGCACATCGACGGTGAATACAAACTCTGAAGTAGCTCCGAAGAGCCTGATACTCTGTCACGCGTTTCACCCTCCCCTGGCAATGTGTCTGTGTCCCCTGAGCCAGGGTATGCTGGTGGGCTCTGATCCTCTGCTGGCATGGGGCAGCCCTGGCCCACAGAAGACAAGTATCCTGGGGCTAATGCGTTCAAGCTGCTGCTCACAGCTTCATCGTAGGAAGGCAACATGACGGGTACCCCATCCACCACCACAAAGTCAGGGTCACTACTGGAGCTCCCTGAGAGGCCCCTAGATCAAAGGGAAACAGATGAGTGACTCTGACATCTGAAACGCCACCTGAAGGAAAGCAGACTCAAGGCCCCATAGAGCATCATGACCTGAGTTCAAATCCTACCTCTGCCACATCAATAATAAATAACTTGTTTTCATACAGCCCCTTTTGGCGAAGCACTTTCTATATATTACCTCATTTAGTCTCATTATTATCTCATCATTAATGACAGAACTATGAGGGTAGGGCCATCAGTGAGCTTTAGTTGCCTTATCTGTACAAATGGGAAAAGTAGCCCCTGTAATATCTCTGTTAAGATGTTGTTACAAGGATCAAATAAAATTAGATCAGTAAAACGATCTGTAAATCTTAAAAGGCTACATAAATATGAGCTATAACTATTTCATCAGGCTGCCTGCTCCCAATCTCCCTGAGATATGATATTCTCCTCAGTTCCCTAATTTATAAAATGAGATGACTGGACTTGATGGCTTCTAAGGCCCCTTCCAGCTCAATTCTCTGATCCAACAATCTTACGATTTTCAAATACTGCCCATTTATAGGTCAGTGGAAATCTCTTAAGCTAAAATCCTGAAGAATTTCATAGATCCAAAACAAATGGTATAAACACATTTCTCAAAATTTGGTGTTGATTCCTGTCTAACTCTTTAAGATGCCATTTTTTTTGGCAAAGACACCGAGTGGTTTGCTATTTCCTCCTCCAGCTTCTTCAGCTTATTTTACAGATGAGGAAACTGAGGCAAACAGGGTCAAGTGACTTACCCAGGTCAGATTTGAACTCATAAAAATAAGTCTTCCTTATTCCTGACTTGGTGCTCGATTCACTGTGTCACCTAGCTACGTTGCCCTCATACGTCAATGTTGCCTCTCTTGACAGAATATAAGCTCCCTGAAAGCAAGAATTCTTTCATTTTTGATTTTGTATCCCGAGTACCTAGAACTTCCAATGTCTTGGACACTGTATGTGCTAAAATAAATGCCTGTTGTTTATTGAGGCATAAAAGAAACAAGTTCCCCAGCTGCAGATGATGTCATCCATCTGTTGCCTTCCAGGAAGGCATACAATTTTCCCTCTCATCATTGACTAGCCTGTTTCACACAATTCCTTTGGGATCTACTCCCTTTATTCTTTGCTCTTGCTTAGTCCTTATTCAACTCTACAGGAAACTGAAATGTGCTTAAATATGATGCAGTGAAAAGAACACTGAATTTGGAGTCTGAGGATCTGAGTTTGAATTCTGTCTTTGTTATTTACCGTATGACTGAGAAAATCATGGTTTCCTCATCTATACAATGAAGACATAGATGTTCTGCAAGGTCTCAAAATTGTGTTATATAGAAACCTACTTACAGGAAAATGCAGGTAGTTTTTCCTATTTTTATTACTTTTCATTTTGATCACTGATCCCATAATGTTGCCAAATGAGCAATCTACTAATTTGCCCATCTTCAGCAGATCTCAAAAACAAGTCTAAGGCAACCTGGGCAACACTTCTCTTTACCAATTATGTTGGCCTGCCCTCTGGTGGCTATATGAGTAACTACAAGTTTTTCACTTGTAGTGTCTACATAGAACATTTCCTGAATATCATGTAAAATTATAGCAAAATTTTCACCCCCACCCCACCCCCCCGCCTCCTTTTATTTTGTTTTCTGATATGGTTTCCAGGAACATATTAGAGGACAAAGAAGAAGGGGATGCCTATAAAATGAATCTTTCATTACTTTTGGCTATTAGTGGAGAGGGCTATTAAAGGAAACCGATCCCTATGAATAATAAAGAAAAAAATTATTTAACTTGTTGGACAACCGCAGAGTTAGAAGGGATCTCCAAGGCTACTTACTCTGATTCATACCTGAATAAGGATCCTCTCTATTATGCAAAAACGGATCATCCTGCCTTCCATGAAGACCTTCAGTAAGAGAGTTTTTCCTACCCCCTAAAACAGTGTATTTTATTTTGCTACAGCTCTCAGATTTTTTGCTACAGATTGTTAAGACATCCTTCCTTTTCTCAAGCCTAAGTTAGACATTGTGCACTTGTGAGACTGATTTTCTGAACCCTAACATTTCTCCCTACTAAGTTTCATTCTGTTTATTTTGAATAGCATATCCCCTTTGGGAAACACATTCTAACCGTGAGTCTGGGGTTGAAGGATCTTAATCCCACCCCTCAAGGTAAAAATGACTAATACTAAATCAGTCAGTAAATATTTATTAAGTGCCTACTATATGCCAGGCACTGCACCAAGTGTTGGGATGCAAAAAGAGGCAAAAGACCCCTGCCCTCAAGGACTCACAGTCTAATAAAATGTTATTTTATTTGGATTTACATGCACACATAAAAGGTTCAGATATTTACTCAAGCCCTGGATTACTACTGATAGGAATCTTCTAATGGCAGAGTTACAGAGTGCCTTAGGGACTTAACAGATCAGCTAGGTGGTTCAGTGGATGAAGTGCCAGGCTTGAAGTTAGGAAGACTCATCTTCATGAGTTCAAATCTAGCCTCAGGCACTTACTAAGCTGTGTGATCCAGGTCAAATCATACAACTCTGTTTGCCTCTGTTTCCTCCTCTGTAAAATGAGCTGGAGAAGGAAGTGGCAAATCTTTGCAAAGAAAACCCCAAACAGGGTCATGAAGAGTCAGACACAACTGAAAAAACAACACAAACTTAATGGCAGAGAGATGGAGTCTACATATATTACTGCTTCAAACATTTACCATGTGGTTAGACCTACAAGCTGTGAGACAGTACAGTTACACATATGTTCACATGACAGTCACATTTAGTGACTCCTCCATCCCTCCATCTTCACTTGAAACTTGACCTGTTTGCAAGTCAAGTGGCAGGGTCAGCACAGTAGATCCCACCCAAAGAGAAAAACAGCCTCAGCTTCTTTAGTCTGATTTCCAGGCTGAGAAATGCTGCCTAGTCAGAGCTCATCCCTGTTGGCCATTCCTTAATAACTGTCTCTCTCACTATTCCTTTCACCCTCCTCTGCCAGGTGTACACAGTGGTTTGGGTTCTGTCTTCTCTTTGTCAGCTCTCTGAGAGCAGAGATTGTCTTTTGCTTTTCTTTGTGTCTCCAACACTTAGGACTAAGTACCTGGCACATGGTAGATATTTAATAAATGTCTATTGATTCCAGCTCTCTCTCTCTCTCTCTCTCTCTCTCTCTCTCTCTCTCTCTCTCTCTCTCTTTCTCTCTCTCTCTCTCTCTGTCTCTCTCTCTCTGTCTCTCTCTCTGTGTCTCTCTCCGTGTCTCTCTCTCTGTCTCTCTCTGTCTCTTTCTCTCTCTGTGTCTCTCTGCCCGTCTCTGTCTCTCTGTCTCTGTCTCTCTGTCTCTGTCTCTCTTCCTCTGTCAGTTCTCTAGCTACAAAGAATGGAACTGTATTTTTCCCTTACCCTACTAAAAAACCCAAACCAAGTAAACAACTCCAAATCTCTCTCACACACACAATCAAAGCAGAGCTGCTAATGAAAGAAATTTATATCCTTTTCGTTCCTTCCTATTTCTATCTTCATTCTCTGGAGAAAATCAGTGATCAGTGAAGTAGCCAGAAAGTCTGAAAGTAGCAGAGAAGAAGAGGGGAAAAAAGTTAGCTAGATCACCAGTCTCTAAACAGTGCAGGGTGGACCACAGTAGAGACCGTGTTTGAGGTATATCACATTAGGAGGGATGTCACTTCTATACCATCTTGTGGGGGACAAAGGCCCAGGCTTAGCAGAGCGAAGGAATAGCTTCACATGAACTGGCCTCTCTAAGAAAGTCAAGTCTTTGAAGCCAAGATTGAAGTCTGTGGTGATTGGGAAGCTCTGTAGAGTCATTTCTAAGACTTTGAAGAAGAACTGGCCAAAGCTTAGAGGGGGAAAAAAAAGCTTCTTTTTGAGGAGATGTAAGAGAATAGACAGTTGTCTCTTCCTCTGTCTTTCTCTACTTTAAAATGCTCCTTTCTCCTTCATTTATATATGTGCATAAAGAAATAGGCTATATCCTATGTGTTCAAATATTTAAAAAGGTTTAAAGGAAAGAGTTTTGGATTTAGAGTCAAAGGATTCTGGTCAAATCCTTACTACTTGTGTGAACTTGGACGAAGCCTCAGTTTCCCTATAGTAGGGAGTTGGAACGGATGACTTGGTATCCGATTTATAGGAATCTATAAGGTTCCTTTCATCTCTAACTCTATGATCCTTTTATCCTAAGGTGTTCCTTGATGTTCAAGGCACTTGTGGTGTATAATTTCATACTTGACTAAGTCATTTGGTCAAACTGTATTTTTCTATGCCCTTATTCCTTTCAGGAGGTATGCCCTGCTTTTTCTACTTGATGACAGATTTCACAGGGAAAGAAACTGAATCTCACTCTCTCTGATCCTCCCAATGCCTAGCATTGTTGTCACACAGTTACATAAAAATATGTATTGTTACATATATAAGTGTTGAAACTGTTGTTCGGTTATTTAGTAAGTGTTGAAAAAAATCTTGTATGAAATCTGATCAGTTGTGACATAATGAAGGCTAAAGGTGGGACGGTCAGACTCTGCTTATTCTTAACTAGGGAGGGCTTTCGTGGAGGATGTAAAATGCTGGACCTGGTTTTGAGGAGAGAAACAAGAGAGTGCTTGGCTTCCTTGGGGGAGAAAGAGCTTTATGGTTGGAAGGGATAACCAGTGAGAACGGTATAATCTTAAGTGAGAGAGAGAAGATGTCAGCTTCATATGAAGAAACAAATAGACAAGGAAACTGGGAGAAAACAGAAAAGTGCCTGGTATAAGGCTTTTAAAAAAGACTTCTCTCTTCTCCCTTTCCTTTTCTTCCTTCACTTAGGAAGTTCCAAAAATGTCAAAGCCAACCTCCATTGGAGAGGAGGGTCATGGCAAGTTGTGATGTTGCCCTTTTCCAGTGACTGACTCTTTTTTAATCTGAGGTATCCATAGGTCACTGATAGGAATTTACTGGGAAACAAATTTCAGGGATTA
Organism: Bettongia penicillata ogilbyi; assembly: GCA_023548195.1. Classification (NCBI taxonomy): domain Eukaryota; kingdom Metazoa; phylum Chordata; class Mammalia; order Diprotodontia; family Potoroidae; genus Bettongia; species Bettongia penicillata. The sequence goes on along the minus strand of JAJHZJ010000526.1, from coordinate 1,593,181 downwards.
TGCTTCTGGTTGTTGGAGCATTACTAGGAGTTTCATCCCATTGTTGGAATTAGGTGGGAGATAAAAGGAATCTGGACTTATGTGGAGGTCAACAATGTGAACCGATAGTGCTATGCATTTAACAGGTGGCTACTGAGTCATTATTGAAACAATAATAATGACAACATTATGACAATAACAAGCAATAATACTTATTTCCTGATGATCATTTGTAAAGGAGAAACAAGAGGGAGAAAGAAGAGGGACGTTGTAAAGGAGAAAAATAAGAGAGGAAGAAGAAAAGGGGATAATACCTGCATACACAGATGGCCAGCCTGGAATCAGCTAAGGGGTGCAGTGGATAGAGAGCCAGCCTGGAATCAGCTAAGGGGTGCAGTGGATAGAGAGCCAGCCTGGAATCAGCTAAGGGGTGCAGTGGATAGAGAGCCAGCCTGGAATCAGCTAAGGGGTGCAGTGGATAGAGAGCCAGCCTGGAATCAGCTAAGGGGTGCAGTGGATAGAGTGCCAGCCTGGAATCAGCTAAGGGGTGCAGTGGATAGAGAGCCAGCCTGGAATCAGCTAAGGGGTGCAGTGGATAGAGTGCCAGGCCTGGAATCAGAAAGACTCATCTTTCTGAGACCAAATCTAGCTTCAGACACTTCTGTGTATACCTGGGCAAGTCACTTAACCTTGTTTGCCTCAGTTTCCTCACCTGTAAAATGAACTGGAGAATGAAATGGCAAAATCTTTGCCAAGAAGACCCCAAGCTGGGTCATGAAGAGTCAGATATGACTGAATTATGACTGAAAAACAAAAGGTTCAAATTCTTCCTCAGGCAGAAACTAGTATATGAACACAAGCAAATCACTTAGCCTCGATGACTCAGACAGTTCTCTAAGATGGGAGTTATTAACCTGGGGTCTGCAAACTTGTCTTTTTGCTGACTATATTTCACACAATTGATTTTCTTGTTAATACTATGAATTTTATTTTGCTCATTTTAAGATATTATCCTGAGGAAGGGTCTGTGGTCTTTATTAGGATACCAAAGGTTTCCATGAAATAATGAAGGTTAAGAACCCAGGCTTAAAAAAAAGAGGTACAGATAATTTGTCAGTCTGCATAATGGGTGAGTCTGCACACAGGGAGCCTCCTCCTCCCCCTAAAACCACAGACTGAGACCAAAAATCATAAAAGAGGAAGAAAATGTTGATCTCAATGCTAAGTATCCTACTGGCTACTCCTGAATTTTAGCTAGGTTGTGTAGACTTGGAGTCAGTGGAGGTCTGGGTTTGAATCCTGTCTCTGAAACTAGCTAACTGTATCACTTAATTTAATTAATGGCAAGCCATTTAGTTTCTCTGAACCTCAGTTTCCTCATCTGTAAAATGGGGATAATAACTGCAGAAAATTGCCACAAAGGGATATTTTAAGGTCAAATGAGAAAAGATATATAAAGTACTCTGTAAACAATAAAACACTATTTAAGTTTTAGTAATTATCATTATTTCATCATTAGCATTTCTACATTTTCATGTCATAAATATTTAAGTAGAGAGAACTTCATGGAGAAGGCCGGATTTGAACTCAAGTTTTGAGGAGAAAAGATGGATGCTTCCCTTTTCCCATGGCCACTCTGGTGTTTATATAGCATTTTATCTTATTATATCACTTATCTCATTTTACCCTAGAGTCAGGAAGACCTGAGTTCAAATCCAACCTCAGACATTTCCCTTAGCCTCTGTCTGATTCAGTTTCCTCATCTGTAAAATGGGGGTAATGGTAGCACCTACCTCCCACAAGGTTCTTGTGAAGATTAAGTGAGATAACATTTGTAAAGTGCTTAATATAGCTCATTATAGCACCTAGCACATAGTATAGGCTTAATACCTGCTTCTGTTTCTCTTCTTACAACAATCCTGGGAGGTAGATGCTATTATAATCTCTATTTTTACAGATGAGAAAACTGAGGCCAACAGAGGTCAAGTGACTTGTCCAGAGTTACACAGTGAATAATTATCTGAGGTAGGATTTGAACTCAGGTCTTCCTGCCTCTACACTCAGTGCTCTATCCCAGCTGATTGGCTCCCTTAGCTGGGGTAAACAACAATCAGTGATTACTAAGAGATGGCCCAGGTTAGGTTGGACTTCCCTTTTCTAATACTCAACAAACATCCTGAAATCCCTCTTGGATTTCTACCTCTCATAACAAAATTAACTCACAACAAATTGTGCTACTAGACCAAGTCTTCTTTGGGACAAAGGGCCTTACTGTGATGTATGTGTGTGATTTCTGTCTGAGAAAATGATTAATAACCAATATCTTGGGGAGATTCAGAGCTCTCCCCTTTTTCTAAATTACTCATTTTAATAAGCTCAGTGTCTTGAAGGACATTACTGATAATGAGATTGTGTTAACTCTCCTCATCTTGTTGAGACCCCTCTCAAACTTATAAGGAATTTAATCTAAGGTGGGGAAGCCCAAGGTGTTTTATGTAAGTTAGGCTAGAGACCCATCTTTTTGTTTAGATAGCCCAAAGCTGCAGGGGGTCCGAGTAGAGATAATTTCCCTGTCCACTCTCAACCCCTTATTGACCACCTACTCTTTCAAAGGGTATATAAACTAAGAGTGCTCCACCATGATTGTCTCTGGTCTAAGAGATGGCCAAATGACCATCCTTCTTTTAATAACCTGCTGGCCTTATTAATAAAATGACTGAATTAACGAGAAACTACATCTCTCAAGCCTTTTTAATCATCACACGTCCATTGTAAGCTACCTGATTGTAAGGGACTGAATATTTGATCCTTCTTGTGTAATGCTTAAGCCCATTATGCGGTTGTGAGAAGTTAAATCCTGTTTGACAATGATGCTAACCAAATGAAACCTCCCCCCTCCCTTTTTGGTATATGAAAAGATGAATTAAATGTCTTTTGTCTTGGATGTCTTAACTCCCAAATGTGATATGACTTCAAGACTGTGAGTCAACATCATGTCAACATGTAATGGTAAGGGAATTTGAAGATCTTCCCTGCTCCTTAATAGGCCATGTGACCTGCTTTGAGCTCTGGCCCAGTCCACATCCTCAGTCAAATGGATCTGATGGTGGAAGGAGCTTGCTGAATGGGTGGAACAGGGAGAGAGAGTGAGGCAGAGCTAGGGGAGAGAGCAGGCAGAGCAGAGCAGAGCAGCTAGTGTGATTGAGAGAGGGAGTGACTTTGCCTTAAGGAGCTTGTTTGTGGGGAGACCTGATGGAGGGAAGGCTTGGAGATGGTGGTCCTTCCTAAATTAGTGATATGTACAAACTTCCTTGTTACCATGGTGGAATTGGCTTTTGGTGTCTAAATAATTATTTTGGTTTCATCTTTGAGGAAGAGAGTTTATATTTTGCAAATTTACCCTGGAAATATGCCTGCATATCCATAGCAGTTGCTATGGGTATCGCACTGGCATTACACAAGCTTTCCTAGATTCACAGGTTTAGTGCTGGAAGGGATCGTGGAAACCATCTCGTTTAAACCCTTCATTTTACAGATGAGGAAGTGAAGCCCAGAGAGGTTAAATCACTTACTAATCACTCACAGGTAGTGAGTGACCCAGACAAGATTTGAACTCAGGTCCTCTAACTTCAAAGCCAGCATTTCTCCTAACTGTACCATGCTACCTCTCACCCATGCCCCTACTCAGAACCCCAACTCTGTACTGTTCAAAGACTTAGCCAATTATCTTCTCTTTTTCTGGCTCAAGGGTGAATGACCAGACAGACAGTGGGGGGACTTCATGATCTATGGAAAGTTGAAATGGTACTGACCTGGGGAGGAAATGTGTCTTGAATTTGGTCTGGAACATCCTGGCAAGAATGACCAACAGAAGCACCAGAAGGACACTGGTTGCTGTGAATGCCACTATTTTCCACGTTGTTAGTAGGGTCTCATGGGGATTGGGCCAAATTTGCTCTGTTACAGAAAAGAACACAGCAATACAGTAAAACTTCCTTCCAGATTTGCAAGAAAGCTATCACAGACAAGCAGGTTTGTAAAGGTTCCCTTTGTACTCATTTGCTGGATTTATTGGACAAACTGAAAAGCTCATGGCAAGTCTACCGCACCCCTTAGGGTGCTGCAGAGATAATGGTTGACAATCATCCAGCACATATTACACCACATTAGATGCCACATAACATTTTTAAATGAATCTACTCAGTGAGACTTGCCCAGAACCCAGACAAGAAGCACTATACTTCTATCTTAGCTAACTAAGCTAATCTAGTCTTATATCCTCTTCCATCCAAGTCACCTCTGACTCTCTGGGATTCTAATTACTGAGTGAGGAAATCTCCCCTATTCATTACAAGGAAATCCATTTCTAACAAAACTTATATAGAGTCCTCTTTACTTCAAGAAATATTTAAGTAAAGGTAAATTATGGGATTGGAGATTTAGAGTTGAAATTGACCTTTCTTAGAAGACGTCTGGTACAATCTCCTCATTTTACATTTAGGGAAACTGAGCTCCAGGAAGGCTAACTGACTTTGCCAAAGTCACACAGATATTAAGTGATAGAATTGAGATTGGAACCCAAGACCCCTAACTCCAAATCTTTCATTCTTTCCATTTCATCACATTGCCTTCTAATATTTTTCTTTATGGGCCTTTCAGAATTACAGTTTACAGCACCCTGGGTCATTGTCCAGTCGTTTTGACTTCTGTCCTAACACCAGACTTCCATGACTCTAGAAGAGAGTGTAAGGCTGATGACTTTGCGCAACTCTACCTCACTTAAATCCAATTCACGCTCAAGCCAAGACATCACCCCATGACGTCATTGGGCGTCTTCAAGTTTGAACAAAGAACAGCAAAATCATAGCCCTGGGGCTCAGTTTGAATAGAACGTGTTCATAATTCCCTGGATCGGTCATTCAGGGTCTGTTTCATTGTTATTTTTGTATCCTTGGTACAGAACAGAGTTCCTGATACATAGTAGGAACATAGAAATGTTTCTTTATTGAATGATTGTCAATTCTGATGAAAGGAAAAAAAGTCTCCCAGGAGCAAATGCAACACAAAGCCACCCTGACACCCTTTTTACCTGATTTTATGCAGAAGACTTGATAGGAAGGAAACCATTCTCCATACTGGCAGGTGATGTACTTGTAGTCACTGGTGAGGCTGTATCCAGGATCACAATAGAACTCAATCACAGTCCCATGATTGAAGCGGTCACAAGGCCTTGGATGGCAGATATAATCTCCATGACTCACGATAGGCGGAAGTGGACACACTTGGACAGAAGACAAGAACAAAACATTCAGCCCCTATGTTCTTGACCTACAGAAGGCCCCAATGGCCTGAGAAAATGCAATTAATTAAAGATATTCTTCTAAATTAGTTATCAGATGATAGGGTCGTTACTTCTTCTCCAGCTTAGTCAATGGAAGGTCAGATGGGAAACACACTGAAATATTCTGAGCACGCAATGCTGTCATGTAATGTCGAGAAGCAAATCATAAAAGAGATTCTTCTTACAGTGCAGAGGTTATACTTATTAAATAGATGACATCAAGTTGCTGTATTAATAATGCATGCTGCTGCATAAGTAATGCAGAAGGGGACGCACATATCCTAAACCTAGATCCTGCTGCTATAGCTATGTGATAGACTGGGGACCATCTAAAATCACAGCACTGTGGTCCTCATGTTTTCACTCCAATGCTTAACCACAAGCTGTTATCTGGCTGAATTTATGGAACTGGCTCAAAGCATTACCATGAGGAAAAAGAAAGGAAAAAAATATCTATTTCTAATTCTCTAGTTTAGAGCAGCTAACTGGCACAATGGATAAAGTGCGGGGTCTGGAGTTAGGAAGACTCCTCTTCCTGAGTTCAAATATGACTTCAGACACTTACTAACTGGGTGACCCTGGGCAAGTCACTTCACCCTGTTTGCCTCAGTTTTCTCATTTGTAAAATGAGCTGGAGAAGGAAATGACAAACCGCTCCAGTATCTTTGCCAAGAAGAGCCCAAATGGGGCCACAAAATGTCAGACACGTCTGAAAACCAACTGAACAACAGTAACAGTTCTCTAGTTTAAGGTGTCTTGAATTGTAAGGCAGGAAAAATTATATGAGTAGGTGGCAAAGAAGATATGATATTGCACTTGACGTCAGGAAAGCCTGGAGCTCAAACCCGTATTATCCTTGTGACTCTGGGCAAGTCACTTAATCTTCCTCAGTCTCATTTTCCTCATCTGTAAAATGGGGAGGGGGTAGCATCAACCTTACAGGGTTTCTGTGAGGATCAAGTGAGATAATGCATATGTATTTAAATTTATGTGTATTTAAGCTCTAAAGCACTATATAAATATTAGCTATTAATAATAGTAAAATAGCCAGAGGAAAAAAACACCAAGCAGTTGCCATGGCCTTAGTGTTAACTGGTGGCCTTATATTTTGTGGCACAGAGAACTGGCTTTACCAAATAGGTACAAGAGTCAGTCAATAATCAATAGTCATGTTTAAGTGCTTACTATGAGCCAATCAGTCAGTCAGTTAATAGACATGTATTAAATGTCAACTATGTGCCAGACATGCTGCTAAATGGTGAGATACAAAGAAAAGCAAAAGACAGTCCCTGACATCATGGAGTTCAAAATCTAATGGAGGAGACTACATGCCAGCAAACAAGCTATAGGTATACAGGATACATTGGAGACAGTCAGCAGACAGAAGGAACTAGATGGAAGAGCACTGGGAAAGGGTTGCTTTCGAAGGTGGGCTCTTAGCTGGGGCTTAAAGAAAGCCAGGAAAGCCAGGAGGGGGAGATGAGGAAGGAGAGCATTCCAGATGTGGAGAGATGGTAAAAATACACGGAGGGCAGGACTGGAGTGTCCTGTGCACAGCCCAGCAAAGAGGCCAGTGCATAAGACTGTGGATAAGGAGAGAGTAAGGTGTAAGGAGATTAGAGAGGTGGGAGAGGGACAGATTATAAAGGCCTTGCGCCAGGCACTGTTTAAGGTGCTGGAGCTACAAAAGCCAAAGTGGGACAATTCTTGCCCTAAAGGAGAAGGCAAGAGGGGAGAAGGGCAAAGCAATGTTCATCAAGAAGTAAAGACAGGAGATGTATAGAAAATAAAGATATGATGTCTCGTTTTGATTTTGGCTTGGGAATACTAAAAACTGGGGACTAAAAGAAAGATCTCTAGAAGGAGGTGGCCTATGAATCACACCTTGAAGGAAACTAAAGGCTCTCAAAAGCTTTCCAGGTATGGGGCCCAGACTGTGTGAAGGCACAGAGACAGAGGACAGACTGTCACATACAGGAGGGGGTAAGTGGGCCCACTAGGCTGAAGTACAGAGTGTGTGAGGGGGAGTAATGTGTAGTCAGCCTGGAGAGACAGGCTGGAGGCAGATTTGAAGGGCTTAATTGCCAGAGGAGCTTGTATTTGGTTCTAAAGTTGATGGAAAACCACCAATGCCTCTTGGGTAAGGGTAAAAGCTCAAGATGCTTTAGGGCATTTTGAACTGAATGTTCAAAATGTATCTCAAATTCAATGTGTTCTCTCCCAAACTCATTATCTTTCCCTCAAAGTCCACAGTTCTTCCAGACTTCCCTGCTTCTGTTGGCAGTTACCATTATCCTTCCAATCTCCTAGCTTCACTTCCGTGGAGTCGTCTTCCTTTCTTTACTCTTCCTTACCTCAGATACTGGATCAGTTTCCAAGTCTTGTTTTTTTCACCTACACATCACCTCACACACATCCCGTTCTCACCATTCCTATGGCCATCGCTCAAGTTCAGGACCTCATCACCTCTTTCTTGCAAAACCCTCCTGACTGGCGTTCCTGCTTCAAGTCTCTCCTCTCTCCAAATACAGGATCATAGATTTCGAACTGTAAGTGACCTTCACAGTCATCCAATTCAACTCCCCATTTTACCAATGAAGAAACTGAGGCATAGAAAGGCTAAATAAGTTGATAGCATGCAACTTCTTAGTTAAGTAACACAAGTATTGAAAAGAGAATATGAACCTAGTAGCCTATCTACATCACGCAGTGATCTCTCCATTACACAGCTACCAACATATACTATGCAAGCACCATGACAGAGTCAATAGAGAATTGACCTGAAAGCCAGGAAGGCCTGGACTTCTGTCCTGCCTTTGACATATACTGGCTTACTTTAAGTATCACTACCTATATGAAGTCATTCCTAGTCCCACCAGCTGCTCTAGAATATAAACTCATGGAAGACAAGAACAACTTTTTGTTTTCATATCCCTAGTCTTATGCACAAAGCATAACATATGGTAGGAACTTATCAAAAGTTTGCTGTTGATTGATATTTCTACATCTAATCCATCTTCCAACCAATCAATCAAAAAAGATTTCCTTCCTTCTTTTTTCCATTCTTCCTTCCTCCCTTCTATCTCTCCTTCCACTCCTTCCTTTTCTATGCATATGCCACTGTTTGGAGATGGGGTGTTGCAATAAAAAGAACCCTGATCTGAGAGTTAAGAGACAAAGGTCCGCCCTTCCTGACCCTGCCACAAAATGTACTATGTGCACGTTGGCAGTTCCTTCACCTCCCTGAACCTCAATTTCCCCATCAGTAAGATGAGAGGGGCTTGAGCAAGATGATCTCAAAGGTTTGTTCCAACTCTAATTTCTCTGCTTTGTATAATCCAACACAGGTGCTTCTGTGGATACCTTCAACCCCATGCTTTGAACCACCAAGGGATCCTGCCAAGAAGTTCACACAAAGAAAGTCTACTTTCAAGTCCTTCACTTGGCATAATTAACTATTTTAAGCCAGTGCCTGGCAGTAAGCACAACCGTGCACAAACATACAAATATGAAGGACTAAGTTTATTGGCTCATTTATCACAAATTGTCAGCCAGGGCTCAGCTTCAGGCTTTTTGATGCTCATTCCATATATCTGGCTCAGAGGTGGATTGACTATTAAAAATAAAATCAGCAATGCTTCTCTGAGCCTGGGTCATACTCAGCCTGGAGTTCTGGGTCTGAACTGTCCTGCTGGTGATGTAAATAGATGCAGATCATTTTTATATAATTTAAACAATGAATGTTTGAGTTCTTTTGAAACCTATGATTTTTATACTTTTTTTAACTGAAAGCCCCAAAGGACACAGAATACAGCATATAAGTTAAGAAGAGGCAAGGTAATGGAAGGGGAATAGCAGATATGAGAGAGAAAGCAGTCCCATATGCATTCCTGGGAGGCTGATTATAATGCGCGGCAATGCCTGTTCCCTAATCCCCAAAGACCTTGGGTTCTGTTTATATTCCCAGGACCCTATTTTTCTGACAATTTAGATGAAAAAATGAGGTGATCAGGAATAACAAGATGGAGCCCTGCTCAGGCAGTGTTCAGCACAGTCACTTGGGGGGAGACAGACGGCAATTTTTTTAGAATCCTGAAGGGGCTTTCAGGACTTGCCTGTTTTTCTCAGACTAAGTCAATTTTCTCAAACTGAAGAGAGGGCAGAGCAACAAGGAATTAGAAGGTTGTTCATCAAAACCAAGATAATGGCCTGCCAGATTGGCCTATTCCCCAGAAATGCATACAGCTGAGTTACTAGGGGGGTGATTTCTCCCCCTCCGCACGACCTATCTGGGCCTCTGTCAGTATCCTGAGACAAACTACTGGAATCTCATCAACCCTGGAGCAGATGACGAAGAAAGGCAAGATGTGTGACAAGCAAAACAACCCCTTTACCTGTCAGATCAGCTATTGAAAGAGGCAAATGTCCAAGTAGCTGGATTTCCACCTGCTGTCACGCTCAGAGTTGGGAATTGCAAGTCTCTGCATGACATCAGGAAACAGCCAGAATGGGGCTGGCCTCCAGAGCATCTGGAGACACAACACCAGTCTGATCACCAAGTTTTCTCAATAGCTAGATAAAAACCACCCACTGCAGAGGGCTTAATTATGAGGCTGTCATAACCTGCTTGTAATGGAAATGTATCTTTACCCCAAGCTCAAGAGCAGAAACATTTGTCTTCACACCTCCTAATTTTCTTCAGGATGACACCTGACAGACTGCTAGCCAGGCTTCAAGGGAAATCTTCTCTGGCAGGAATTTGATCTGTGGTAACTATGTACCCCTTTTCTTTAACTTAGAAGGAAGAAACAACGACAACAACAGAAAGCTTCCTGGCATTACCCATCAGGTAGAAGAACTTGAATAAGGATGATCATTCTGGGCTCTTTCACACTTTCCATCTCTTCCAAGAAGGGTGATTAATTAAATACTAAAGCCCTAGAGTTTTGGAATGTTCTTTTACTTGGTGGAATGCACAGAAGAGGAAAAAGAAAAGAAGATGGTTTCAGGTCTCCCTGGAGGGATAGAGAGGTAATGCAATTTGGGACTGGGATATGGAAAGCTCAGACTGGGACGCACCTTGATTATCCACTGGGTGGCTGGGGCTTGGACTGAGGAGTGATTAGAATTTTTGCTTTATTGCTCAAAGAAACCACTCTTCAAGTTTTATGCTTACTCTTGGAGGGTGGTGACAGCTTCATGGGCTACAGGGATATCCTACGTGCCACTCTGGTATCAGTGGTATGCTGGTAAATATTTAGCAACTGGCTCTCCAAAAAGATGAACACACTTTTAAGTTTAATTTCTATTATTGACATTTTTCTCCAGCACTTTCCTAAGTTTAAACAAACGGCAAAACACTCAATAAGGCCTTGATTTGTAGCATTTAAGTGCATATGCTCATATGGGAAAGTCAGTGCTTGTGAGTTAGTAGGAGCTGATTCTAACATACCCCTGGCTGGTCATTTAATTTTTCACATGGCTGTGCTTCCGAATTCAAATAATATAACCACTTCACAGGATTCTTTATTTGTCCTATTCAGGACCCAGTTGTGCCTTATTCTAGTGGAAGAAAATTAGTAAAAGAGGGGGAGGTATTTTAGTAATTAGACTATAAAGTCATTGTTTCTATTACATCTTAGCCAGGGGAACCATGGTAGAGAGCATGTTGAAATATTCCAAGTAGGTGTTGTTGAATTATGTTGCAAAGGAAATAATAATGGAAATTTTTTTTTCCAGTGTGAAGAATCCAAGATAGGTGTGTGTGTGTGTGTGTGTGTGTGTGTGTGTGCGCGTGTGTGTGCATGCGTCTGTGTATGGTAGGGAGGGATTCGTGGTTAGAGAGCACTTGCGTGAACTGGAGCGGGGAACTGAAGTGATTTTGTCTTTGAAATATATACTACTGACCAAGAGGATAGAAAGAAGAATTGGATGGGGAGTCTGGTAAATGTCCCAAGCCCTCCACAGGGAGCACAGTGATGGGGGACCATATCATACAACTATTTGCTGGAGGTCTCTCTCTCTCGGCCACATGAAGTGCAGTAGCTAATTACGTCTTGACCACCTGTGCCTAACCAGGAATGCTGCTAAAGAGTTTATTTATGTAAAGACAGATGGAGCAAAATGCCTCTTTTGTTTTTGGACTTGCTGTGACCTCTGCCTTGACCTAGTCACTGGAATTCCTTTGTTTATTCTCATGTGTTTGTCACACCTAAGTTCTACCCTAATGAGTGATAGCTGTTCTGCAAGATTCAATTGAGAGTTTTGTACTTGACAAAGAACTCAATTTCATATAAAAGAATCACTCTGGCCTAGCTCCAGTGAGGTTTCTGCTGCCGTCAGACTCATAATACTGGGTTCCCCCCATATAACTGATCTACTTTGCCAGCATGTCAGGGCCTCTCCCTGCTGTTAGAAGGATAAGATCTCCTTCACTTATATTTTCCATTACTTTGATGAAATTCTTTTTGCTTATCCTACATTGTAGGTCTCTGTTGCCATGGCATTCCCTACTACCCAACCCCAATTCAGGCCTTTCACAGTTTACATTTGCTTTAATGATAATTTTATTTTTCAAAAGCTGTCAGTTATTTATTAAGTCCATTAGTACTTATTAAACACCTACTAAGTGCCAAGCAGCTCGGTGGTGCAGTGGATGGAGTGCTGGGTCCAGAGTCAGGAAGACCGGAGTTCAAATTTGGCCTCAGACACTTACTAGCTGTGGTGGACAAGTCACTTAACTCTGTTAACTTAGTTTCCTCATGTTAAATGAGCTGGAGAAGGAAATGGCAAAAACTACTCCAGTATCTTTGCCAAGAAAATCCCAAATGGGGCCATGAAAAGATGGACATGATGGAAATGATTCAACAGCAGCAAAATATGTAGAAAAGACTGGAAAAGTAGGAAGAGGGGCAGCTTATGGAGTTTTGGGTGCCTGGGTGGTGCAGAGGACAGAGCACCAGACCTGGAGTCAGAAAGACTCCTTTTCCCGAGTACAAATCCAACCTCAGACAGTTAGTGGCTGTTTAAGTTGCCTAATCCTCTTTGCCTCAGTTTCCCCATCTGTAAAATTAGCTAGAGAACGAATGGAAAATCATTCCAGTATTTTTGCCAAGTGAAGAGTTAGACACAACTGAAAAACAGCTAAGCAAGAACAAAAATGTTCCAGTCACTGTGCTGAGTGCTGGAGAAAATGGATAAATCATCAAAGATCATTCTATCCTGGAACTGCTTCCCATCATCAGGAGAAACAAGAATCTTGAGTGTGTTGTGGGGGATGTGAAGGCAGTGAACACTTTTTCCTAGAGTCTGTGATCCAAAAATCTAGGCATAGTCTGGCACACACCCTAGATTTTAGGAGAATAGATTTCAAGGGACTCAGAGGAAAGATGAATAGGTTCCTGTGGATTGAAATTCTACAGGGTATGTAGGCTGAGGAGAGTCAAGAGATTTTTGGTAATGAAAGTATAAAGACACAGAAAAGAAACAATTCCAATAAAGAGAAAAAATTTCCTGAAGAGTGAAAAAAAAAATAAGAACTTGATCAAGGCACCAATGCAAATGCATAAAGAACTCACCAACTGTGATTTTTAAAAGGCTATGTACTAGAGATGGAAAGAAAGGAAAGAGACAGAAGATGAATACAAAAGCATGGCAAGGACCCATAAGGGTAATTTCAGGAGAGCTAAAACTCAGAATGAGCTGAGGCTGGAGGGGAAAAGCAGGAGACTAAAAATTTTGTCTTTTACCTTGATTGGCAAAAAGAAGAGGATCACATAAGGGATGTGACTGAAGCTCTGGATGAACAGGACAGTAATAACTGAAGAAAGAGAGAAGGTGGGGCTATTTAATTTGCATTTGGATTTAGTTTTATCTACCAAGGAGAAGGATCATTCCACTGGAAAGATGAAAGCAAAAATGGTTTAAGGACCTGATCCTCTAGATAATAACTCTATGTAGCTATTTAAGTTTTGCAAAGCACTTTCTTATATATTATTCCATTTGTTCATCACAGCAACCCTGAAGGTAAACATCCATTTTACGGATAAGGAAACTGAGGCTGAGAGAGAGTACAAGTCAGGGCCATACTGCTAGCAAGTGTCTGAGGCTGGATTTGAACTTAAGCTTTCCTGACTGGTTCTCAAAATAAGGAGACAGTAGGAGAACAATTAATTTCCTTGATGGATTTAAGTCATACATGAACATACTCAGGGTCAAAGTCAATGGGGAACAGAAGAGGCAGTTAGGTGGTGCAGTGGATAGAGCCTGGACCTAGAGTTAAGAATTTGTTGTTTAGTCATTTCAGTCATGTCTGACTCTTCGTGACCCCATTTAGGGTTATCTTGGCAACGATCCTGGAGTAGTTTGTCATTTCCACCTCCAAGAGTTAAGGAGACCTGAATTCAAATTCAGCCTCAGACACTTGGTAGCTGTGTGACTTAGGGCAAGCTACTTAGCCATTGTCTGCCTCCATTTTCCCAGTTGTAAAACAGAGGTAGCAGTTGCACCTACCTCCTAGGATTGTTGAGAAGATAAAAGTGGGCAATATTTGTAAAGTGCTTTGCAAACTTACAAGTGCTATGCAAATGCTTACAATGACTATTATTAATGTTCTTGTTACCATAGGACTGGAAAAGGGAATATTTTATTCCGATTTTCAAAAAAGGAAAAGGAACAGAGCTACAAACTATGCAGGCCAGGAACTTGATTTTGTTTCCTGGAGAAATTTTGTAAGCCATTATTAAAACTGTAGCTAGTGAACATCCAGATAAGGAAAGGGCCTTATCATAACCATATGATAACTGACCACGGCTTCAAGTAGAGGTCACTCCAGAATGGCTTTTCCCTTCTGATAGGGCTCCTAAAGCTAGCCGATCAGGAGTACTCTGGGGATTGAGTTTACCTAGATTTTAGCAAAGCTTTTAACATGGAATTTCATGATATTCTTGTGGAAAAGATGGTGAGATGTTGGTTAGATGCTAGTATAATTAAGTGGCTTCATTTAGTACTACTTGAATGTCTGGATTTAAAGAATTGCCAATAAGAGTATGATGTAAGCTTAGAAGAAGGTCTCCAGTGAATTTCCCAAGGATCTGGGTTAAGCCTTGTGCTATTTTTACTATTCTTAAAAAAAAAAACTTGGTTGAAAGCATGAATGGAATATTTATTTTTGAGATGACACAAAGTTGGGAGGGATGGCTAGCACAATGGATGACAAAAGGATCTTGACAGGGAAGAGCATTGGGTGGAATATAATAAAATGAAATTCAATAGAGATAAAAGATAGCTGTCCATGAGTATTTAAGATCTATCATGTAGAAGAGAGATTACATTTGATTTACTCAGACACAATGGGTAGTACTTAGAAGAGTGGGATAGACTTTACAGAGAAGATTTCAGCTCAAAGCAGGGGAAGAGGGGGGAAATTGCAGAACAAACAGGGCTCTCCATACTAAAGTCAGCTGTCTGGGGAGGTAGCTAGGCTTCTCACCACCGGAGACTTTCCAGCATAGGAGGCACAGACCAGATGACCATTTGTCAAGTAGGTTGCAAAGCACATGCATGATGGTATATAGGTTGGACTAGATGGTCTTGGAGATCCCTTCCAACTCTGAGATTCTGTGATGATATCATAAGATCAGCCATACTATGTTTCAACATATAGCAATCTTTTTCTTCTAAAAATTCTGAAGGACCATTCTCTTGGTTTCAATTTCAGCTGTGACCTTAAGTGGGATGGAAAAATGGAAATTCAGGGTCTCATTGTGCCTGCTGTTTTGGGCCAGAAATAGAAGAATACTAGAAGCAATGTGGTCCAGTGGAAAATTCATTGCGGGGAGCCAAGATCGTGGAGTGAAAGGAAGCAGTAGAGTGAGCTCCTCCCCCAAACTCCTCCAAAGAGATACAGAACATGCACAAACCAAGTCCTGATGGAGAAATCTAAGACAAAGTCAGTGAGTGCTTTTTTCTAGCCTGGGGCAGCACAGGGAGATAGAGAGGTCTGTGGGTGCTGGAAATGTGGTCTGGCTAGCAATACTGGGCATAGAGCACTCTGGTGCAGTGCCATGCTGTCCATCAGAGCAAGCAGAGGTCCCAGACCCTTATGAGAGCATCTCTAGACCCATACCAAGGGCAGTTTGGTGGGGACAGGCACCAGCTGGTAGCTTTGTTTCCCACTACCCAATTCTAGGTCATAGATCCAGGGCACACTAATGAGAGGACCTGCACCCTGGGTTCCCAGTTAGGAAGGCCCTTGATAGTGTTCTGAGAAAAGAGCAGATTCAAAAGCAAGCAACTGGGGTATGGTTCTGAAGCCTGCAGAGAAAGAACCAGGCTAAAAATCCCCTCCCAAAGAAGAATTTTGTCTCAGAATTAGCAGAGCTGCCCAGCTGACTGATAATAACTGAATCCAGCAGCAATCTACTGTTGCTCAGACATAAACCCAAGTCAGACTTGTAGCACTCAGACCAGGTAAATAACAATCAGAAGCTACTTTGGGTCAGATTATTTTGGGAACACTGAAAGCTTTCAGGTCCCTGTTCCAAGTTGTCCCTGAGGTCCTGGAATAACACAACACTTAATAATCCAAGAAAACAGAGACAAGATCAGCTTCCTTCCAGAAGTGCATAGAGCCTGACCCTAACATCAAGCTTGAAATCAGGAAATAGACTGGGATAATGAATAAATGAAAAAAGAATCCTACCATTAAAAAACTATTATGAAGATATCCATGTTTGAGACACAAACCCAGAAGAGAATGACTCTACAAATTCTACAAGTAAAACCCCAAAGAAAAATGGTGTGGGCACAAATTCAACTAAAATTTCTGAAAGAGATGAAGCCAAAGCTTTAAAAAGATAAGAAGTTTTAAATTTTTTTTTGTCAACAAAATGAGAGGAGAGGAAAAAAATAATTGAAAAAGAATTTAGAGCTATGGAAGAAAGAATTGGAAAGAGATTTAATAGTTTGGCACAAAAGGTACAAAACCTTGCCCAATCAACAAACTCCCCCCTAGTTGGATTGGACCAAATAGTACCAAATGATGCCATGAGACAACAAGAAATAGTAACCAAAATCAAAAGACTAAAGAATTTGCAGAAAATGTAAAGTATTTCATAGAAAAAACAATTGACTTAGAAAACAGCAGAAAAAAATTAAGAATCACTGGACTGCCTGAATACCATGACCAAAAAAGAATCTCAATATTCTATTTCAAAATATCTTAAAAGAAAACGATCCAGAGCTCTTAGAACCAGAGGGCAAAGTGGAAACAGAATGAATTCACAGGTCAGCTTCTGAAAGAAACTCCCAAATGAAAATTTTCAGGAACATTATAGA
Organism: Bettongia penicillata ogilbyi; assembly: GCA_023548195.1. NCBI lineage: Eukaryota > Metazoa > Chordata > Mammalia > Diprotodontia > Potoroidae > Bettongia > Bettongia penicillata. Next base: position 1,576,524 of record JAJHZJ010000526.1, on the reverse strand, counting down.
CAAAATCTTGAGCTTCCAGGTCAAAGAAAAAAAAACCTGCAAGTAGCTAGAAAGAAAGAATGCATGTACTGAGATGCCATAGTCAGGATCACACATGTTTTAGCAGCCTTCACCATCAAGGAGTGGAGAGCTGGGCATATCATATTCATGAAAGCAAAGGATATAGGCTTACATTGTGGAATAATTTATTCAGCAAATACGAACATAATCCTAAAAGGGGGGGGGGGGGAGGCAATGGATCTTTAATGAAATAAAGGACTTTCAAGCATTCCTGATAAAAATACCAGAGCTATGTAGAAACTTAGGAGCTAAGAGAAACATTACAAGGTAAACATGAACAAACAATGAGAAAGGATTAAACAAAGATAAATTGCTTCTGTTCTAATATGGGAAGATGACACATGTGTCACTACTGAACCCAATCATTATCAGGTGTCATAGAGGGAACCTAATTAGACAGAAATCTTGAGGGTGGTTCTATTATGTCTGAATGATCTTAAGGATGGAAAGAGAGGTAAAGAAGAATACAGAAGGTAGAGAATGAAAAGGAAGACCAGGGGAAATTAATTAATGTAATCTCACAAAAATGAGGTGATAGGGAGAGCAGCTTGAACTTTACTGTCATCTGAACTGGTCAAAGGCAGAAAGAATACGCATTCACATACAGATAAGTATAAAAAATATCTGTCACTCAGTAGAGAAATGGAAATTTGAAATTAAAATGGTAGTTTAAGGGAAGGATTAATGTTAAGCAAAAGAAACTCTAAGAATGTGCAAAAATATTTATAGCACTTGAACCAGGAGAACATTGTACACAGTAACAGCAACATTGTACAATGATCAACAATGACTGTCTTGGCTCATCTTACCAATGCAATGATCCAAGACAATTCCAAAAGAGTCATGATGGAAAATGCTATCCACCTCCAGAGAAAGAGTGATAGAGTTTGAATGCGGACTGAAGCATATTATTTTCATTTTATTCTTTCGTGCTTTTTTCCTTTTGTTCTGTTTCTTCTTTCACAACATGACTAAAATGGAAATATGTTTTATGTGATTGCACTTACATAACCTATGTCAAATTGCTCACCGTTTTAGGAAGAGGAAGGGAGAGATGGAGGTAGAAAATTGGGAACTCAAAATTTATAAAAAATGAATGTTAAAATTGTCTTATATGTAATTGGAAAAATAAAATACTCTTTAAAAAAACAAAAAATTTTAAAAAATATTTATAGCTCTTTCTGGAGGTGGGAAAGAATATGAATTAGAGAGGTTGCTCATAAATTAGGGAGTAGATAAACAAATAATGGAATATAAATGTGATGGAATGTTATGATACTGTAGGAAATAATGAAAGGGATGATTTCAGAGTTACCTGGGAAGACCTGTATGAATTGATGAAAAGGGAAATTAACAAAATCAGGATAATTTATATAAAGTGATGGTTGTATGATAAAGACGAACAACTTGGAAAGACTTGGGAACTCTGATCAATGTAGTAACCAATCATGATTCCAGAGAACTAATGTTGAAACATGCTACCCTCATCCAGATAAAGAGGTAAAAGACTGAAGAATAAAATGAGAGATGTATTTTTTTTGGACATGGCCAATATGGAAATTTGTTTTGCTTGACTATTCATGTTTGTAAGAGAGGTTTTGTTTTATTTGTTTTTCTTTCATTCTCAACAGGGGTAGGGTGGGGAGGAGGGAAAGAATGTCAATTTTTGATGATTTTAAAAAACAAAATAGAACTTTTAAAAATAATATTTGATTTTTCTCCCCAATTATATGTAAAAAATTTTTTTTAACATGTTTTTTTTTAATCCCAAATTCTATCCCTTCCTCTCTAAGTCCTCCCCTCCCCAGTAAGCAATCTGATATAGGTTATACATATGCAATCATGTAAAACATTTGCATGCTAGTCATAATAAAATATAATTAAAAAAAGAAAGATCATTGGACTTGGAGTCAGGACATAATTAGGTTGGAATCCTGCCTGCCACTCCTTATATAAACATGATCACTTAATAAATCAATCAACAAGCATTTATTAAGTACCTAGACATAACTGAATCTGTGCTGGACACTGGGAATACAAATTCTAAGAATGAAACAATAGCTATTCTCGGAGTGTTTAAACATAAGCTCCTTAAAGGCAAGAATGTCTTGCTTGCATATATTTATATCCCCAGCCCTTACCATAGGGCCTGGCACATAATAAGCATGTAATACATGTACTCTCTTTCTCCATCCATCCGTCCATCCGTCCATCCATTTGTATATCCTCACCATCAGTTGGAAGGATTAGAAAAGGCTTCATGCAGAAGGTCATGCTTAAGCTGAATTTTGTAGGAAGAGAAGGACTCTATGAAGCAGGAGTAAGGATGGAATACATTCCAGGCATTGATCATTGATGCAAAGGCCCAGGGAGAATGGTGAAAAGTGACATATTGTGTATTAGGAATAGAAATTAGGAATTTGGCTCAATTGTAGACTTCAGGACGGAGAGTAACATATACTGAGGATAAAAATAAGGGTTAGGACCAGTCTAATAACTATGAGAAAATGTAAAGGATACAGAAGACATGTTCTCAAAAAGACATACGCCCATGAATCAGCAAGTCATATACACTTTTTGAACCTCAGTTTATTCATCTATAAAACAACAATGTTGGATTAGATGGCTCCTCAGGTCCTTCTGGACTATAAACCTGTGATCCTATGAAATAACTATTGCAAGTAAGGATATAAAGAAACTGCTAATTGGTGCAATGGATAAAGTACTGGGCCTGGAGTCAGGAAGACCTGAGTTCAAATCCAGTCTCAGATACTTACTAGTTGTGTGACCCTGAGCAAGTCACTTGACCTCTATTTGCCTCAGTTTCTGTAAAATGGGAATAATAAGAGCACCTACCTTGTGGAGTTGCTATAGGTATCAAATGAGATAATAAACTGTAAGTGCTTAGTACATTACCTGGCATGTAGTGTTATATAAATGTTAGCTATTATTATTACATAGCACATCCTCTTAAATACCTTGAGCATTTAGAAAAGGGAGAAAAGATCATCAAAGGCTGGCATAGTATTTGAATAAATAGCTCAAAATATCCCAGGTTCTGTCCTCAAATGTTTCATTAAAGACTTTCCCTGTTTCTAAACCAGTTTTTAAGAATGCTCTTGTGTTTTAACTGAGACTTGGCCAACATGGTTGAATCACGGGCAGAAAAGAACAGGGTGGAGGAGTACACATGGATTTTTTAGCAGAAGCTTTTGTAGCTGTCATCAAATCAGCAAAATTCCTATAAATGGGGCCATTCTGAGTCAAAATCTGAAAGCAGAGCTTACAAGAGAATTTAATTCTTCAGCCCTTCCTCTGTCCACTTACACATTTTTGGGTACTTAGCTCTCCATCTTAGTTCTGTCTTCCATCCTCATTCCTGGCACTTATCCTTAAACCTAAGAGCCGAAGTCATTTTAAAAAAATGCTTTTAATTGAGGGCTTAAGGGGAAAAAAAATCTTTCTCTATATTTTAAAAGCCTCTTTATATCCTCTCCATTTTCTCTCTACTACACTTAGTACTCCCCCACTCCACCCCCAAATGTCCATAACTAGAGTACTTAGAAAATAACCTGTGTTCTTGGATACTTGCGTTAGAAAAGATTGTATTTCTTCTTTAGGACCCCTTCAGTTTCAGCCTGTGCCTTAGAGCTCATCAGTGCTATTATGAACAGAATAGCATCTGGGTAAAGATAGCAAAGAGTAGATATGGTATCCCCTCTTTCATGATTCCTGCAAATCTAGGAAATATTTGCAACAGTCACAGACTTTACGAGGCTCAAAATGTGGGTATTCACTGGTTACAGGCAGTTTCCAAGCAAAGACACAGCTGATGCTCACTCAATAATAAATCATAGTGATAGCAATTCTAATACTTGCAGTCATCTGGTTGTATTAAGACTGTTGCTACCTGATTGGAAATGAATGGTGTCTAATAATCTAAATGGCCACACAGCACAGCTTCTATCTAACCAATTTTCTCTGGAATTTGGCAGTGATAGGAAGTGGGGGAGAGGGGAAAGTGAAACAAAAGCCCCCTTAAATGCAAAATATTGAGAAATGATCAGTAGTTCAATTTAGCCTGAGTTTAAAAGGATGTGAAGAGAAATAATGTGAAATACGATTGGAAAGGTATGTGGGAGCCAGACTGTGGATGGCTTTGAATGCCAAACGGAGGAATTTGGATTTTATCCTAGAGGAAATTGAGAGCCACAGAAAAACCCGGAGCAGAACAGTGGCATGGCCAGACCTGTACCTTAGGATAATTATTTTGGAAGCTGTATGGAGAATAGATTGGGAGTGGAGGTGGGATTAAGGGGTGGAACTAGAGACTGAAAGGAAGGAGAGCAATTAGGTGATTATTACAATATTCTAGATGAGAGTTACATGGAAGAATGGTGTGAATAGGAGAGAAGGGAGGGATTGAAAGAATGCTGTGGCAGTAGACTTAACAAGTGGTAGCAATACACTGCCTATGGGGTAACACGAGGGAAGGAGATGAAACAAGGATGAGGGGGACATTATGAACCTGGGTGATGAGGGGTAAGGGAAGCGTGGTGGTGCCCAAAACAGAGTGGAGGAGGGGTTGGTTTAAAGAAGGAGAAAATATATTAGGTCTCATACAAGCTGAGTTTGAGATGCTAATGAGATGACTAAGTACAGATGCCCTACAGACATTGGTGATGGAGGATTAGTGTTTAGAGAGAGATTAGGACTAGAGATGTATAGTGAAATTTTAAGTTTCAATAGCTTAAAAGAATTAAACATATGACATATATGTTACATATTATACATGTGTGTATATATGAGCACAGTGTGCCAAAAACATTATTATGTATCTATATACTATGCATAATATACACATATATTTACATATGTAGCTGCAGAGATGAATCTTAAATAAGTAAATGAATGAATGTTTTTAATTTAGGCAGCTCGGTGGTGCAGTGGATAGAGCAGGGGGTCTTGGAGTTAGGAAGACCCGAGTTCAAGTCTAGCCTTAGACAGTTACTAGCTGTGTAACCTTGGCCAAGGCATTTAACCTTGCTTGTCTCCATTTCTTCATCTGTAAAATGAGCTAGAGAAGGAAATAAATCACTCCAGGGTCTTTGCCAAGAAAACCCCAAATGGAGTCACAAAGAATCAGACATGAACTGGAAACAACTGAACAACCACGAGAAGTATTTAATTATTTAGCAATTATCTACACAGGGAAGATGAGATCATCAAAGGAGAGTGGAAAGAGAGAGAAGAGAAACAGGAATGGGGACTTAGGGGATTCCCATGCTTAGGGAGGCGGGGACAATAGCTAGATGTAACTCTCACCTATGTTTTGCACATTGGTAAGTGATGAACAAATAAAGATTTCAATGTGTTCCCAATAAACAGGAATATTCCCTATCTTGCAAAATTTACAGAGGGTCTCAGTTCCAATTTTCAGCCTATATTAATTCAGTATTACTAATGGAAATTATTCATTTTTTCCCTAAAAAGAGACCCATGTGATAATGATTTTAATAAAGTTTCTTCATTCCTCATATTGACACAACATGATAGTGTATATGTGTATTTTTAGTGGGAAAAGTCAGGACCCAGCCTATCCCACCTCTGAGAATTCTAACAGAAAAAAATAAAGCAATGTTTCTAACACTTTGAAAGCAAAGCTTTTTAATTCTTTCTTCACAAATGCAGGTGACAAATGACAATTATTCCCAGGACTATGCAGATCTTAGTACAATAAGGTGTGATTAAAAAAAATGGAATTTTAATGCAAAACTCCTTTAATTGCATCCCCACACCATTTAGAATATCGAGGTGGTGGTGGTGGATGTGGGGAGAGTCAATGAAACCAAAAAAACAACAGAGGTGTGAGATATGAAGTTGGTGTGTGTGTGGGTGAGGTGTAAAAAGAATCCCAGGTTTCCTAAGGAAGCAGAATCATTGGTTTTGAAAATGTAAATAAGTTTATTTATTGTCAATCTGAAGCTGTCAATCTTTTTTTAAAATGCTGTTGGTATCAGATTGACAATAACAGCTTCTTTCCATTCCCCCCCCTCCACCCCAGGCTCATCTTTCCTCTGCTGTGATACATATTCTTTGAGCTTTTCATCAGGATTTTGAACCTTGGGAAGGCTGCTGGTCAAGATGCATTTCTGAGGATCTGAATTCTCCTAGGTCTAGAGATAAGAGGCCAATGACCAAGTCTGCCTTCTCCACGTTTGGCATTAATTGAACATTCAAGAGTCCCAAAGGACATGATCAACCCTTTCTGGGGGCATTTATTGAGAAAGGGCCCAGCCATCTTTCTTTTCTCTTTCATCTCTGCTTCCTACTCTCCAGATTTCCTTATTGCATCCCTTATTACATTCCCCTAGTGGGGAAGAGCCAAGATGACGCAGTAGAAAGATTCATATATGCTAGCTCCTAACCCACAGCCCATAAAATATCTATAAAGAACTCCCAATAAATTCTGGAGCAGCAGAAGCCACACATCAACGGAGTGGAGGAGATTTCTGTTCCAGAGAGCCCTGAAAAACCAACACTAAAGGTCCGTCATGCACCGGACCCAGAGTAGAGCCCAGCCCTGCCTTGGCCGTGCGGCACTGAGAGGAGCAGATCAGAGCAGGCTTCAGGGACGGAATCTGCAGCAGCCACACAGGTCCCTCCACCCACAGACACCAAAAGTCAGTGAGAGCCTGTTCCGAGAGGGGAGCGGAGTGTCTCCATAACTCAGGCCCCCTCGGGAGGCAGCAGCAGACAGAGGCTCCCAAAGCAGGCAGGAGGTTGGATCCATTATTGAAGGTCTCTGCATAAACCCCCTGAGGGAACTGAGCCCTGTGTGGCGGCCCTGCCCCCCACCTGAGCACCTGAATTTAATCTCCCACTGAATAGCAGCCCCACCCCTGCTGAAAGCCCTGAGGCTGGGAAGCAGCATTTGAATCTCAGACCCCAAGCACTAGCTGGGCAGATCTGGAGGCAAGGTAGGTGTAGAAAGGAATCTCAGAAGTCAAGTAACTGGCTGAGAAAATGCCCAGAAAAGGGAAAAAAATAAGACCATAGAAGGTTACTTTCTTGGTGAATGGATATCTCCTCCCATCCTTTCTGATGAGGAAGAACAATGCTTACCATCAGGGAAAGACATAGAAGTCAAGGCTTCTGTATCCCAAACATACGAAATAAATATTCAATGGGCTCAGGCCATGGAAGAGCTCAAAAAGGATTTTGAAAATCAAGTGAGAGAGGTGGAGGAAAAAATGGGAAGAGAAATGAGAGAGATGCAAGAAAAGCAGGTCAACACCTTGCTAAAGGAGACCCAAAAAAATGCTGAAGAAAATAACACCTTGAAAAATAGGCTAACTCAATTGGCAAAAGAGGTTCAAAAAGCTAATGAGGAGAAGAATGCTTTAAAAAGCAGAATTAGCTAAATGGAAAAGGAGGTTCAAAAACTCACTGAAGAAAATAGTTCTTTAAAAATTAGGATGGAACAGATGGAGGTTAATGACTTTATGAGAAACCAAGAAATCACAAAACAAAACCAAAAGAATGGAGAAATGGAAGATAATGTGAAATATCTCATTGGAAAAACAACTGACCTGGAAAACAGATCCAGGAGAGACAACTTAATAATTATTGGACTACCTGAAAGCCATGATAAAAAAAAAAAGCCTAGATATCATCTTTCATGAAATTATCAAGGAAAACTGCCCTGATATTCTAGAACCAGAGGGCAAAATAAATATTCAAGGAATCCACCGATCACCACCTGAAAGAGATCCAAAAAGAGAAACTCCTAGGAACATTGTGGCCAAATTCCAGAATTCCCAGGTCAAGGAGAAAATCTTGCAAGCAGCTAGAAAGAAACAATTCAAGTATTGTGGAAATACAATCAGGATAACACAAGATCTAGCAGCTTCTACATTAAGGGATCAAAGGGCATGGAATAGGATATTCCAGAAGTCAAAGGAACTGGGACTAAAACCAAGAATCACCTACCCAGCAAAACTGAGTATAATACTTCAGGGGAAAATATGGTTTTTCAATGAAATAGAGGACTTTCAAGCATTCTTGATGAAAAGACCAGAGCTGAAAAGAAAATTTGACTTTCAAACACAAGAATGAAAAGAAGCATGAAAAGGTAAACAGCAAAGAGAAGTCATAAGGGACTTAACTAAAGTTGAACTTTTTACATTCCTACATGGAAAGACAATATTTGTAACTCTTGAAACTTTTCAGTATCTGGGTAGTTGGTGGGATTACACACAAACACACACACAGAGCACAGAGTGAATTGAATAGGATGGGATCATATCCTAAAAAAAATGAAGTTAAGCAGTGAGAGAAAAATGTATTGGGAGGAGAGAGGGGGAAATGGAATGGGGCAAATTATCTCTCATAGAAGAGGCAGGCAGGAGACTTTTTAGTGGAGGGAAAAAGAGGAGAGCTGAGAGAAAAACATGAAATTTACTCTCATCACATTCGACTAAAAGAAGGAATAAAATGCACACTCATTTTGGTATGAAAACCTATCTTACAATACAGGAAAGTTGGGGAGAAGGGGATAAGCAAGGTGATGATGGAAGGGAGGGCAATGGGAGGAGGGAGCAATTTGAAATAAACACTCTTGGGGAGGGATACGATCAAAAGAGAGAATAGAAGCAATGGGGGGCAGGATAGAATGGAGGGAAATATAGTTAGTCTTACACAACATGACTAGTATGGAAGTCATTTGCAAAACTACACAGATGTGGCCTATATCGAATTGCCTGCCTTCCCAAAGGGAATGGGTGGGGAGGGAGGGATACGGAGAAGTTGGAACTCAAAGCTTTAGGAGCAACTGTTGAGTATTTTTCTTGCTACTAGGAAATAAGTAATGGTAATGGGGAATAGAAAGTTATCTGGCCCTACAGGACAAAAGAGAAGATGGGGACAAGGGAAGGGAAGGATGACAGAAGAGAGGGCAGATTGGTGACAGGGGAAATTAGAATGCTCGATGTACTGGGGTGGGGGGAGAGGACACATGGGGAGAAAATTTGGAACCCAAAATTTTGTGAAAATAAATGTAAAAAACTTAAATAAATTTAACTAAAAACACAAAACAAACAAACAAACAAAAAAAACCCTTATGGCCCCTAATTCTTTTTAGCTCCCTTTTAAGCAGTTTTCCCTGTGAGAAAGTAAGCTCTCGGAGGGCAGCACTATTTCCTTTTTGTTTGCATTTGTATCCCCAGGGCTTAGCACAGTGCCCACCACATAGACTAGTTCACTTATTGTATAGCCTTTGATACTTTCACTCTGCTCAGAGACTATTGGTTTTTTTTTTTTTTTTAAGATTTCGACATTCACTTTCATAAGATTTTGAGTTTTAAGTTTTCTCCCCCACCTTCTCCTCCCCCCTCCCCAAGACAGTGTGCAATCTGATATAGGCTCTACATATACATTCATAGTAAACATATTTTCACATTAGAGACTATTTTTAATTAGTCATTCCAATAACCTGGGAACAACTCTGGTATTTCCACTTTACAAAGGAGCATATGGAAATAAAGAGAAACCAGAAACTCACAAAGTTGATTTTTTTTTAAACCAGAATGCTAGCTTTACAATTCCTCCTATTGAATTTCATCTTATTAGATTTAGTCTATCATTCCAGGCAGACAAGATCTTTGCCAACAGATTTGTGTCTTCTGCAAATTGGAGAGGTGTGTTTGTGCTTTCATAGTACATTTATCAATGCCATTGATCCAAATGTTAATTATCACAGAATAGCCACATGTTTCTATTATGATGCTCCATCAGTGCTTGCAGGCAATCCTGGATTTTCCAAGGCTAGCCTCTGGAAAGTTTAACAAACATGGAAATACTTTTGAGTACAGTCCCAGCAACACATTGTGTCTGCCTTCCAAGGGACAGCCTAGGGAAGAACAGAGGGGCTCATAATCAATAGGTTTATTATGATTTCTTCCTTCCTTCCTCCCTCCCTCCCTCCCTCCCTCCCTCCCTTCCCCCCTCCCTCCCTTCCTTCCTTCCTTCCTTCCTTCCTTCCTTCCTTCCTTCCTTCCTTCCTTCCTTCCTTCCTTCCTTCCTTCCTTCCTTCCTTCCTTCTTTCCCTCCTTCCTTGAATGCAAGTTTCTCATGAGTAGGAATTGTTTCATACTTTATCCTTTTATCCTCAACACCTAATACAGTGCCTGACACACAGTAGGTGATTAATAAATACATACTTATTGACTGCTTGCCATTTTGTGATGAAATTTCTGTTCACAGCAAACCAGAAAATCAAGTATTACAATTTCTCTTTCAGTGTAACTCCCCTGCGTTTCTGCAGTAATACTGACAGTCTCAAAGTAAGAGGGACAAACAGTGCTAAGCATCATTCATTTTTTAGACCACCTATAAATATTAACTTAGCTGTTGGGTTCTCTTAATGTAAGATTCTTATCCAGTAATGGGTAAGTGAGCACTTGGAGGAAGAGAATTATATCAATATTGATAGTATCACCAAAAAGGAAAAAAAAAAAGACAAAAGAAAGCTGAAACTAAATGTAATCGTTTACAGGTTCTCCTTGGAGAAGCAAATAAAGGGGTTGGCAAAGTTATTTTTATTGTGTATTAAAGACAATCAGAAACATACTTTATGGAACATCTGGTTATCCCATATTGCAGGGCTTATGATACATATTTCCAAAAAGACTACCATGCAAATAATTTTAGATAATGCATCAAAATCTGGGGCAAAGGAAAAAGAGGCAGAGACATTCTACAAAGAACTCAATAGGATCCTCTAAATTGAACCAATATATACTTTGATACTTGGTGACGTCAATGAAAAGAGGAAAGAATAGTTTAAAAATTGGAAAATATGGACCAGAAATAGGCAATGAGACAGGCCAGACTTGTTTGTAGACTGCTCACAGATGCTTATGCATCACAAAAATATTTTTTTCAATAAAAGAATTAGGAGGCACTAGACAGAGTCCGATGATACCACATAAAATGAAATTGATTATATTTTAACAGACAGGAAGCAACTCATTACTGACATGGGATTCATTTCTGAATTAGCTGCCGATTTATTAGAACAAAAACAAAATTAATGCAAAGCTAGAATAATACAAAAGAAAAAAGATATAGTATGCAGTTAAAAACAATTCCAGTTTAATCTATTTTATCAAGCTATTCATGCTGGAAAATGGGATATGACCAGAGGAAAGAACATTAATACCAATTACAACAATTTCATACTGAAATTTAATGAATACAAATCAATTGCCATAGCAATGAAACCAAAAGGTCCTAAACAACACCTTAGTCAGTAAACACTTGACTTATTTGCCAAGCAAAGAGATAAAGCAGACAAGGGTAATGCTGATTTAAAACATAAATTGCCTGTAAAATCTTACAGAGAGATGCATGGTAGAAATCACAAGCAATATCACCTAATAAAACAGAAACAGTGGAGGGTTAAACCAATTTCAAGAAAGCTTAATGAGAGACCCAACTATGCCAAGCCATCTTGAGGACATTTAAGAAGAAAGCTGGGACAACAGACAGATATACAAGATAAAAATGATTGGCAAAGATTTTTTTTTTTACAACAAACTGTTGAGGACAATAGAAAACTGCACTTGGATTCTAACATCACAATCCCAGATGGGCTTATAAAAGAGAAGAAAATGGCATTGAAAGGAATAAAGATGGGGAAAGCAGCTGGACCAAATCAAATGTACAAAAAGGAGGTCTATACTAGAGATGGAATAATTGTGAGGGCACCAAGGGATCAATTCTCAAGGTATCTGAGGAAGGGAAGATACCAGAGGCATGGGAGGGGGGTGGGGTGGAATATATTTGACTATTACAAAAAAGCAACCAAGAGAACATGAATAATTACTGACCTATATATCCTATTTTTCCATATATATAAAAATTTTATGAGAATAATCTGAATACAGTTCAAGGGCATCCTTGAACAAGCGAACTGATAAAAACAGAGAAATGAAGTGGATACTTATCTATAAAGGGATGGCTGAAAAGTGTTACAAAGGGATGTAACTGATAATTATTGTACAGGAAGAAATGACAAATATAAGGAATTCAGTAAACCATTGGAAGATTTACAGGAACTCCTATAGAGTGAAATAAGACGAACCAAAAGAACATTATACACAGTGACTATTACAGCTAATCAGTGTGGTGAACAGATTGCTGAACTTGGGAGTCAGGAAAACCTGAGTTCAAATCTGACCTCAAACACTTACTAGATGTGCAACCTTGAGGAAACCAGTTAATCACTATTTCCCCATCTATAAAATGGGGATAATACTAGCACCTACCTTCCAGAGTTGTAAGGATATACTCCTCCTCCTCCTCCTCCTCCTACTACTACTACCACCACTACTACTACTTCTATTACCACCACCATCACCACCACCACTGTCACTACTACTACTTAAACTATGTAAAAGATCACTAAAGATTAAAAGATCACTAAATGGAAACCAAACTGACAAACTGAAAAACCACTGATGATCCTGGAAAACAGGTAATGAAATCTATTACCTCCCTCAAGAAAAGAAGCAAGGTACCACTAGGGCAAAATGATGTATACACTGTCATATGTGGTCACTAGTGGTGACTTTTGCTTTTTTTTGCTTGTTTATTTTTATTTTTTTAATTTTATTTTATGTTTTTGCTTAGTTATTTTTGTCACAAGGGAAAATTTCATCTGGAGGGAAGCATCCCAGAAATGACTGTCATAATGATAAAAGACATTGATTCCACTTCATTTTTTTAAAGGAAGAAACAGATAAGCTTCTCTGCTCCTATCCTTGCAAAACCAAGAGAAAGAGAAGTCATTTGAGTATTTGAGCGGAATCAAGGACAGTGTCACTACTACTGAATTTCTTTCCAAATGACAATCCTTTAATGACATTAGGAGACAATGGGGGTAGAGAGGAAAGAATGTCAGACTTGGAGTTAGGAGAGACCTGTGTTTGAATTCTATCTCTGAGTCTTGGGCAAATTATATCACCTTTGTAAAATGGGGATAATACCATCAGTGGTAGCTGCTTTATAAAGTTGTCGTTGGGAGGATTCAGTGAAATGATGTATGCAAACCACAATTTATATAAATGATGGAGAAGGAGGAGTATTATTTTTGTTATGATTATTTGGTCTAGTCATTCAACCAGTCCCAAATCTGTTCCATCACCAAGCCCGTATTTCTGTATCTTATCCGTAAGGACTCTGTGACATTTTAACAAATGCTTTGCTAAAAGGTTTTTTTCCAGTATCATCCAGTAAACTAGTATATCCAGAAGAATAAGGATTAGAATTTAAAGCTTATGATCTCTGTCCCTCATCTTTATCCCTGTGGAATTGATGGACTCTAGCTTTTAGATCTGGGTTGTTTCCAAGGGGTTGGATTTCAGATGATGGTAAGTAAAAGTAACTGCGGAGAAATATTAGGTGAAAACATTTACATGCTTTGTGGCACACCCAGCTGGTCCCATGGCATTCCTGTATGTGCCGCTTACATCTGCACCCATATCAGCTCTTAGTGAGAACCTGAGTGAGACCTCCCTAATTCTTTTGCTCCCCTGCCAGACACATATGCGACATTTGAAAACTAATTGGAGGCACTTTGCAACTTGGTTTTTCTTTAAGATTTTTAGGTCAGCCTTCCGTAGAGAGAAAACTAGGTGACACAGTGGAAAGAATGCCGAGTCTAAAGTCAGGAAGACCCATCTCCCTGAGTTCAAATCTGACCTCAGCCACTTACTAGCTATATAATCCTGGGCAAGTCATGTAACCCTGTTTGCCTCAGTTTCCTCATATGTAAAATGAGCTGGAGCAGGAAACAGCAAAACCATTGTAGTATCTTTGCAAAAAAAAAAACCCAAAATGGCATCACAGAATTGAACAGAACTGAACCACATGAAATACCTTCTGTAGAAGGCCTTTCCACCCCTCTCCAGCTACTAGTGCCTTGTCCTCAAAGATTTCCTTCTGCCTGTATTTTATATATACCTATTTATTTACATGTGATCTCCTCCATTAAAAAGTTCCTTGAGGGCAGGGACAATTTTAGCCTTTCTTGGGTTCTCTAGTCTTTATCATAGTGCCTGGCATATAATAAGACTTGTCCAATAACTGACTCCCTCCCCTACCTCTTCATGGCCCAGTCAGGTACCAGCCACATAATCACACTTTTTACATTTGTTAAGATGGCATGAGATCCCTATTCGAGGGCAATATACCCTCTCTCATCACTGCCTCCAGCCAGACTCTGCTTGTGGCCACAGTGAAGCAGATGGTAATTGCAGAATAAAGTGGTTTGCACATAGATTCCTAACATGAACAGATGATCACTACCCATTTCATCTTGGGGGAAGGCTGCAAAGAAGCTTCGCCTGGGAACATATGCTTTCTTGCATCCAGGGGGGCCGGTAATGCTAACAAATCTAACAGGCTTAATGAAATAATGCCACATTTCCTGCATAAGCTTTTGCAAGGCTTCTTTCCCAACTTGCCATTGGGATCTGAGCAGATTTTTTCAGCAGGCCAGGAGTATAATCCCTTGGAATGTTTGGGCTTCCCTGGTTTACCATTGGGGCTACCAGGATTCTCACTAATGGGTATTACCTCACTCAAAGTAAGAACCTGGTAAGACCTTATCCTAAAAGGGCCAGGGGTCTCCCATTGCATCCTGAGTCATCTCCAGTCATCCCAATCATTATCAGGTCACTAGACCCATATCTGAAGGAGAAAGTGAGGCTAGTGACTTTGCACAGCCCTCTCTCGATCAAATCAAAGTTAATGGCAAGTCATGTCATCATCTCCCTGATGTCATGGCCTTCTTTGAGAATGAAGGAAAAACAAAATATGGAGGAGGTAGAAGATTATTCCCTCTTATTCCTAAATATGGAGCAGCTAAATGGCACAGTGGATAGAATTCCAGGTCTGGAGTCAGGAAGACCTGAATTCAAATCCAGCCTCAGACTTTTATTTAGCTGTGTGACCTTGGGTAAGTCCCCTTGACCCTATTTGTCTCAGTTTTATCATCTGTAAAATAAGCTGGAGAAGAAAATGGTAAAACACTCTAGTATTTTTGCCAAGAAAATCCCAAAAGGGGTCACAAAGTGTTGGACACAAGTGAAAAATGACTAAACAAGAACAATTTTTAAATCAGTTGAGATAGGCATTTTTATCTTCCCAACTGCTTTCTTTTTTTCTCATTGGAATAGGAGGTGTATCTATGCATTCTCAGGTGTGTAACCCAAGGACATTGACATAGTATAGGAGCTGAACTGCTAAGGCTAACGTGTTTGGTGAACTTTTCAGTAGCATAAACAGTGTACTGTCACCTCTCTATTATAGGCATGCTGCCGATGTTAACTTTCAATCCCAGACTACTTTTCCCCTGCCACCCCAATGTGTACTCAGCTCCCCTCCTCTTCTGTTTTGGTAACAACAATGAGAATAGCTCACATTTATGTAGCATTTTAAGGTCTACAATTAAAAATTTTGAAACTTTCTTCCTGAAACATCTTTTGTGAATACCCCCACCATTCTAGACATTCAGGTTTGAAACCTGGGATGCCTCCTCAATTCTTTACTGTTCTCCATTCCCTATATTCAATCAGTGGTCACTTCTTGTCAGTTTTAGTTTCACAACATCTCCCAGATCCATCCTCTTCTCCATTTTTATTTTGCTTTCCATTTTTATTTATTCTCTGTAATGCCAATTTAAAATGAAACAGTTGAGAAATGATGATACAGACCAACTGCAAAAGCATCAGGCAGAGCTTTTGCTGTTGATCATTGGAGAGGTAAAATTACTACTTTTACACATCCTTTCATTTCCAAACCATTTGATATATCTTTGTACAAAAGGTACTATAATAACATCATCCTCTTCTCTTAATTCATATAGCTACCACACTTATTCAGGTCCAAATCATTCATCACTTGGACTACTGAAGCAGCCTCTATCTGGTCTCCTGACTTCCAGTCTTTCCTCTCTCTAATCAATTTTCTGCTACCCAGCTGCTAAAATAACCTTCATGAAACACAAGCCTGATGATGCCACCTTTCCTTGCTGAAGAATCTCTAGTAACTTCCTGAGTCTCACAGGGTCAGCATCAACACTCAAAATCCAGTCCCTTGAGAACAAATACAATTTTCTTTCCACTACACCAACATTCTGAGGTTTCTTCACCTCTAAGATAAAATACAAACTCCTCCACTTGGCCTCCAAACTGTTCTGAGGTTAGATAGAGCTTACCTTCTAGACTTCCTCCTTTTTATACTGCTCTCTAGTCAGTAGGTTTATTTGCTATTTCTTGGGCTCAGAATTCTATACAAGGATACTCTCAAGTTCTCCCTTAAGAACTCTGGAAATGATTGTGTGACATGGGAGACACTGGCAAAAGACCACCCAGCATGGCATGTCCACATCAGGGAAGGTGTTGTGCTCTATGAGCAAAGTAGAATTGAAACAGGTCAAAAGAAATGCAAGATGTGCAAATTTAGAGTATCTATCTCAAATGTTCACATGGACTGTTTGAGTCCAACCTGTGGTAGAGAATTTCAAGCTCACACTGGTCTGAGCAGTCACGTTTGGAAGTCACATAACTTGATGCTAACATAGTGATGACATTTTGGTCCTTTTTGAGAACAAAGGACAACAACCTTTTAAGTCTTTCTTTTTAAGTCTTTCCACCTACAGGTCCAGGATGCATTTCTAAGTCTTAGAATGTTCCTTCAAGCGCCATCTGCAATAGGAACCCTATCCTGATTACATTACTTGTTTGTTCTGTCTTTTGCTTTCACTTATTTGTCTAAATGCTGTATCCCTACCGGTAGAATGTAAGCTCCCTGAGGTCAGGGATTATTTCTTTGTTCCTCTACTTCTTAACACGATGCTTTATACAAAGTAAATATTTAATACATATTTAGAGCTTTCTATTACAAGAGAGGAATCAAAATATAGTTTAAAAGGCAAGCCTGCTACAAAAGAAACTATGCAGGGCATTCACAAACTGGTAGAAATGATTTTTTGAATTTTCAGTGTTTGGATTATCAGTGCTGTGAGCTCATCCACCCCCCACCTCTGAAACACAAAATTGAAATTTTGACCATACTCAGGAAGAGTGTCATTTGCTATCTGAGAAAAAAAATGTCATTCCATCTGTACATTTGTATATACAGTACCTTGTACCCTAGTCCCTAACTACTTGAACTAAATAATAAATTCTAGTTGACTAACATCTTCATTTTACAAATGTGGAAACTGAGGCACAGATTAGTTGTGGAACTAATCTACAGTGATGCAGTAAAGGGACATAGGGATAAAGGGAAGGGCTGAAGCTGAGATTATTACTTGTACCTTCCAGAGTCCTGATACCTCAATGAATCACAGTTCTAAACTGCTAACTTGAGTTTCACAATAGAGAGAGCATCAGGTACTCTGATCATCTCTTCAATTCTCTTTTTTATAAATCTAACAATCATTAAGTGCTCACAGAATTGTCAGCATGTGCTGTTGCTACTGAAGTGGGTCTGCCTGCCTGCCTGCCCTAGCTGGTCATGGTTATGATGTTAAGCACGCATGGTGTCTGCATTCTAAATATGTCTGCTATATCCTGTGGCCCAAGGGTCTAGGTAGCAGCAGCAGAGAGACACAGGCAACAAATTCCTCTCTCTTCACCGCCTAATCTCTGTGGCATGAACAATTTCAGGGAGTTTGGGGGGCTGGGGAATCAGTCTTAGAATTCAATTGTCTTGGCATCCCTTCCAAGGCCTCGTCACAATGCCCAGAGAGTGTTGCTGCCAAATTCATGGGGAACAGAGAGGGAGAGAGAGCTCTGTAGTTCTTGGATGCAAACTTAGGTCCAAGGACAAACATCCTGGATGATGTGGAGATACCAGTGAGTCAACTAATATTTATTAAGTGCCTACTATATGCCAGATGCTGTGCTAAGTGCTAGGGATGAAAAAGAAGGTTAAAAAGACTCTCAAAGAGTTCAAATTCTGATGGTAGAATTTGAAATGTAAATGTAACAGAAATGTAAAATGTTTACAGAAATGTAAACAATTACATACAAACAAGATACAGGATACATACATACAGGATAAACTGGTGCAAATTAATGTAGGAAAGCACTAGAATTAAGGGGCATCAGGAAAGGCTTCTCATAGAAGATGAGATTTTAGTTGGGATTTGAAGGAAGCCAGGAAAGTGAGGAAGCAGGGATGAAAAAGGACATCTTTCCAAGTGTGGGAGATAGCCAATGAAAATTCATGGACTTGGGAAATGGAGGGTCTGGCAAAAAGGAATATCAAGGAAGCCATCATCACTAGGTCACAGAGTCTATGGGGTTGGGGATGTGGACAGTAAATGCTTTGGTGCAAGGGTAGGGAAGGGATTTCTAAGAGAAATTTCTCATTCTGGGGATGGTGTTCTGATCTATTTATATGATAAGTATAAAGTCACTCAATCCTCTGGCCTTGGCAGTGGAATACACTTCAAGATATCTTTCCTGAATCCTTGTTAAGGTTTCTTTGACAATAGAGTTAGAGATGGAAGGGACCAGAAAGGTCATTTGGTCTGAGCCCATCATTACAAAAACGAGAAAACTGAAGCCCAGAGAAGGGAGATGTCTTGCTCAAGGTTTTCTAAGTAACAAGTGTCACAGCCACTTGAATATAAATCCAGTATTCTTCTCATCCTTTAGCATCCATCTACCACCATAGATCCCTCCTCCTATTGGTGAGTTCCTCTCAGAACCTCCATTTTGAGGAAGTGCCTAAGTCAGCCATCTCCCCCACGACTGACTCTCTAGACTTTGCACTATTACCCTTGTGGGTACCTTCTTTTTTCTCCTACTCCCTTTAGCTCCCTTTTAAGAATTATAAAATGGCACAATGTATTCAAATTTAAGCTCCCTGAGGCCAGAGACTGTCTTTTTATTTATATTTATTATATTAGCACAGGGCTTGGCACAAAGTAAGTGCTTACTAAATGCTTGCTAACTTGTCCTTTCCATCACATCAGCTTAGATTTACAGTGTCCTCTTTGGCTCTGGCAATTCTAAGGTACCATCAGACTCTTTTCATTCTCATATCAATGCCCAGGCAAGCCTGCTATTGAATTAGAAAAGAGGAAAATCCAATAAATGTAGAAAAGTCATTTGACAAAACACCCATTCCTGTTAGAAATACTGGAGAACATAGGAATAAATGGAATCTTCCTTAAAATCATAGGTAGCACCTACGTAAAATCATCAGCAAGCATTTTATATAATGGGGATAAGCTAGAAGCATTTCCAATAAGATTGGGGGTGAAACAGGGATATCCATTATTACTACTGTTATTCAATATTGTACTAGAAATGGTTAGCTGTAGCAATAAGAGCAGAAAAATAAATTGGAGGAATTAGAATAGGCAAAGAAGATACAAAGCTATCACTTTGCAGATGATATGATGGTATACTTAGAGAATCAAGTCAAAATTACTTGAAATAATAAATAACTTTAGCAAAGTTGCAGGATAGAAAATAAACCCAAATAAATCATTTACATTTCTATATATTATTAACAAAGCCTAACAGCAAGAGACAGAAAGAAAAATTCCATTTAAAATGACTGTAGATATTATAAAATATTTGGGAGTCTATCTGCCAAAACAAACCCAGGAACTATATGAACACAATTACAAAACACTTTTCACACAAATAAAGTCAGATCTAAATAAATGGAAAAAAATCAATTGCTCATGGTAGGCCAAGCTAATATAATAAAAATGATAATTCTACCACATTAAATTACTTATTCAGTTCCATACCAAACAAAATACCAAAGATTATTTTATAGAGATAGAAGAAAACAATAACAAAATTCATTTGGGAAAACAAAAGGTCCTGAATATCAAGGGAATTAATGAAGAAAAATGCAAAGGAAGGTGACCTAGCTGTACCAGATTTTAAATTTTATTATAAAGCAGCAATCTTCAAAACTACCTGATGCTGGCTAAGAAACAGAGTATTGGACCAGTGGAGTAGTTTAGGTGTGCAAGACACAATAATCAATGACTATAGTAATATACTATTTGACAAATCCAAAAACTACAGCTTCTGGGATAAGAACTCACTAATAAAAACTGCTGGGAAAACTGGAAAATAGAACAGCTGAAACTAGGCATAGACCAACATCTTATATCCTATACCAAGACAAAGTCAAAATAGCACATGATTTGTATATAAAGGCTGATACTATAAGCAAATTAGGAGAGCAAGGAATAGTTTATCTGTCAGATCTTTGAAAAAGGGAAGAAATTATGACCAAATAAAAGAGAGAGAACATTATGAAATACAAAATGGACAATTTTTATTAATTAAATTGGCAAGTTTTTGCACAAACAAAGCCAGTGCAACCAAGATTAGAAGGGAAACACAAAGCTGTGAAACAATTTTTTACAGCCAGTTTCTCTGATAAAGGTCTTATTTCTAAAATATATAGAGAATTGAGCTGAATTCATAAGAATACAAGTCATTTCCCAATTGATAAATGGTCAAAGGACATGAACAGGTAGTTTTCAGATGAAGAAATTAAAGCTATCTAGAGGCATATGAAAAAATTCCCTAAGTCACTGTTGATTAGAGAGAAGCAAATCAAAATAACTCTGAGGTACCATATGATTGGCTAACATGACAAAACAGGAAAATGATAAATGTTGGAAAAGATGTGGGAAAATTGGAACACTAATGTGTTCTTGGTAGAGTTGTGAACTGATCCAACCATTCTGGAGAGTAATTTGGAACTCTGCCCAAAGAGCTATACATGCCTTTTGTGCATACCCTTTGACACAGCAATAACACTTCTAGATCTGTGTCACAAAAGTATTATAAAAATGGGAAAAGGACCCACATGTACAAACATTTATAGCAGTTCTTTTTGTGAAGGCAAAGAATTGAAAATCGAATGGATGTCCATCAGTTGGGAA
This sequence comes from Bettongia penicillata ogilbyi, assembly GCA_023548195.1. Classification (NCBI taxonomy): domain Eukaryota; kingdom Metazoa; phylum Chordata; class Mammalia; order Diprotodontia; family Potoroidae; genus Bettongia; species Bettongia penicillata. Next base: position 1,555,463 of record JAJHZJ010000526.1, on the reverse strand, counting down.
ATGGCTGAACAAGTTGTGGTATATGAATGTAATAGAATGCTATTATACTATAAAGAAATGATGAGCAGGTGGACTTCAGAAAAACCTGGACTTATATGAACTGATGCTGAGTGAAATGAGCAGAACCAGGAGAACACTGTATACAGTATCAGCCACATTGTTTGATGACTGACTTTGATAGACTTAGCTTTTTTCAGCAATGATCTAAGATAACTCCATAAGATTCACAATGGAAAATGCTATCCACATGCAGAGAAAGAACTTTGGAGTCTGAATGCAAATGGAAGCATACTATTTGCTCTCTTTTTCTTTTGATGTTTTGTTCCTTCTTTCTCATGGTTCCTCTTTAATTCTTCTTTATATCATAAAAATATGTTTAATATGAATGTATATTTAGAGCCCATATCAGATTGCATGCCATCTTGGGGAGGGAGGAGGAAAGAGAAAGGCAGAAAATTTAAAACTCAAAATCTTACGAAAGTGAGGGTTGAAAACTAAAAAAAAAATTATTGAAATAAAGAGGAGAATCCATCTACCATCCTCCATGGTACCTGCTCCCTGTTAATTGGCTAGCTGAACTGTCAATTAGCATCAGAGCACCCAGCAGTGGCATGTTGTTGCTGTTGACTGTTTTTGTTTATCTCTTACATCAGAGGATGATTATTGAATTTATCATTTCCATCCTACCAAGGTCACATTAGATCCTATATTCTAAATGCTGCAATTAGATCATGTGACTCAATGGTATTGGTCTAGGCTCTAGAAAAAACATAAAGACACCTTCCCTGCTATTACCTTCCATTAAAGGATTTCAAGTCCAATCCTGTGGCTCTTTCTCTTGAACCAATCAATGCTGTGATCCCTCTAGTTGTCCCAAGTCTTTTCCAAGTTCCCCCATTCTTGCAGTTCAGATGATTGTAACAACGAAACATAGGTGGAGCTTTGTATGTCAACCAATCAATTAACAGACATTTGCTAAGAACTTACAATGTGCTAGGCACTAGAATGTGCTTATATTACACACTTTCGGTGTACTAAGACTAGAAAAAAGGTAAAAAATACCATACCTTCCCTCAGGATTCTCACAATCTAAGAGGAAAGAAAATGGATAAACAATTATGTATATCCAAGATACATTGTGTAAATGGGACGTAATCCCAGAGAAAAAGTCACTAGCAGTGGAGGGACTGGGGAAGGCCTCTGGAAGAAAGGGAGATTTGATCTGAGTCTTGAAGGAAGTCAGGGATGCCAGGAGACAGAGATGAGAAAGGCGATCATTAGGGGAAAGAGGACAGTAAGTGAAAAGGAGACAAACATTTATGTGATAATGGCAACCCACATTCATGGTTCAAAGGTACTTTACACGCACTATTTCATTTTATCCTGCGAGACAGATAGTATAACTCTTCTGGTGCCCACTTTATAGAGGAGGGAAGGGATTCTCTCAAAGGAGGGTTAAGTCACAACATTTTACAAATGAATGAGATTTTGGAGGCCAATTTACACCTTCCCAAGTACATCCTTTCCACAACACACCTGACAAGTGGTCAAACATCATGCCTCTCTCTTGAAGGCTAACCTGCCCAAGGCCATACTGCTAGTTTCTGGTTCAAAATACAGAGCTCTTTTCCCATTACCATCTCATGGAAGTGGCTGGAACTTCAGTTTTAACTTACAAAAAACAGAAAGACATAATGCAAGACAGCTCAACCCTTCTGATTTGCTGGAACCAGGCTGAAGGAAATAATGGATAAGTGAGAGTGTTCTCTTTTCTTTCCTGGTATGCTGCTCTATTGAACTTATTTGCTGGGAGGTGTGCTGACAGATTAAATTTAAGATCCATGTGACAAGGCAGCCCTGAGGGAGAGGCTTGATCTACTCTCTCTCTCATCCTTAGCACATTTGGACACCCCAGAAGAAATGCAACATACATCTGTCGACAACAGAGAAACTTTAGTGCCAAAAATTATGACTTCACGTAAGAAATCTTTGGTCTGTTTGGAGGCTCCATGAAGCCACCGTAGAGAACCTAGGTGACAAAGCAAGTATAAAACTGTGATTTATTCTGATGGCCCTATAGAGAGCTCAGAGAAAAAGCTGATAGCAAAATAAAAAGCTGACAAGTGACTGTGGCTGATTAGATTTTTTTCATTTTTCCTAGAAATGATGAGAACACCACCAGGTAAATCAAGCTCAACTTTTAGAAGTCTACTATGAATCCTGTACAAAATGGTAACAATGGGCTGAATTTGCTTTGATGACTGATCCCAGCAATCCAGAATTACCTGATGGAAGGCTGAGCATTTTCCAAAATGTGGAAAACTGGACATAGAAAATGAATAGGAAATGACTTTCCTAATAGGGCACAGATCAAGCTAGTGATAGTTTAGTTTTAATATTTAGGACTTCCTTTTTCAGTCTAGCCTAAAACTCAAAGTAATATCTTTAATTCTGTATTAAAGTGGGTATGAGCAATTCCCATAGAAGCCTTTGGGATCAGGAGAGGAAGAAAACATAAAGGGGAACTATAGAGTTGAATAAGGAAGAATGAAGGAGGGAGAGCAGAGACAGAGATAGTATCAGAAAGACGGAGAGAGAAACAGAGAAAAAGAGAGAGATAATGAGAGAAAGAAAAAAAAGAGAAATTGAAAGAAAGGAAAAGAGAGAAGAGAGAGGGGGAAGAGAAAGAAGGAGAGAGAAAGAAAAAAGATAACAAAAGAAAAAGAGAGAAAGGAAATAATAAAGTGGCAATATCTACAGTACCACTGCAGCTTGATCCAGGGGTGGTAATATGGTGGGGAAGTATAAGAAAATTTAAATGTGGGATTTTAAATATGTTAATTTTCTAAAGGAATGTCCAATTCTGGGACTGCAATGCTACAACTATATAAGGACTAGGATGGCAACTAAAAGAGGATTTCTTTAACACATTTTGCACATATGTGCTATAAGCTCTGTAAAGTTTATAGTGGGGAAAACCTGTTTAAAAGCCTGGACTTTTTAGAGCAGGCTGCCATGACAGATCATGAGTTTCCTATCACTGAAAGTCTTTAAGTAATAGTTGGATAACCACTTGTTAGGGACAGTAGAGGGAACTTGATACTTCTAGGAGACTTTGGCTTCAGGGGCTGTCAGATTCTATGACAAGAGAAAGGAGAGCTAGGGAGAACCCAGAATGTACTCCTAGAGATTGAAAGCTCAGCTCATAGGAATTTATTAGAGAACTGTGTACTTAGAATAAAGGCAAAGCTAGAAAAGAAAATTTACGTGGGTAAAGTTAGGGGATGTCAAAATACTGGGGCTAGTTCAGATCTTTGAGAAGAGAACAGTTTTAGCCTGAAGGGAAGTGAGTTTACCTGGGCCTCAAATAGGGAAGGACTTTGCTACTACAGGGCCCAATCTATTTGAGAGAGACAGGCCCTCCTTAGTGGAAGTTGGGTAACTAATGAGGACAAGGACTCTAAAAAGTCAGGAATAATTAAACTGGAAGGGAATAAAAACAGAGGCTACTTATTAGAGACTGATTTAACTGATGATTTAGAAGTCTACCATGAAATCTCTGCAAAATGGAAGCAATGGGCTGAACTTATTTGAACTTATTTTTTTGACTGATGTCTGATTATCAATAAAAGACTTTTCTCTGAAAATTTAGCAAGCATGTCAATTGATCTCAACCAAGACAGGACCCGGGACAGAGCCCTGATGTTGCCTTCCCTTCAGGTTGATAGTGACAAGGCAAAAGTAGTGTTGATTAATAGAGTGTTATCAATCCGGAGAGAGATCCCTGGAGTGGCAGTCTGAGGGGCTGCAGGCAAAAAGATAGTTTGATTCTTAGTCTTAATATTTTTACAGGTTGCCATTACAAGGAGCTATACAAGAATACGTGAGAGAAATGTATAACTAGAGGAAACAATGGGTTACTCTGTGACAAGAGTAAAGGACAATTGATGGAAGGAGACAGCAGGGCATAATGAAAGGGAGTCCTGGTTGTGAAGGCAGAGTATTTAGGTTCAAGTCTTTGCTCAGCCACTGAGTCTGGATCTCAGTTTCTTCATCCATCAGATGAAGAGCTGGACTATATGACCTTCCTGCTAGCTCTAAATCTGCAATCTTAGGACAACCTATATGTTCCAATCTCTCTCTCTCTCTCTCTTTCTGTTTCTCTCTCCCTCTCTCTGATTCATCTCTGTCTCTCTCTGCTCTCCCTCTTTCATTCTTCCTTATTGCCATTGCATCCTGCATCCCATCTCCAGTTGTCCTGATGAATATGCAAGGTCAAGAGAAGAAATACAGTGGGTAGATTCCCTGAAGAGGGGGAATTTATTAGCAGATGTGGACAAAAGTTGCATAGAATGAACAAGTATAGACAGACTGTGGTCTACATCATTGGGAAGAGTATCCATATTGATGAGATCATAAATTAAAGTATATAATACTAATTTAGCCCACTAGGGGCTGGCTCCTAGTTATTAGTGAAGGCAAAAGGTTGGCAATTCCACATTTATCCTGGGGGACATGTACTTCGCTCATTATCAAAGGATGCCCAAGGGGAAAGGCCACTCTCTAGGCGTTCTCTCCAGCCATCCTCTATGTCTGGAATGCTTTCCCTCCTCTGCTCTGATCACTGAACTCCCTGGCATCCTTTAAGTCCCAACTAAAACTCTACCTTCTATAAGAAGCCTCCTGCAACTCCTCTTAATTTCAGGGTCTTCCCTCTGTTCACTATTTCCTATTTATCCTACATACAACTTGCTCTGAATTTATATTTGCCTGTTGTGTCCCTTGCGATACTGTGAGTGCCTTGAAGGTAATGACTGTCTTTTGCTTCTTTTTGGACCCCCACCATTTAGAACAGTGTCTGACATGTAAGGAGGCATTTATTGATTGACTGGTTCTCAGTCCCACCCTTCTACACTTGCCTCTTGCTAGAAAAACTCTTTTTTACTGCTGTTATTCAGTTGGACACAACTTCATGAACCATTTGGGGGTTTTGTGGCAAAGATACCAGAGAGCAAACCACCACTTTCTTCTCCAACTCATTTTATAGATGTGAAAACTGAGGCAAACAGGGTTAAGGGACTTGTCCAGGGTCACACAGCTAGGAAGTGTCTGAGGCTGTATTTGAACCCAGGAAGATGAGTCTTTCTGACTCTAGGCCCCACACTCTATCCACTGTGCAACCTAGACTTTACCCTTTTCCATTTATGATAGATTTCAATAGATGCTAATGACAGAAGCATGACTTGATGGAGTCAGTCACAAAGGCATGGTTCAATTATCAACAATCTTTACTCATGATCTTAAAAGTAAAAGGAATAAACTAAATATAAGTAAACAACAATTGCACAGGCATCATGTCTATGACAACACTGAGACCTAGATCACCCTTAGCTAATCTATGGGCACATATCAAGGCCAGGAGTTTCTAGACAAAGTTTGGATGCTCAGATGTAGCCATTCCCACTGGGAGCTAGCAAGATTCTTCCATCTGTTTTCATTCTCATATCCCAGAGGTCAAAGTCTAGTCAGTGGGAAACTCATGAACTAAGTGAGCCATCAGTGCTGCTGCTTTTTCATTCATTTTTCTCTTTACAGAAACCTCTAATTCTCCTAAACATGGAAGCAGGGAGACGTGAGTACAAATCCAGCCCCAGACAAGTAGCAGTTATGTGACCCTGGGCAAGTCTGCCTCAATTACTTTATCTGGAAAATGGGGATGACAATAGCAAATACTTCCCAGGGTTGTTGTGTGCATAAATTAAGATGATATTTCTAAAGAGCACTGAAATTCTCAATGTACTATATAAATGTTGGCCATTATCATCTATTATTTCAAGTAGAGCTGTTCATCAGCAGAGCTGTGTAGTGTTCTAATTTCTCTCTGAGGCATGTTCATCACTAGCGAAGCAATGGCGGTGGGTACAGGTCCAGAGAAATACTCTTCTGACTCTTCAAATGTCCAGTTGGCAGTATCTTATATCATTTCTGACCCCTTTGGCACACTGGTTCATCAGCTTTCTTCATCCTGTCTTTCCACTTTATGGAGACCCAGGGTCTATAGTTAATAAAGACATCACCCTTGCAACACTAGGATAATAGGCCAAATAAAAGAAATTACAAGACTGCTGTACATGAATAGACCATATTTGGAGTTTTATGTCTGAGAAGTACATTTTGAAAGAACATTGACAACAGAGATATAGACAGATGGAAATTTCAAAAAGATGAGTTTACACTTGAGCTATGGAAAATCTCGCTGACAATCTAAGTCATTCCAAAGTTGTTGCTGTTGTTGAAGACTAATGACATCATGAGATAGTGTCTTGACATGAGCATAAATTGGATGTGAGTAGGGCAGAGCTACCCAAAATCACCAGCCTCACTCTCTCCTCCAGTCATTGAAATCCAATGGCTAATCAAGAGTAAAGATGACTGGTGATGGCCCAGGATGTAGTGGGTGACCTTGGCCTTTCTAAAGTAAAGTCTTTCCCAAGACTCAGTTTGTCTGAGGCCATACCCATTCAATGATTAAGGGCTGGGTAAGAGTTGAGACAAAAGAGGTCTCAATTTACCATCACAAATATATCAATCTGGGAGAAGAAGATCCTCAGAGTTTCTGGACCAAACAGAAAACAAATGTCATTTACACTTTCCAAGTCATGAAAATCTAAATAATGAGTCACATAGACAGAGCAGAATAGGCTTTCATGGGAGATAGTAGGCTCCTCACTGGAGGTCTTCAAATATAGGCTGGATCATTACTTGCTGTGTGAATTGCCAAAGGAAGTTCTGCTCAGGTACAGGATGGACTAGATGTCTACTAAAATCATACCTAATTCTGAGGTTCTAGGACTCTTTGAGTGACACCAGAGTGATGAGGGGACTACAAACTATGTCATGCAAAGACCAGTTGGACAAATTTGGTGATGTTTAGTCAGGGGAAGAAATGGCAGCAGTCTTCAAGTATTTTAAGGACTGTCAGACTGGAGTACAAGTTCCAAGGAGTTGGATTTTGACTCAACATAAAGAGGAGGGGCAGCTAGGTGCAGTGGATAGAGCACTGGACCTGGAGTCAGAGGGATTCATGTTAATGAGTTCAAATCCAGCCTCAGACACATATCAGCTGTGTGTCCCCGAGAAAGTCGCTTAATCCTGTTTATCTCAGCTCCTCATCTGAAGGGCAGCTATATAGTATAGTGGATAGAGTACCAAGTGTAGGGTCAGGAAGACCTGAGTTCAAATCTGACCTCAGACACTTATTAGCAGTGTGACCCTCGACAAGTCATTTAACCCTGTTTACTTTAGTTTCCTCATCTGTAAAAGGAACTGGAGAAGGAAATGACAAAGAAAAACCTAAGAAAACCCCAAATGGGGTCACAAAGAATTAGACATGACTGAACAATAACCAGGAAGACCTTTCTAACAATTAGAGATGTCCCCAAAATGGAATGGATGCCTTAGTAGATAGAGAGCTACTCATCACTTGGAAGTCTTTAAGTGGGAGCTAGCTGGTTGCTTGCTGATTTGGGGGGAATTTGTTGAAAAAAGGGGGGTATATGCTTTGAGTGGGTATAGGGATAGATGTTTCAGGAACAGAATTCTGGAACTTTTTGACTTCTACTATTCCACAAGAATTACTCTCCCTACCCTTTAGAAAGTACTTCCCTTCAGATAAACTTTTACATCTGAAAACAAAACAAAATGAAATTGTTTTATGTCCAAAAACAAGGACATTAGTTGGGGTAGCTCTGCTCTAAAACTAATTTTTTAAAAGCTAAATTCCAATACACAGGGCTTTCTCTTCTTTTCCATCAAACTATTTCCTTCAACTCTTCCCCCTGTGGTACCTGAGCCTCTTAAACTCTCTTTCATCAGCAGAAGAGATGGGGATAGAAAATACATTATATTTTCATCCTATATTGAATGAATTGGCCAGAATAGGAGAATGAAGACCTGGACCTTTCTTCAAAAGCAACTATTACCAGAAAATGAATTATCAGAGGAAGTGCAGAGTTGTCTCCAAGGACCCTAACTTGATCGAAATCTGGGAATGATTTATAATTCAGTATCATCTTATTGCAAAGAATCATATCCCCTACAAAAGGATCAAAGGATTTTGGATGCAGGCTGTAGTGTTGTAGAAGCTCTATAAAAGTGCAAATGATATAAGATGTTAGAAGGAGAAGGAAATGTAAGCATTTTCTATCGGGCTCTCCCCAAAAAGTTACACTGGGAGAGAAATCAAGAAATCCCAGGAGTAAAGTGCCTTAAAACTCTAACTCAAGAATCCTGAGTGATCTCAGGGCTGGCAATTAGGAACTGCTGGAGCCATATTACTAGCTTAAAAGAATTATTAGCTGGTGCATTATGCCTGATAATAGAAAGTGTTATTGCGGAGACCTGACACATCACTGACGTGGGTATTACTGTCTAACATACAGAACCCCGTACAACCAAACTTCATCCTGTGATTGGGGGAAGGGAGGAATCTGGTTTTTGGATTTGAGATTTCATTCATGTGGTGAATACCTGATGAGGAAATTCCCTCTGTCACTGTAGACTCATCATTCATAAACTTATCTTAGAGAGGCTGAGGAGCACAAAAGCCCTTCTTAAGTACCTACCATACTGTGCTAAACACTGGAGATGCAAAGAAAGATAATCACTACGTAATGGGGATGATAACATGGAAACCATCATGTACAAAGAAGTTATAGACAGGATAAATTCAGACACAATCAACACAGAGAAAGTGTTAGCATTGAGAGGAATTGGGAAGGTGTCTTACAGAAGGTGGGATTTTAGCTGGGACTTGAAGGAGTCCAAGGAAAGTAGGAGGAAGAGACAAGGAGGGGGAGAATTGTTCCAAATATGGGGGTTATTTTTATTGTTGAGTCATTTCAGTCTTGTCTGACTCTTTATGACCCCATTTAGGATTTTCTTGGCAAAAATACTGAAGTAGTTTGCCATTTCTTTCTCCAGATCATTTTACAGATGTTGAAACTGAGGCAAACATAGTTAAGTGACTTGCCCAGGGTCACACAGCTAGGAAGTGTCTAAGGCTAGATTTGATCTTATGAAGATGAATCTTCCCAGTGCTCTATCCACCGTGCCACCTAGCTGCTCCATGTACATTTAGGAGTTGCAGTGTCTTTTTTAAGGACCAGCAAGGCAGTCAGTCACTCTAGATTGAGAGAGCATGTGAAGGGGAGTAAAGTATATGAAGACTGTAAAGGTAGGAAGGGGCCAGGTTATGAAAGGCATTGAATGCCAAACAAAGAATTTTATATTTCATATAGTCAGTTTGCATCAGGGATAGGACTTGAGGCAGTTATCCATCTACCATGCCGCACTGCCCTTCTATTCTTGTCTACGTCCTCCCATAAATCCTCCAAAGGACATCTACCCAACCTGTTGGGGGCTGGTCTTCTAGCTCTGCTGATATTGTGTGGATGCAAATGGAGCAAATGTCCACTGGTGGTCCCTCACTCTTGCTGCACAATCACCCCATCTTCTCTTTTCAGTCAGCCCAATGATCCTCCCCTCCATGACCTTCTGTCCATTCTCCACTGGTCTGTGTTTCAGTCGACTTAGTCTTTTTCATGACCTGAAACTTTAATTCTTCAAAAACTGCATTATTTCATGATTCCCAGGCATACAACATCACAAGAAGAACACTGACAAAAATATGGGCCTTTGTTTCAGAGAAAAGCTTTGGATCATTAAAAAGCACTGCACAATTTCACAAAGGCAACTCAGCCCACTCTCCTCCTTCTATTGAATTCTAGGCCCAATTCATTATCCATTTACAATGTCTGTCCAAAATATATGTGCTGATATGCCAGCACTGGGGTTTCCCATCATAGGCTGGACAATAGGTGAATGAAGAATCCTATTGTCTGGACCATGAGGGGGAAACCCCCAAATGCTGGCACATGAGTACGTTTAATGTGGATTCTTGGGCCACTCTTTTATGTGTGCTTATATGTATATATGTGTATGTTTGTGTATCACACGTACATCCATACACACATATTGGGGGAAGGCAGTTGAAATTGAGTGACTTTCTCAGAGTCACATGACTACTAAATATCTGATGCCAGATTTGAATTCAGGATTTCCTAACTGCACTGCCAGTGCTCTATCCACTTTGCCTCCGAGCTGCCCCATGGGCCACAATCTTTTGAAGGATTATGGATTTCATTTAGGAAGCTCTGTGGTATTTGGCCTTGATATAATCCCCCAAAAAGGAAATGTTATTACTCCAAAGCAGAAAATGTTCTACTTCCCAGAAATGATAGGGGAGATAAATTCTATTCATAGAAAGGGTGAACACACTATTCAGGAATTTAAGTACTAAGATTTTCAGGTTGAAGAGTCTGTTCATCTGTTCTCTAAGCATGATGAAGTCACTCACTTGACATGAGCTGGAAAGTTCAGACCAACAGAATTTGTGTTTTCCCAATTGTGGATTTCATCCTTGTTCAACTCTACATGGGTTTCAGCGACCTGATTCATTTAAATATCACAAAATAAAGATTTCACTTTTCTTTGGATTTTCAAGAATATGAAGAGATTGTGTGGTGCAATCTGGAAATTCATTCTGGTCAGATTAATGAACTCCAAGAAAAGAAAAGAACACACACACACACACACACACACACACACAGAAACGGAGAAACAGAAACAGAGAGACAGAGAAACTGAGAGAGGCTTCCAGGATCTAGTTTCCTTTTTGCAGGAGGTAAAAGGGCTCATAAGCAACGCTAAGGTTTTGTATCAAGCAGCATGCTTGACATATCTGTCCACCCTGACACTTGGGAGAAGAAAAACAGTGGGAGTTGCACAGCTTAAAAAAATGTTCTCATCATGTTATTCTTTCCCCTTCTCTCCAAAGCAATAAATAGCCTGTAAAGATCAATGGTGGGCTGAACCTGATGTTGGTGATCTGAGCTGGCATCTACTTATACAGGGGAATTTCTCCCTGAGAGCTGTTTTTGGCTTTCACAAGGGGAATGCTCACAGTAAAGATTCCTTTGAGGCAAGGACCTTCCTTCCTGCAGGCAGTTACACCTTGTGTAGGGCAATATATCTCCTTTGGAATCTGGCCCATTTGGGTCTGGGGAGCAATGCCTTGACTGTGTGTTTCCTTGGAGAACAAGAGACCTTGGTAAGGAACATCTTTTTCTGTTTCTATCTTCAGGAGAAAATTATCCCCAGGCAGCCAGATTAAAAGCGATAATTATAATTCATAAGATCTGGCCCCAAACTAAGCTAATTTGACTCCTGTCAAAGAGTATAGCTCTAAGAGTATAGCACTATACCAGGGGAAGGAATCTCTTATAGTTTGGAATTTGGAATGATTAAAAATAATTTATCACATAAAGAAAAGTTGATGATTATCGTTGTACAAGTGAGGTTCTCATTGCAAAAAAACAAAAAAACGTCGAAAAAACCCTGTAAAGCATTCCCAGTGCCAGGCAAAAGATGAGCTAGACAGATGACTAGTTGATCCTACTTCAAAAATTTAAATACAAAGGTCATTCCAGAGGGATATCCCATTTGCCACACTAATTCAGACCCACGGTCTCTCTGCTGTCATAGATATTCTTTGACAGAAACATTTAATCTGTGGTGTGGGAAGCCACTGTGGTTCTTGCGATTTAGTAGAGCTAGGAGTCTTGGAGATTATCTTCACTCTCTCTCACCTGTCATATCATATCAGGTACCAAGACTCATTAATTGACTATTACTATTAACTATTAATAATTAACTTGTCAGTTAACTATTAATTAACTCTGCAATACACCTCACACCTGCCTTTTTAATACTCCAGCCACCCTAGCTCAGACTCTTATCACCAGTCTTGAACGATCGATCACAACACTAACTTCCCTCAGTGTCTCCACTCTCCAATTCATCTCCCACCTGATGATAAATGGAAATTCCACAGGTGCAGTCATGTCACTGCCTTCCTCAAGAAGCTTAAGCAGCTCCCTCTTGCCTCTAGGATAAAATAAAAACTCCCCTGGTTGTCAATTAAAGCCTTTCACACTCTGTCTCTTACCTACCTTTCCAGGCTTATTGAATATTCTTCTCTTTCATGAAATTAACATTCAAGACAAACTTGCCTGCTTGCTGTACTCCTTCTCAACCTTATTTCCTGCTCTTGTCCTTGAACAGGCTATTCCTGCCACGCCCCGCCTCTACTTCCTAGAGGGCACTTCCTTCTTACCTCCACTTTATAGAATTCTTTGCTGTTGTTGAATGGTTTCAGTATGTCTGACTCTTTGGAATCCCATTTGGATTTTCTTGGCAAAGCTACTGGCATGCTTTGCCATTTTCTTCTCCAGCTCATGTTACAGATGAGGAAACTGAGACAAACAAGGCTAAGTGACTTGCCCAGGGTCACACAGCTAATAAGGGTCTGAGGCCAGATTTCAACTCAGGAAGAGGAGTCTTCCTCATGCCAGGCCTCTGTACAACCTAGTTGCCTTTGCATAAAGAATGGATGAAAGGTAATCTCAGGGAGAATACACTAGCAGAAGGGTGGGGCTACTTTCTTTTTGACTTGAATCTCCAGAACCTGACTCAGCTCCTAGAGTATCAGAGTTATTTAATACTTTCTCAAAATCTAGTTCAGAACCCTTATTTTACATAAGAAACCAAAGTTCACAGAAATTTTGTGCCTTGTGCAAAGTCACATTAATGATATAGCAGATGTGGCAGAAACAGGATTCGAACCCAGGTCTTCAGACTCCAAATTCAGTATCCTTTCCATTCCACGCCACTGCTGGTCTCCCCAAGTTCAATATAGAAAAGTGTCCATACAGGTGGAAACACGGGTGGGGGAAGCAGAGCTTGAGAGCCCTCTCCTCCTGCATGAGCTCTTTTTTCAGGCTATTCTAGTTCTTCTCTATGCATTTTCATTTTATTCTACCACTTCTCTAAAACAGAGGTATCAAACATGTGCCTACATTATTCCCAAGTGCAGCAAGGAATTTGATTAAAATACAATTGGGAAATACTTGCTAAAGTAAATAAAAAATATAATAAAACATAGATATCACTTATAGGTGGTTATCACTAATAGGTGGTTTTCTAAGTCACACAGGAATCCTTCCCTTTAGTGTCTCCCTTTTCTATTTGAATTTGACATTACCACTTTAAACCATGACCAAATATCACTATTGGGGGTTACCCAGAATGAGGGGGTAACTGCCATATACCTACAACTAAGACCCTTATGCAAGGGAAGTCTACAACACTACTCAGATGTAAGTGAGACGTGTCAGACCACGCAGAGTAGCAAGCAGATGGGACTTGGACTCAGGTCAAATGAGAGCCATACTCTAGAAAAGTATGAGAAGAAAGGGCCTGAGGCCTGGGGCATTTAAGTAGGGCAGGGATAGTGAAAAGAAAACATTGCCCTCATCATGTCTGGGACTTTAGAAGTTAGACATTCTGTGTTGGTGCAACTCTCACGGGTGGTCAAAGGATAAGGAGGAATTCCAGATTACTGGGCTGAACACAAGTAATACCATCCCAAAGGAGAGGAAGGAGATACAGTTTAGTACAACTAGTAGGAGATTTGGAGTCAGAGGGGTGGGAGTCAACTCCTATCTCTGATGCTTGGGTAAGTCACTTCAACTTTACTCATTCTCTTTATCTCTGAAATGGGAGGAGGGTTTATTAGATGATTTTTAAGTTTCTTTCTGACTTTAATTTCTTTTATCCTCTGCTCCTACAATGCAAAAACAGGGAGACAGGGAAAGATTTGGGGATTTGGTTAAAAACACAAAAAAGACTTCTCTATTCTTTTTAACATAGTAAGGATCAGTACTTCAGAACTCAACAAAATGGTGATGATAACGTCATCTTGAAGCTATAGCACAATCTACTCCTGAGAAGAAGGGTACTGTGTGACTCAGAAGAGGAAGACATTCCAACATCAATCACTCATTATTTTATTTAAAAAAACCATAATAAGCCCTGCAATCCCTATGAAATGCTAGTAAGACTTGTAGGCTGTGATTTTCTTGTAATGTAGGAACAGAAGAGGAAATGTTCTTAGAATAATTTACTGTTGCTTGAGAATGATAAATTAACAGGCTCCTTGCTATTTTGCATTTCTCTTTAATGAAAATCCCTGCTCTGCCAGGGTCATGGACAAGGTGGCTGTGATACAAATTGTGTCCGACAGAGGAATTCTGGTTGCCAGGGAGCAAACATGGCAGTGGAAGCTGTTGAGCAATAGTGTATATGCCAATATCCCAGAATACATTTTCTGTTTACAAAGCAGCCTCCATATTGTTTCAGACTGGGTTTACATGTATCATGAGAGAAGGCGAAAACAATGGAAGCTTGGCATTGCCAATGTTTTCTTCAGTTTTGGGAAGGACAGATTTCTCCCCAAGAGAACTAATCTAAGAAAAAAAATGAGATATATAAGATCCAATGAGATTTCTGCTAATGCAAGCTATTTATAATAAAGTCATGTAATTAGTGGCTTATATAAGGATGGGGACTGGGGTGGGGTGGGGTGGGAGGTGTAGCAGTGTGACCTTGGACAAGATACCTCACTCTTTAGACCTTAGCTTTCGATCTACCCATCTTCTAGCACCAATATTCTATGATTCTAAGGCCCGGGATATTGCCTGGGACAATCAGAAATAGTTCTTTCTACCTTCCTAAGAGAAAAGAACTTACTGGCATGCTGGAGAGAGAGAGGAGAAGGCATGCTTCACATAGCCCTACTTTGCCCCAGCTCCACAAGTTGGGTATTAGAATTGTTGCAATAACAATGGACAATGGGGACAATACATTTTGACCCTAAGACTTGTGAAATCCATTACTTGTAATTGTTTCTGTCATATTTTTTGCAGGGATTGAAATGTGGGAAGGGAGGGGGCCAGGTAATAAATGTTTTTATATACTCTTTAATTTTCTGTGTTTGGTTTGATGCGGGGGAGGGGATGAGGGATGGCAGATTAAAATGACAAAATCACATCTCATTATTATCTGCGGTATGTGAAGGGCCCTTTGGGTAGTGGTAAGCAGCCACAATCCCACCTGCCTGGCCTGTCTTCTGTGTTTCCTGCTTCCTTTTTGATAAGTGGGACTAATAAGATTGCTTGCAGAAGATCTGTAATTATCATTGCTGAGGACTGATAGCTGAAGAATAGTAAATGAGATTTGATGAGGAGTAGGTAAAAATATGTAAATTGCCCATATGGGTCTCACTGCTCGACACAATGGCTCTCCTCAGGTTGTGTGGGCCTAGCCCTGGACCTAGCGAGAAGTGTTCATCCTTCATTTTCCAAGTAGGTTAGAGAGGGAACAACATGATGGAGGGAGGAGTTGGTTTTAAGTTTATAGGCTTAATTTTTTACAGGACCTATTGATGGTAAATGTTTTGTAGTCTAGAAATAATCGTCCATGGAATGACTTGGAAAGGATTCAGCTTGGGTGGCTGGAGCCTAGACCAGAAACAATAAGTCACTGATCTTTCTAAGATAAGGTTAAGGGCCAGATTTCTCTGTTGTTCAAATCCTGTCCCTTACTCTGAATTCCCTCTGAAGTCTGGATGAGTTCTTTGAGTTAAGGGGGGATTCCTGGTAGGAGAAATTGTGACAGGTCTTTTTTTATCCAGGTGTGTTTTTACTGATGAAAAAAGTCCAGTGAAAAATCTAGGACAAGAGCTTAGAACCTGCAAAAACTATATGGGCCTTGAGTTTTGAACCCAAATGGGAACCTTTCAAGTTATTTTACATTTGGCCAAACAGGTTTTTCAGTTTCTTATTTTTTTTCTCCCTCTTATAAAAAGACATAGACTTAAAAGGCTCCCTGGACACTATATGGCTCTTATGAAACAACACTGCTGTATTCCATGTAATTGAATCAGAAACTGTCTGATTAAACTTTTCTCTCAGTCCATGTGAGCTTTGAAGGGGAACAAGGGAAGGGAAAAAAACACTTGGGATATTCTGTCCTCTGTATTTGATGAAATATAAAAACAACAAAAAAAGTCTAAGATGTTCAGTTCCTAATGAGGTCAGGTCTCCTTGTTCCTGGGAGAAAAGCCAGAAACATGGGCAGAAAAAGCCTGTTGAAAATGTCAACATTGGAGAAGCCATAGCCCAAGTCATTATAAATGAAACCTTTTAGAAGTTGTGGTCCTTGGAGTCATTTATTCCCCAATCAGAGAAAAAAACCCAAACAAACAAGCTATCCAACTCCACCCCAAGCCCTTTGTGACCTCATTTAAGGCTTTCCTGGAATCCATCCCTCCTTCTCAATGGTAATCTCATATTAGATTTAGGAAGTGGCAGACACAAAATAAGGAAAAGACTTTATCATCCTAACCCACCTTAACTGTTTCAGTGCCACAGATATCTCACTACAAAGGCCTTGAAATATTCTCAGAAGTTGACATATCCATTCTAGCTATTCTATTTAATTCTAGGGACTATGGGACACATAGGGTGATCTGGTTGTGCATAAGGGGATTTCAATAACACAGGATGAGACATGCCAATTATGATGGTTCCTTATACGAAGTATTACATATTTCTGAGTCCAAATGCGAATGCTTCCTTCTTACTCTTTATTCCTAATAAGGAGACTGGCTAATTTCTTCTTCCAGCAATGATTTCATGTTCTCTCCTAGAGATCTACTGGAGTAAAGACTTCTGGTAGGAAAACCTAATGTCTTCATTTAGCAACTAGATAAGCAACACCCTGGGGCAGCTAGATGGTACAGTGGATAGAGGGGCTGGACCTGGTGTCAGGAAGATTAATCATCCAAAGTTCAAATTCAGCCTCAGACACTTCGTAGCTATGTGATTCTGGGCAAGTCACTTCCCCTTTTTGCCTCAATTTCCTCATCTGTAAAATGAGCTGGAGAAGGAAAAAAGCAAACCATGACAGTATCTTTGCCAAGAAAACCCCACATGGGATCACTAAGAGTCAGACAATACTTAACACCAAAAATGGCATCCTAGGAATGCTCCATGCCTTACAGTTACCATCACATTTCAAGTGAGTTACAGAGTCTCCAAACCCTTGATCTCTTCCTAGTTCATCCTCCCCTCCTGTCTCTGATTACCCGGGCTCTACCACTGTCTAATTACCCTGTCTTTGGAGGAGAGGTTAGATTCAATTTTAAACCTCTCTCTGGGTTTGTACTTGGACACCTGAGCTGTTTCTATTTGGGAGGCAGAACACTAGCTGAAAGCCCCAAACACCCCATGACTTTTCAATGACTCTTCACCATGAAGGTAAGGCACCCTGTCTCTGCTACCATCACACATTGTTAGTGAGCACAGCACCAGATTAAATGGAACTGGGTGCTTAATGGAGTCGAAGTGTGTCTTTATTACCTCTTCTCCCAAGACCGCCTCTGCATGCATCCCTCTTGACATTTCCTCAGAAACGGTTTACTGCATTGTGGTTTCATATTATTTATTTTTATAACCCTCAATATTTCTTTGTTGTCCCACCCTTCAGACTATTAACACACTTCTACGCTGCCTCTGTACCTCACACAAAGTAAGTAGCTTCAACCTTCACGAAAAAGCTTCTCAGAACATACAGTCCTTTCTAAGGGAGAGGCCTACGATGTACTAACAGCAGAAATAATAAAGGCTGAGACACCCACCCACCCACCTAGGCTGGTCGAATGGGGAGACTCTGGTTCTAACCACCACCACCAACACGTGTTTAAATTGACAGTGGGAAAAATTCAAAAGGGAGGAAACACAGAAAAGGAGCTGACTAGAGTCTGAGGTTCTGGATTCATCTGCCACCTCTGACACTACCTGTGTGACCTTGGGTCTCAGTGTCCTTTATCTGTGAAATGAAAAGGCTGGAGTAGGTGTTCTCTGGGGTCCTTTGCAGATCTAAGTCTCTGATCCAAGAAGCAGTAAATCCTTGGTTATGATTTTTTTCCCTAATACACTGTAACATTGGCCACCTGATTAGCATAGTGCCTATCACATAGCAGGCACCTGACTGACTGATGGATGGACGAAGGGTAGTTAGAATCATCCTCCTCTTCCAAAAGAATTCCAAATGAACTTAGGTTCATCTATATAGAGGAGACCCACACAGATGCTATCAATAATGATTCTTCTTTAGTTTCTTTTATTTCTTAGACTATAAAATTCTTCCATATCAGAAATCACAAGCTTAACTCTCTTTGTAGCTCCATGGGGGCTCCCACCCTACTAAGTGTCAGTCAAAAAACAAACGTTTATTAAGTATCTACTATGTGTCAAACATGGTGCTAAGAAGGTAGTCAAGAAATGCTGCTGACTTTCTAAATTACATTCTCAGGAATGGGAAAAGGGGAAAGTAGGAAATTGAAAATATTTCTCCATAAAAATTTTGCTTATTCAAAATATGCATTGGCCTTGGGTATGATTATGAATGTGACAGAGATAAACAGATCCTTTCAGGTTCCCAGTGTTTTTTTTTTTAATGTTGTGATTTTGTTGTTAGTGTTGAAGATTTTGCAATTTTAGGCTTGTTCTATAACAAACAGCGCTAACTAGAAATGGAGGAGATGATTGAGGTGCTCTGCATGACATTTATGACAGCAGCAGTTTAACTTTATATGGTGATTTGCCAATATACAAAATATTTTTCACAAAACACCCCTGTAACAAAGCCTCACACTATGTTCTAATTTTTTGTTCAATTATTTCAGTCATGTCTGATTTTATAACGCCATTTGGGGTTTTCTTGGCAAAGATACTGGAATGGTTTGTCATTTCCTTCTCCAGTTCATTTACAGATGAGGAAATTGAAGCAAACAGGGTTAAATGACTTGCCCAGAGTCACACAGCTAGGAAGTATCTGCAGCCAGATTTGAATTCAGGAAAAATGAGTATTCTTGATTCCAGGCCCAACACTCTATCTAGTGCACCACCTAGCTACCTACCCAGCTTGCCCATATTTGATCACACGTATCCCATAGAGAGCTCTCCAGGATGCTAGAGAATATGTTGCCACCCGGGACCCTCACATAAGTCTTTCTCTGGTCCTTTTAGTCACTTTATGGGACTCCATTCTGCAGAAGTCCACCACTCCTGACCCCCATGACTCTGAATTGAGCTCCTTGTCAAGCAGGCTGTGGCCCCAGGGGAACAAGAGTCTGGGAACTGTTTCTGATGAATAGTTGATTATATCTGACTGCTTTATGATGCCTAAGTCACTTCATCTACCTGTTTGTTTTTCATGTTTAAATGTTTTCCTTGGTTTCTTTACTTTTGGTGGTTGATCACTCTCCCTTGTAACGAATACTCTTTCTTCTTTTGCTTTAAAGACTCCACATTTTCTTGCTTTTCTTCGTACCTTTCTGACCAGGTCTTTTGTGCACTTTGGTGGCCCCAGAAGGAGCCAGATCCTTTTGCCTGTCTCATAGTCTCTTTAAACTCACCATGTCCAAACTGACCTGCCAATCTTTCTTTCTCAACCTTTTCTTTCTTTTAACTTCATGATTTCTCTGTGGCAGAAACTATCTATCCATTCTTCGCATTCTCAACCTTGGGGGTATCTTTGACTCTCAGTACTCAGTCACTTAGGAGTTACAATCAGTCAGTCTTCCCAAGTTGGGCTCGGCAATATCCCTCACATCTATACCCTCCTCTTTTTTTTTATTCCCTCTTGTTGGTCATTTTTCAGTCATGTCAGACTCTTCATGACCCCATTTGGAATTTTCTTAACAAAGATACTGGAATGATTCACCATTTCCTTCTCCAGCTCATTTTATAGATGAGGAAACTGAAGCAAACAGCGTTGAGTGACTTGCTCAGGGTCACATAGCTAGTAAATATGTGAGGCTGGATTTGAACTCAGGAAGATGAGTATTCCTGGTGTCATACCCTGGCACTCTGTCCAGTGTGCCACCTTGCTGTCTTTATTTCCATTACTACCATGGTAATTCAGGTCCTTATTTCTTGTAACAGCCTCCCAAATGGTTTTTCTGTTTACATTCTCTCCTTTCAATCCATGCTTTGTATATCACTGAGAATAACCTTTCTTGTGAACAGATAAAATAACGGTTCACATTTTGAAGTATTTTAAAGATTGAAATAGACTTTACACAAATGATATCATCTTATCTTCACAACAAACTTATAAGGTAATGTTATCTCCAGTGTATTATCCCCATTTTACAAATAAGTAAACTGAGAGTTAGAGAGAGTCAGTGTTGACTATTATTGTCAAAAATCAGTTACTCTTCTTGTCAAAAATCAGTGGCTCTCTGTTATCTTTTAAGCAGAGTTCAGATTCCTTTGCCTCACATTTTAGGTCCCCCACAATCTGAATTCTTTCTCTATTTTCTATCGGTTAACCTTCTTCAGGGTCTGGTAACAACGTCTTTAACCTTCCTACCTCTTGTTTCCTACTCTGCTTTTCACTCCTCTCCTTTCTACTACCCTTCTCACCCTTTCTCTTCTTTCTTTTTCTTCCCCTTCCCCTCCTCTGTTATTTCCTTCTTTACTGTTAACAGCATTTGGACAGGTTGGGTCGGAACTGCTATGACCATATACGGTGTCTTCTCATCTTTAACTTTCCCTTTATTTAGTAGTGATTTCGAACTTTGCTTTAAATACTTGATGATCTAAGTATACACACATAAGCTGATTTTAAAATGAGTGTCACATCAGTAATGAGTCATTTCCCTTCTGTTACGACGTAGTAAATTTCATTTCTCCCTGTGCTCCACTGTATGCTGGTCATGTTCAGTGATTTCTGATTTTCTTCTTAAAGAAAGCATCAGTGATACATAGACATGATGCTTCACGGATAACCAATGCAAATCCTGCGTAAGTTCAGAAAAATCAGTTCTAAAAATACATTTCTGGATAACAGTTCATATTAAAAAAACCCACTTTTTTAGAGGACCGAAAGTTATATGAGTAAGTAGTGTGAAGGCAGTCACAAAAGCTAATGCAAATTGGGGGCTCCTTTAATACTAGAAATGCTGTATCCAGAATGATGGCCATACAAGTCCTGCTACTACTGATGGAGTATTTCCTTCGGGTTTGGGCATCTTTTTAGGAAGGACACTGATAGACTCCTTGAGTACATGCAAAAGAACCTAACCCAAATAGGGAGGGGACTGGAAAATAGTTGAAGAAACCTGTGAATTTTTAACCTGAATAAGACAGTCAGCTTTAATTCTAATATTTGAAAGGGTACCATGTGGAAGAGAAATTAGCTGGCTCCACCATCTGCTTTCTCTACTCCTACGCAGGGGCTGATGAACAGAGTTAAAGGAAGTTCCACAATTGTGCTAACAGGGTACCTGACAAATTTAGAAGATCAAACCTTAATTGGGCTTTCACTCCATAAAGGCAGCTAGATGGTACAGTGGACAGAGTGCTGGACTTGGATTCAAGAAGATCCAAATTTGAATCCTACCTTACAGCCTTACTATCTGGGTGACTGTGGACAATTTACTTGTCTCTTTTAGCCTCAATTTCCTCATACATAAGATGGGGATAATAATAGAACCTATCTATCTCACAGGATCCTTGTATGGATCAAATAATATGTAATACACATAAAATGCTTTGAAAATAAAAAATATCAATATATTATTAATGTAATTAAATATTATATAAATAATGTTAAAATATTATATAAACATTAGCAGGTATTATTATTTTATTTCTCCCTAGTTGATTGCCTATCTCACTCCCCACAGGAGCTATTCCAAACCTTCTTTTCCTTTCTATTCACATACCTTCCCTTCTCCCTATCTAATTAAGTCGAACATCTTATCTGTCTCTTACTTTTCTGAGAGAAGGGAGGCCATTAGCCATGGGCTTCCTCTTCTCCTTTTCTCTTCAACTCAAAATCCCCTGACATAACCCCTTACTTCCTTCTCCTTTTTCTCATTCTGTGACAGAGAGATGGCGCTTCTCCTGGTCTAGGTCAAGCCTTCTACGCGTACACTTGATGCCATCCATTTCCAGTCGTCTTCTCACACATCTCTGTGACACAGGCCTCCTTGATGCTCCTCAAATGTCTCCAGCCTTGGAGCATTTTCACTGGCTGTCTTCTCTGCCTGGAATTCTCTCTTTTCTCACCTTCATCTCCTAGTTTGCTTCACTTCTTTCTAGTCCCAGTTAATATCTCACCTTCTGCAAGAAGATCTTCCTAGTTCTCTTGAATGCTAGCTCCTTCCCTCTAAGCTTATCTCCAACTTGTCCTGTACTTATCTTTGTACACGGTTGTTTATATATTGTTCCACGATGTTAGACTGTGAGTTCCTTGAGAGCAGGCAGAGATGGCTTTTTTCTTTTCCTTCCTTCCCTCTTTTCTTTCCTCTATCTTTCCTTCTTTTCCTCCATCCTCCTTCCTTCCTTCCTTCTCCTAGCACTTAGCACAATGCTTGACACATAGCAGGTGCCTTGAGATGTTTAGTTGACTTGAGATTGAATCCTAAATTACCCCCTTCTTTTTCTCAAATCCTCTCCCTATCTACTGGTTCCTTCCTTACTGCCTTCAAATATGTCCAAGGTTCCTATAACCTTAAAAAGCCTTTCCCAGACCTGCCCCCAAGATATCCTATATCTCTTCTCTGTTTCTCTGCAAAATTTCTTGAAAAAGTTGTCTATAAAAAAAAGCTGTCTATACTTGCCGCTCTCTACTCAGTACTTCGGATTCTGGCTTCTCATCTCATTAATCAGCTGAAATTTCTTTCTTCAAAGTCATCAATAATCCACTCATTGCCAAATCTGATGGTCTTTCCCCAGTCCTCAGTTTTTCTTGCTTTATCTACTGCTTTGGATGCTGCTGACCATTTCCTCCTGGATACTCTCTCCTCTCCAGGTATTCTCGACCAGTACTCCCTCCTGGTTCTCCGCCTATACCCTTCCTACTCCTCATTCTTCTTTGCTAGCTTCCTATCTCTATCATGACCCCTAACTGTAGTTGTTCTTCAAGGCTCTATTCAGGATCTTCTTCTCACTCTTGTGGTGACTTTATCACCTCCCACTCCTTTAGTGGTCATCTCTAAGCAGATACTTCAAAGAACTTTATATGTCGCTCCAGTCTCTTCCCTGAGCCAGATGGTCCCACATCACCAACTGCCTCTTGGACTTTTCCAACTTGATGTCCTAGAGACATCCCAAAGTTAATATGCCAAAACCAGATCTCATTACCTCTTCTTCACAGCCCTTTTCCAAACTTCCATGTTTTTGCCATAGGCTCTACCATTCCCACATTTGCTTAGCTTCATAATTTCAGTGTTATCTTGGATTCTCACTCTTGTTCATTTTATATATCCAATCAGTTGCCAAATCTTGTCATTTCTACATACATATTTCTCTCATATGACCCTATCTCTACTCACTCAGTCATCAATTCAGATCAGGTTCTTATAACCTTTTACCTGGACTATTGCAATGTTCTGCTAATTGGTTTTTCTATCTCAAGTCTTGTACTGCTCTAGTACAGCATTTAAACTACGGGTCTCAACCTCATGTGGGTCATGAAAAAATTGGCAATAGAATAAATGTTCAATAACCAAAAATTAATTAAATATCAAATGCATAATGAATCCAAGGTGTTTCTGGCAGCCCTTGCCAGTGTTGCATTGGGCAACTTCAATGCAGCCTTGGTTCTATACACACTTTGCATTGCACATGGCCTCAGGCCATGCAACAGCAACAAGTGCAGCTAAAAGTAAAAAGGGGTTCAGAAGCCCGGCTCTAGCACACACTTCATGTTGCTATTAAGGTGATTTTCCTTAGTTGCACTATCATCACTCTTCTGTCCAACAAATATCAATATCTCCCTATTGCCTCAAGAAGCAAATATTAACTCCTCTTTTGGTTTTTAGAGACTAACAAAAACTCTTTTCAGTCTCATTATACGTTAATCCCCTTTCCAGACTCTATAGTCTGAATTATAACTATCCTTCTGTCTATTCCTCCCACCAGGCACGCCATCTTCTGATGGTCTCTGCACTGACCATCCCTCATACCTAGAATGCATTCCCTCCTCACTTGATCTCATAGCATCCCTTTCTTCCTACAGGATGAAGCTTACGCTGTATAACTACATGCATTTCCTAACATACAACCGCTAGACTCTCCCTGCCTAACATCCTTATAGTCAAGTTCCTTGAATTTATTTTGTCTTTACTCTATTTATATTAATTCTATATACACTTAGACATGTATATGTTGCTAATCAATAGATTATAATCTTGAGAATAGGTATTACTTCACTCTTTATATTTGTATTTCCAGGATGTAGCATATTTTGCTTAGGATCAAATTCTTATTGATCAACCATTCAAAGCACTTACTATGGGCCAGGCACATATTCAGGCAGCTTAGATGGCTTGAGTGGATATAGTTCTGGGCCTGAAGTTAGGAAAACCTGAGTTTAAATCTGGCCTTGGATGCTTATTAGCTGTGTGACCCTGAGCAAGCCACTTAACCTCTGTATGCCTTAATCCACTGGAGAAGGAATGACAAATCACTCCAGTATCTTGGCCAAGAAAAACCCATACAGAATCATGAAGAGTCAGACTCAATGGAACGACTGACTAAAAATGTGTTGGATATTGCTAAGCACTGGGGTGCAGGCACAAAGAATAAAATAATTCCTACTTGTAACGTGTTTACATTGAATAATTGATTGGTTTTAAAGTATAGACTGAAGTCATAGTACAGTTACCCTTTCCACACAGCAACTTTCCCTATTGTGATTTTGATATGTTATGGGTTGGCATATGAAATTAAATGGGAATTTGCAAGAAGTTTTGGAGAAATGGCAGAGAGAACATGAAGGCCAGCAGATGACACAGAAAAAAATCAGAAACTCAGAAATGCATAAAATATGTGTATAGTATTGTATAATATCAACATATTTTATCTTTTAATATGATAAATATGCCCATATTTTACAATAAAGTACTGTAAACACCTCATAAAAGAACAAGAAAAAATTCAGACCTCTTCTCTGGTACAAAGAGAGGACCAAAAAACTTCCAGATCATGGGGGTGCTGCACCCCTCACCCCCATGATATGGAAGGGATAACTGTATAGTCATAGTATAGAAGTCATAGACGAAAGTTGCAAAAATATAGGTTTCAGTCTAACATAAAGAAAAACTTCCTAATAAATAGTGCTATTCGAAAAAGAAGATGAACACCTCAGCTCCTCATGACATAGTGAATTCTCCACAAAGACTGGAAGTGTTTAAGAGGAGACCAGAGGCCCATTTACTGGGGATATGGTAGATGTCATTCCTGTTTGGATACAGATTGGAACAGATGACCTCTGAGGTCCTTCCCACTTCTGTGAATCTGTGTTTTTTGTGTATTGCTGATGTATCACCATTCTCGTCTTCCTTTGAGTTTGGTGTTCTATGTTAGACTAAATTCTGCTATGAGCGCCCCGAAAGAAGGGATCATATCTCCTGGCTCCTTTGTTTTAGCTATCTCTCCCCTTAGCACCTTGTTGTTTAATGAACAATGCTGCACTGTGAATTGCAAGAGTATATTAACTTCCTTCCAAATGCTGTGTCGCAGCATTTGGAGCTAGAAAGACCCCTTAGAGATCACCTGGTCCAATCCCCTGGTTTCACAGATGAAGTGGGAGCAGAAACCAACTTTATGGAACTTTTTGATTGTGGTATTTACCCTGAAAAGCAATGAGAGAATGAGTATACATGTTCCTTATGCTAAGGAGAAGTTTTTACGAATTTCATCCCTGCGGGTCTTCCCTTTTGGCCAATAATTTTCATCCCTTCCCCTTCCTTGTCTTATGCTGTTGGTCAATGGTCTAGACTATTTACTGCCTTCTACAGTAATTGCAGGTCCATGTGCGCATACATATCTATGCATACATAACTAAAAGAAATAAAGCTTTTGCTTTCAAGCTATTTCATTTTCACTTGCTGCAAAACATTTACAACCCAGCTATAAAGTACATGAAAATACAGTGGAAGCATCAATATAAAAATGAAAAAAATGGGTGAGATATATGATGCTGTAATACAATCTGTTTTCATTTGTTGTAAAAAATTAATTTTATAAGACAATTCATTTAACATAGTGATATTTTTGAGTTCAGTATTTGATACATGAAATTTTCACTCTCTCTTCCTCCTTCCCACTCCTCTGTTTAAAATAGAAAAAAATGGGGGAAACGAATTTTATCCTGGTCAACTGTCAACATGATCTCACAAAAGATGTTGTAAATAACTCTATAGACTAAATACTTAGAGCACAACACAATATAGTCTTGTGCCAAATGTATTGTCAGACATTTTCTCTGAGTTTTTCTCCCACTCATTCAAATGTACATGTTTAATAGATCTCAATAAAACACTGAAGATAATAAGATATGTTACCTTCTAAAGCAAGGCACCTGGGTGGACTATATGACCAGATAAGGTTATATAAGCACTCGAGATACTCCGATCCCTCTAGTTTGAATCCTGGGAAGCAGTGGTAGGCGATCACTGCCCCAACGGGGAAGTTGGACTGGTACTCAGACATGTTGACGTAACCATTAGCAGAAGCCAGGGGTCTCAGGCAACCTGCAAATTAAAATAAAAGAAGTAGGAGTCTTTTATTAGGAAGAATTTTCTTCAGTTTGTCTTTGCACATCTTAGATACTGTTTAAGTTTTTAAAAATAAGAAAATAAAATACCATATATTATTGCAATATTCTCACTTAGGAAAAAGAGCAAATCCTCAATAACTTGGACTCATTGTCTAGATCTCTCACCTCTTCTTTTCTTTTTAATGAGAAAATCTGGTTTTGTCTTTTCAAATGGTATCTAATTTCTACAAAGTCAGATGAGTAAATAAGCAAAAGTAGGTAAGTAGGGAATGATCCTATGACTCTGGGATTGCATATTCTAATTCTCTAAGCCCAGAAGAGGAAGATACAACCAAACTTTTGATTTGTGTAATTGGTAGCAAAAGAGGAATGTTACCCAAAGTCAGTTTAAGTATAGCATTCTCATATTTCATTTAACAGCTGAGTTCCTGAAAAGTTAATAGTAAACTGAATTGTTGTAAATTGAATCATATTTTCAATGACGTAGGATAGTCCAGGATAGTTAGGTGGCACAGTGGATAGAGCACCAGGCCTGGAGTCAGAAAAAGCTGAGTTCAAACATGGTCTCAGACACTTACCAGATGTATGACCCTGGGTAAGTCACATAGCCCTATTTACCTCGCTTCCCTCATCTGTAAAATAAGCTGGAGAAGGAAATAGCAAACCATGCCAGCATCTTTGCCAAGAAAACTCCAAATGGAGTCACTACAAGTCAAACATGACTGAAATAACCCAATAAAAAAAATAGAAATGGTCCACTTTACAAAATGAATGCTGTAGTAGATTCTTCTATAAAGCAAAAAAATCTTTCTTTAATGTATCAGGTTAGGAATGAGACTCAGGTCTTTCACTCTTGCCCTCCATAATGTTTTTTTCTCAAGGCTATGCCTGCACACCTATAGGGGATCACACTAGATATCAGGAAAAACCTCTGATTTGTGTGGTTATTGTTCTCTGCTATCCACAGCCATGCTTTTGCTAGAGGAAACAGCTTGCTGTTGGGATGGAATGCCTAAAGTGAAACAACTTCATATGAAATAAAAAATATGTAATGAATCTGCAGTCAAAGTTGCTGCCAGTCACTGCGAGTAGTAATCTAAAGGTCAGAGCAATGGGATTATGAATGCTTTGGGTGGAGATCAGAGAAATTGTTATGAGAAATAGTAGTGCCTGGGAGACATGGCTCTGGCTTTATTTTGGAGGGATTCTCTAGTCTAGACTAAGATTTGTGATCTGTCCGCTGAGACGCGACCAGGGCACACTCTGATTCAACCACCTGTGTGTTCTTGTCTGACTACTGGGTATAGAAAATGGAGAACCATCTGTTCTGAGCCCCAGCTCAGCATTAGATTTCAATAAACATTAACTAGCCCCCAAATAAAGTCCGACTGGGGCAAAAGGTCAGCTGTGAAAATCATCCCTCAACATTTCATCAACATACCCCTGGAAAGGTCATCTATATGCAATTTAAAGCTGAGATGTATATGTATTTAGTTAAATTCAACAAGCATTTATTAAGCAAGATACAGCAAGATCCTAAGAGTACAGAGACAAAATGAAACATCACTAGACTGCTAGGGAGATAGAACATGCATATGTATTTTTAAAAAAGCATTTATTAAATGCCTACTCTGTGCCGAGCACTGTGCTAAGCACTTTACAGATATTAGTTCATTTGATCTTCTCAATAACCACATGAGATAGGTGTTGTTATGATTCCCCAATTTTACTAATGGGGAAACCAAAAAACAGAGGTTAAATGACTTTCCCAGGGTCATACAGCTAGTATCTGAGGCTGAATTTGAACAGAGTTCTTGACTACAGGTTCGGAGCTCTATCCATTATGTCACTTAGCTGCTAAAGTACATAGAAAATAATTTGGGGGACAAGGAAAGGCATTAGTCCCTGGTGGGATCAGGAAAGATGACAGATGACTGCAATAAAATTCTGGATAAGGTGAATATGAACAGAGAAGCTGGCTTTGGAGAAAAAAAAAACAACCTAGGTTCAAATCCTGTCTCTTATACTCTTAGAGGCAATCAGACTCTGAAAGCCAGGCAATGCTTGAAGACTATGTTTCAGAATAGCTGAGATCTGCGTTGACAGAGGGGCTTTCCTCCTTAGGAGTTCCCTATCCCATTGAAAGAACAGGTCCACACCAAACAGAGGTACAAAGATACATGCAAATATACACACATACATGTATATATGTACATGGAGATACACATATATAGGTAACCTAGCAGCTGTTGGAGAGGCGAAATTTTGCCCCATTATTTTCTCCTTTTTCTTCTTCTTCTTCCTCTTCTTTCTTTTTCCTCTTCCTTCTTCTTCCTCTTCCTCATTCCTCTTCCTCCTCCTCTTCTTTTCGTCTTCTTCTTCTCCCTCCTCTTCTTCTTCCTTCTACTTCTTCTTCTTTTTCTTCTTCATCTCCTCCTCCTCCTCTTTCTGCTCCCTTCTCAAACAGAAAAAAAGTGAGGACCCAATTCTTCTCAGAACACAGCTTTCTCTTCCCTAATCTTTTTTTTAGTTTTTACCTGTTTCTACCATGTCCCTCCCTTTTTGCATTAGAGACTTGCCTAATGATTCCTTGCTTTTAGCAATCACACCTGTTTACAAAGACCTTACTTTTACCTGGAGCAGGGAGGAATGGCTCTTGCTCTATATGGCTCACTTTCTATTTCAGAGAATTATCTACATCAGGAAGTTATTAGCAAAGTCATAACCACACAATCATCTCACGTGTAGCTTGCTGAAGCCCCAGTTAGGAAAATTCCCAACATCTGACAAAGAATTAGATCTCTGACCCATTTAGATTCTGTGTATTTCCAGATAGCCCCTGTCATCCTTCGCTAACCTTTCTCTGAAATGGAAAAAAAGATATAAACACGCTCACTCCCCCTCCTCATCTCTGCTTCCTGAATTCCCTAGCTTCCTTCAGGTACCAGCTAAAATCCTAGCTTCTATAGGAAGTCTTTCCCAATCCCTCTTAATTTTAGTGCCTTCCTTCTGTTGATTACCTCCAATTTATCCTGAATATAGCTTGTAGGTCCTCACTTAATCTTTTTGCCTCAGATTCCTCATCTGTAAAGTGAGCGGGAGAAGGAAATGGCAAACCACTCCAGTAACTCTGTCACACACACACACACACACACACAAAACCCACAAACAAATCCAAATGGGGTCAGAAAGGGTCAAATATGACTGAAATGACTCAACCACAACAAAAATAGTTGTTTGCATGTTGTCTCCCTAATTACATTGTGAGCTCCTTGAAAGAAGGAACTGTTTTTAACCTTTCTTCATGCCTCCAGTACTTAGAACAGGGCCTGGAACATAGTAGGTGCTTTATAAATGTTTATTGACCATCCGCTTGACTGACAGTACCCAGCAGTCATCATTGATCATGAACTTTATGTAAAGTGATTTTGAAGAAAACAGTTAAATCACAAGATATTTACAAATGTAAAGACCAGAAAAATGCATAGTAGGAAAATGACCTTTGTTTGATGGTGGAAATAAATCAGAGAGGGGAGGAAAATTTGGACCTTATCATGGGTTTGGGGAGTTCTTAGGGAAAAGCAATTCACCTGTACTCCTCCGAAGAGTTCTTTCAAAGGTTAGGTCAAAGAGGTGAAACTCCAGCTTCATCAACACTCACTATTGTTCCACTATCAAGGCACCCACAATCCCATTGCTGCTGGGGCTGCCACTCTCCAAGTTGGTTGCTTTTCTACCTTTTCTTCCACCAGTCATTTATGAACAATCATCTATTAAGGGCTCACTATCTACCAATCACTGTGCTAAGTGCTGGAGGTAGAAAGACAAAAATAGCCATTGTCCTGAAGGAGCTACTATACAAATAGAGGAGATTATGTGAGAATAACTATGTATATATAAGGCAGGCACAGAATTAGACTGGAAGGTAGTTTCAGGGGGCAAGGTGATAGTACATGGGGAAAACCAGGTAGGACCTCCTATAGAATGCAGATTTGATCTGAATCTTGAAGAAAGCAAGGAAATTGAGAATCAGAGGTGAGAAGGGATGTCATCCTAGGAACCAGTCAAGGCAAAGGCAGAGATGGGAGATGAAGTGCTTGTTGAGCGTTAAAAACATCACACAGGCCAACGTAACTGAGTCTCAGAGTGCATTGAGGGCAGTAAAGTGTAAAGGGACTGAAAAGGTAGAAATGGATCAGGTTATGATAGGCTTTAAAGGACAAACAGAAGATTTTACATTTAAACCTAGAGGTGATAGGAAGCCACTTGGAGCTCCTTTAACAGGGAAGTGATATGGTAAAACTTACATTTTAGAAAAAAATTTTAATATCTGAGTGGAGTATGTATTGCAGTGGGGAGAAACTAGGCAGGGAAACTAATTAGAAGAATATTGCAGAGAAGATATACATATACACATCTGGGTACAGGAATGTATTTCACTCAACAGGGAAATAGGAAGGATAAGGGAGAAAAGATTGGGGCAATTAGAAGGAGAGCTGATTAAGGCAGGGATTAATTGAAAGCAAAACAAAGTCTAACTAAGGATATGCAAAAATATTTGCAGCTCTTTTTGAGGTCATAAAGAATGGGAATCTGAGGGAGTACCCCTCAAGTGGGGAAAGGATGAAAAAGTTAAGGAATATAAATGTGATCGAATACTATTGTGCTATAAGAAATGATGAAGGGGATTGTTTCAGAGAACCTGGGAAAACTTATATGCACTGATGCAAAGTGAAGAGAAAAGAACCAGAACAGTTTATACAATGACAACAATATGGTAAAGACAAACATTTGAAAGAATTAGGAACTTTGATTAGTGTAATGACCAATAAAAATTCCAGAAAACTAATGGTTTCATTAATCTACCTACCTCCTGATAGAGGGGAAGGACTCAGAGTGCAGAATTATATATACAGATATAGATATATGTATGTATATATGCATGTATATATTCATTTGTATATGGTATGTATATGGATACCTACACATATCTATATTAGATTAAGGACAATGTGGAAATTTGTCTTGCTTGACTATACATGTTTATAATGGGGGTTTTGTTCTTTAATTTTTCAGGTCACAGGAGGAGTCTAAGGTGGGAGGAAAAGAAGGCAGATTTTTGCTGAATGAAAAAATATAATTTTTAAAAATTAAATTAAATTTATTTTAATAGTCCAAGGAAGAGGTGATAAGCGCTTTAATTAGGGTGGTAGCTATGCTAGTAGAGAGAAGGGAACATCTGAGAGATATTGTAAAGGTAGAAATGAAAAGACTTGGCACTGGATTGAATTGGAGAACACATGAGGTGGCTCAACGTTAGGAGTCAAAGATGACTGAGTCTATGAATCTCTGTGACTGAGAGGGTGGTAGTGACCTCAAGAGAAATAAAAATGTTGGGAAGAGGGAAAGATTTGGGGAAAGAGATAATGTGTTGTTTTAGGAATGTTGAATTTGAAAACGATCTGGAACATCCAATTTGAGATCACCAAGACAGGTGATAATACAGGACTGTGGCTTAGGAGAGAAATTAGGGATAGATAGATATTTCTGGGAATCATCTGCATAGAGAAGATAATAGAATCCATGGAAACTGCTGAGATCTCCAAATGAGATTTCACAGGAGAAGAGAAGGCCCAGGACAGAGCCTGGGGGATTCTTTGTGGTGAGGGGGTATGACATGGCTGAGAGACCAGCAAAGGAGACTGAGGAGGAACAGACAGATAAAAGGAAAATCAGGAGAGGGAGATGCCATAAAAACTGAGAGAGAGGATAATATGGGGAGGATAAGGTGATCAACTCTGTTGAATCATGTAGTAGAGATCAAGAAGGATAAAGATTGGGAAAAGGCCATTAGATTTGACATTTAAGAGGTCACAGGTAACATTGCATAGAGAAATATGAGTTGAAAGATTTGTTTTGAAGCTAGATTATAGAGGATTTAGAAGAGAAGAGAGGAAGAAGAGGTACTAACAGTAGATTATTTTCTCAAGGGGTTTTCCCACAACAACAAAATAAACCCTTTGAGATACATAACTATAGCTAGTGCAGATGTTTGGATCAAATGAGGGTCTTCTTAAGGAAAACTAGACATGCTTGTATGCAGAAAGGAAGGTGCCAGAAGACAGAAGATAAGGGACAGTGAGGATATTGGAGGTAACAATCTTTTGGAAGGGAGGATGAGATGATAGGTACATGTGAAGCAGTTGGCTTTAGCAAGAATAGACATCTCTTCATCCAAGAACAAAGTGGAGGAGGAGATAATGGGTGAAATTTGCGAAGATAGCTGAGTGATGAGTTGAGGATGAGGAGGAAGAGGAAGACAGAAGAGGGAGATCTGGTGAGTGGACCCAATTTTTTTTCGGTGTCTCAGCTGAAAGCATTAGGGGAAGAGATGCCATGGAGAACTTCCAAAGAGACAAGAGATTTTCACACAGCTGCTGTAGAGAGTAGGATAGAATTAATCAGGCAGGAGCAGAATAATTGCTTTGGTGAAGTGAACACCCCATCGAGATTTGAGAACATAAAATTTTTCATGGACTCAGGTAGCAAAGTTACATGATTTCTTTGAGCTCTATTCAGCAACATGTGATAGTGTAAGTTAACAGGGTTAGGGTTTGGCAAGATGTTATTGGTGATAGGACAAGGGGGCAAGAGATTTATCAATAGAGGATAAGCGTGGAGTTGAGATGGTTTACCAAAGGGTTTAGATATGGAAGGGAGCAGAATGTAACCAGTGCAAAGATGATGTCCTGGGAAAGAACTGAGGGGTGCAGGGATAGGAGATTATTGTGAGAACAAAGTATAGGCTTGGGGTTGTAAGGGAAAGGGAAAGATGGAATGATAAAAGATTTTGATCAGATAAAAGACTTTAGAATTTGTAAATATGGAAGTGGAATACTTATAAGTGATGAGTTCATGCCTATACTATCTCTTGATATAGCTGAGGTGAAATGGAAGAGTGGAAAAATGCCTAATTTATGAAAATTGATTTGATTGAGGAACTAAAAATTTAGGGTATTTGAGGAAGCATCTAAATGTATATTGAAGTCCCTTGCATGATGACAGGGCAACTAGGTGGTGTAGTAGATAAGAGTGCTGAGCCTGGAATCAGAAAGACTCATCTTCATGAGTTCAAATCTGGCCTCAGACACTCACTAGCTGTGTGACCTTGGATAAGTCACTTAACCCTCTTTGCCTCAGTTTCATATCTGTAAAATGAGCTGGAGAAGGAAATGGCAAACCATTCCAGTATCTTTGCCAAGAAAACTGCAAATGGGGTCATGAAGAGTAGGGCACAACTGGAAATGCCTGAGCAATAGCAACAAGATGAGGGTAAGAGTGTGGGAGGAGGAAAGACTGTGAACTAGGCATTCATTGAAGAATGAAGAAGGATATCCTGGAGCTTGACATGGGCACTAGGATCTGGATGGGACTGCCTCTCTGAAAGTGACGTTGTAGATTGCATCACCAACTGTACTCTCCAACTGTTCTCATTAACTGTTATCTGTGCTACTCTCAGATAAATTCAAAATTTCCTAGTCTGGGAGAACTCCACTATTCTCCTTTCCATACCCCAGACTCAGATTTCTTGATAGTCTAGTCTTTATCCCTTCAGACTACAGCCCCCATTATTCCCAGCTAATTTTCAACTCCTTTTCCCTATTCACAGGGAAATACACACAATTCAAAAAGAAGTCTAAGTCTCTTGTCCAAATCCTTTGTTACATTTACACACACACATATGTATATAAATATAGATATAGACATGTATACACATACATACAAATATACATACATATACATACACACCACACACACACACACACACACATATATATATATATATATATATATATATATATATATACTCAAACAGATCTGTAGTCTCATTGATTTGGGAGTTCCCTCCAAACCTACAGATCAAAACTCATCCATTCTTTTCCATCCTTTGTGTCTCTCATTCTTGACCTTTAGTAAATTCACCACAAGAGGTCCATGCATCATACTGGGGACCTGCCTCAATTTCTCTCAACATGGAGAGGGTTCCAGTGGGGAGCACTCTGGTTGTTCATCTGTCATCCATCATTCTGGATGCCAGACAAGCCCATCTTTTCTTCTGGTTATACAATTCCTTGTTGACATCTTTTACTCCAATTTTTTTTTCAATTTCTTATTGGTTATATATCGTAGGCTATTCACACCTGCCATGTGCTTCTGTTTCCCTTCTTGAGATACTCATTATCAGTTCTTTGTAGGCAGATATATTACATGTTTCACTGATATAGAGAAACCTTGGTGGAATGTTGGTTCTAAAAAGACGAGCCTTTGCTTTCATGGGAGCTTTGCAATTTGTGAGTGAAAGGAGCCCACTCCTCTCCTTTTGTTCAATTCTGGACCCAAATCATTGTCCACCTGTACTGACTGCTCCAGATATACACACTGATGGGCCAACTTTGTAGTATGTCCATCTAAATGTACGTTGAAAAATGAGGAATAGATATTACTCATCCATTTGGTATTTCCTGTGTGGGTAAAACGGCCACAACTCCTTTGAGTGATTACAGGTGTCTTCTGGGAGGCTCCAGAAAGTGTTAGGGTTTGTGCAAGGCCAATGTGTGGCCCATTGGTTAAGAAGCAGGACCAGGGATTTTAGGTTGCCTAAACTCCTTTTGCAGTGGTCTGACTCTCAGCCCTTACCATGCAGATTACCCCCAGGATGAATCCTTCCAAAATATGCAACTAAAAAGCCACCAGTCCTGCTGCTGCAACCAATGCCAGAGAAACTTTCAATTGGCCTTGCACATAAAGTCTTCTGTGTTTGGTATTCTCCGATTAGAATGTGAGCTATTTAAGAACATGTAATGTCAAGTTTTTCTATTTATATTCCCAGTGCTTAGTACAGTTCTCATCACATAGTAAATGCTTTTCCATGATTCTACTTTCACCATTTTATACATGTCCTAATGTTAACAGAGCGCCACTCAACAGGATCATTTGTACAGTTACATTTGCCAAGGAATTTTGAATGATTTTCATGTCTAGATGGGAGACACATTATTGTAACAGAATCTGTAAAACTGTGTTTTGCTCTATTAAATTAAATGCCTTTTCTTAATCAACAAACAATGAATACAATGTATATTATATTCCTTACATCTTTCCATTAATTGTGAAATGGTAAAGATGAGATATCTTATTCAATATTGCTTGTTCCCTATGAAGAGTCTCACCTCACCAAAGATTCCATCAATTCATGGATCAATGACTCTCATAAAGATTTGTACAGATAGGAGAGTAGGGAAATAGATTGATAAGTTATTGATGTTCTTTGATCACCTTTTTAAATATTAATCTTGAACTGAGATTTTTACATGCCTTTAGTATCTTCCTCTCCTTTGGATACCTTATATATGTTCCTTTAGCACTGTCACAATTGTGTAGCTTCCAGCATGGATCACTTCCATATACACTTGACTCAATCAACCTCTTCTTCCCACCTTTGTTCTCTTGAGTGCAATTTCTACCTCCTCTGGAAGTACATCTGGAAATCTGATGGTATGGTTCAAATGGGGTGATCCAGACCAATAAACACAAGAAATATTATTTCATGGGATGTTTGTTCATCACATGTTGCAATACTACTGATAAACACTTGGAAAAAAATCACCATGAACATAACTGCAGTTTATGCTGCATTTACTAAGTGCCTACTATGTGTCAGGCACTGTGCTATGTGCTGGTGCCACTGCCTTTGAGGGAGAAAACTTCTTGTAACAATTTTTGTCAAGATTGTCCATGCGTCTCCTGTTTCCACTTTCATCCTTGAATGCCCTTGAGATGACTTTGCTTAGACAGATATTTTGACTAGCTTTCTTTAAACTGCTTTTACCCTCCACTGCTTCTCTCTGCTTTATGAGCTAATATGGCTCGTAATCATCTATCATCCTACTTCATAAGATTTTACAAACAAGTCTATATTCTTGCTTGGTGTTACCCCTGACAGTCATCATTCTCTGACAAGTAGGTCACATACTTGTTTATGAAGGAACCCTCTAGATTCTTCTAGTATCCTTGTTGGAGTAGCTTATTTACCTTCACTAAAGTTCTGAATAAAATCATCTGAATTGGTATTGAGTTCATTTCTATTGTTTTGCTCGATGAGCTTCAATGGCCTCCGAACACCTCTGGATTCAGATATAAACTCCTCTGTCTTGCTATTCATAGCTTGACCCTTTCTTACCTTCCCAGTCTCACCCTTTAGATCCTTCCATGCATTCTAGGATAGAGTGACACAGCCTACTTTGTGTTTTCTTACACATGCTGCTCTATTTCCCACCTTTGTAGTCTTGCCCTGCCCAGTCTCCATGTCTGGGCTGATTTGCTCTCTTGCCTTACCTTTACTCCACAGTTTCCTAGTCTTCAGTACTGAGCTTAAATCTTTCTGTATGCAGGAGGCCTTTCCTGGTGGCCCTAGCTGTTCATACCTACTCCACTAAGATTACCTTCCATATGATATTTTTTTTGGAAGTAATCAGGATTAAGTAATTTGCCCATATCTGCATAGGTAGGCAGAATTTGAATTCAAATCTTCCTGACTTCAGAGGTGGTGCTCTAACCACTGCACCACTTAGCTGACCCTCCATATGCCATTAATATGTCTTATGTATACCTAGTTATTTTCATATCCTCCTTCATTGGAAGGTAAGCTCCCTGAAGGGCTATTTAAAGGCTATTTTTGCCTTTTTTTAATACCCTCAGGCTGAACCCAATGCCTGGCACACAGAAAATACTTTATAAATGCTTGTTAACTAACTATTATCTATTTCCTATCTTTGATTTTAAATTATTTGTTTAAATAGTTCAGGGTTAAGTTGTTTCAATTGAACATTACATGTCATTTTCCCCATATTCTCATTTTGATGTTCTGAATCGCACACAGACAGCTGACTCAGAGATAACTCCCACATCAATAAGAAGCCTTTTCCTGTATGTTAAGATAAAAAAAATCAATATTATTCTTTAGAAAGTGTTATTTAGTGTTTCCAAAATCTAGCACCAAGAAATTGATTTTTTTTTAAAGAAGGTATTTATATAGGTGTGAAATTTCTGTGTAGTCTACAAGTCTTTGGTCTGTTTCATCACTTCTTCATGAATCAATTTTTTCCATATACTTCTCCCCATTCTCACTCTATTCTCATCTTTGTGTTGAAGTCACCAAGTATCTGAGCATTTGTTGTTATTGTTTTTAATTAGGGATATCTTATCAAGTTTTATACAGAATTACCTCACCAACCTCTTCAGTAACTGAAGTTGCTGCTTGATTGCAGCATAGACTGAAATTATGTTCATGGTGATTTTTTTTGCAAATATTTATCATTAATATGGCAACATGTGATGACCAAATAGCACATGAAATAATATTTCTTGTAGTTACTGGGTGTTTTATAAAGCCAACTTATATCTTTGTCTCTCTAAGGAGGACCATCCTTCCATTTAACTATAACTTCTGTTTTTCTTCAAAGTTCATTTATAGCAAAGATATCAAGACTGCCATGATTAACTCCTCTGGCAAGATGTCTACTTGTTGGTCATTGGACAAAGATTTCACATGTAGATTACAAAGAGTCAAATGAGAGTTTATTAATGGTCTAAAAATGGAGTGATTCTTAGTAGCATACTCCGCTACCTTTCTCACCTCCCTGCCATTGTCATTGTAGAAGTAGGAATGATTTACATAGGACTGAGGGTTATTATTTGTTTTTCCTTCCCTCATAGGTTGCCATAGGCAAAAAAATTTCATCACCAGATGGCTAAACTACAGGCAACACGCTCCTTTGTAAGCTAGGCCAATCCTCAGAAAAGAGACTCAGTCTGTTGTTGGGGTTCATATCCCATACCTTTCTAACCTGTCCAAGCTCTGCTAGGATGGCCTTCTAATATAAAGGAACACCTCCAGGGCACGGTGAAGCATCAGAGTAGAACTCTGTGGAGGAGTAGGCATATATATATATACACACACACACACACACACACACACACATATATGCGTGTGTTTGTCCTTGGTTGCCAAAGAAGACCATGCCATCGGAGAAATAATGACTTGACTTGCACTTGACTTTGTTTTGAGTGAGGGAGAGCTGTGCAGGTCACCAGCCTCACTTCTCCTCCGGAGCCAACTGAATCCAATGACCAGATGTTCATCAGGATGACTGGAGATGACCCAGGATGAGGCAATTGGGATTAAGTGACTTTCCCAAGGTCACACAGCTAGTGAGTGTCAAGTGTCTGAGGTGAGATTTGAACTCAGGTCCTCCTGACTCCTGCGCTGGTGCTTTATCCACTCTACTACCTAGGTGCCCCTTAAGGCATATATGCATACATATGCACAATATATATATAATGTTGTTGTTCAGTTATTCAGTCCTCTCCAACTCTTTGTGACCATATCACATTAATAACATCCATGGGATTTTCTTGGCAAAAATACTGAAGTGGTTTGCCATTTGCTTCTCCTGTAGATTATGGCAAATAGAGGATAAATGACTTGCCCAGGGTCACACAGCTAGTAAGTGTCTGCGGTCAGATTTAAAGTCAGGTTTTCCTGACTCTAGGCCCAGTGCTCTATCCACTGAATCACCTAGATGCCTCCATAGATATTACATATCATGTTGTATAATATAATGATATTATACAATTATTATATCTAGTAAATAATATGTTATATTATATCATACTTTGTCAATATCTATTTATACCACATAAATCTACAGAAATACATACACATATCTGTATATACACACACACACACACACACATATACACACAGAGATGTTTATTTTAGTATATTTTAGTACAGGTGACCCTGGTCTCCTCAAGGCCATACTAGCTGAGGGCAGTCTCTTGCATTTCCTACAAAAATGGAAAGGCCTTAGTCATTAACCAATGATAAAATTATACATTTATTGCCTGAGAACCAGCCTAGATTACTCATCACCAGATTGGTGGCAAGGTGGTAAAGTTTTCTGCTAGAGTAACTGTCCAAGACCATCTACTCTATTATAGAGAAGTTGCAGTCTGTGTCTGTGGAGGGAAAGATGAAATCTGATAAAATCACAGATTCCAGAAGTATGAAAGCACGCATTTTTCTATGTGCACATACATACACACACAGATAGACATATATATACATATATAAAATGTTGCTGTCTGAATAGCTGTAAGATTGCATATGCTAAATTCTTAATATATGAAACCTGATATATAAACTGCAGAGTCCTAGCTGTTGTTTCCTATAAATGGTATCATGTGATTATTTTAAATTTTGAGAGTTGATTCAATTGGGATATAATTATGGCATCAAGGGAACCAACAAATCCCAGGACTGACTTTAGGTGCAGACTGGCTGGGTATTATATGCACCTGAAAGGAAGTCTACAACAGATGGCTCAGTAAATATCTACACTCACAGCCCCTCTCCTTTTTTTTCTTTTTAAGCCAAACTATATATTGACTATGGACTTGTGTCAGGGGAACTCAGGATAATCAACTCCTCTCCAAAGCCAGTGCTCAGATTTTAAGGAATACCTTTATTCGAGAAGGATGAGAATCGAAGCCATCATCTAAACTGGCCCCTGTGGTACTGAATAACATGGCTGGGCCATCAACTGGCAATGTTCATGGGGAAAGCAAGAAAAAAAGTCAGAAATGAATATAATTAGTGCTCTGAGAAAACCCCCATCAAAGATTACAAAATGAACACGTGCAGATGGAATACCTTAGAGCAATGAGTGTCCCGGGGGTGTCCTGGGAGGGATCAGCAGGCAGTAAATTATGCCATTAACAATGTATAATTGCCCCACCCCTCACCCTTCTCTCCCCAAGATAGTCATTTGCATTTTGGAACCACTGTATAAATTACACACATTTAGAGCTCAGCTTCCCTACAAATGAACATTAACACATTCAAAATAGCAGAAGAAATCTGAGTCTGTCTCTGTCACACGCACACACACACACACACACACACACACACACACACACACACACACGCCATGTGGAGGAAAATGGCTATGAGAGTCTGGTTTTGTTTTTGTAAATCTCAGCCTTTCTCTACCGAGAAGGCTAGGACATGTGTTTTCTCTTGAAAGTAACTATCTCAAATATAAAAGAGAAGAAACCAGCCTTGAGCTCAGAGGACTTACATTTGAACTTCCAGGTAATAAAGAAAATACCAAGTCCCTTCCATCTAGAGGTATAAATCAGTTTCAGGGTGAAATATTGCTCCAGGGATCAATTCTATTTCCCTTGTGGGCTGGGGGAAGTAACAGCCTGCCTTTTCTCACACATTTTTCTTTTAGTTCCTCACCAGGTTGCCATTGGGGGGTCCTTCCTGAAGTGCAGAGACAAGAATTCCATAAAGATGTGAGAGGAAGCAGTAGGGTAAGTAGCCTCAACTTCTCAACTCATTTACTCACTCGTTGAAATCTGGCTTTTGACCTCACCACTCAACTGTGACTGCTGTCAGTCAGTAAACAAATGTTTATTAGATTATTATTATAAGTCAGCTACTATAATAAACCCCGGGGATGAAAAATATTGGTCTCCAACATGACCAATAATCTCTAAATCCAATGTACTTTTATTAATCCTTAACCTTCTTGATTTCTCTGCAGTGCTGACCATCTCCTCTTGATGGAAACACCTCCCTATGCTTTTCTTATATTATTTTCTCCTAGTTCTACTATTTTCCTGACCTCTCCTCAATTACCTTGCTGGATCAGCATCTATGTCCTGTTCAGTAACCTTGGGAATAACTCCAGGTTCTGTCTTACCTTTAGCCTCTCTCTCTCCCTCTCTCTCTCTCTCTCTCTCTCTCTCTCTCTCTCTCTCTCTCTCTTCCTTCCTTCAACTCACTCTCCTGAGACTATTACTATTTTTCAGGTACCCAGGTCTGAAGTTGTCCTAGACTTTTCCCTCTTTCCTACCCTCCATATGCAATCAGTTGACAAATCTTGTTGATTCCACCTCCATGATATTTCTAGCATTCACCCCCATCTCTCCCTTTACCTGGTCACTACCCTAGTCCCTCACCATTTTTCCCTATTTTGGCAACATCCTAATTGGATTCCCTGTTTCCAGTCTTTTCTCTCTCCAAAAAATCTTCCCCACAGCCATCAAAATTGCCTTTCGTAAAGGATTTTGCCATTACCCTGCTCAAGAAACTTTAATGGCTCCCTACTGCCTCCAGCAAAAAAATTAAAACTCAATAACCTGGCAATTAATGTCCTTCAGCCTGGCTCCAGATTATCTTTCTACACTTATTTCATATTTCTGCTCATAACACACTCAGTGACCTGACGAAACTGGCCTACTTTCTGTTCCCCCTACTTCCTACTGCACAAGATAGTCTGCAGGCTTAGCACACGTACCCTCTTCCCTACCACCTTCCAAGGCTCTGATCAAGTCACAGGAGCTTTTCCTGATACCTGTCATTTTTGTGCTCCTTCATTCCTCCCTTCCTCAAATCATCATGCATATATTTAACAGTTTCTATTATGCTTTATTCCAGGGATTATTTTCCTTTTTTGTATTTTGATCCTCAGGGCCGAGCATATAACAGAGACTTAATAAATGCCTGTTGGACTGGATTAGGTTGTGTTTATTCTGTTTTTACTGGTGCTTGAACAAGTATTTTTTCACCATAGCCTGCAGCAGATTCTTCCTGTTGCATTCAAAGGTCTTCTTGGATCTCAGACTTAAATAAGTAGGAAAGGGTGATGAAGAGAGAATGTGTTCCTCACTGCACAAAATATCCCTCTTCTGTGGACAAGGAGGTCTTACTCTCTAAAGCTGACAACATTGGACCTCTTCAAAAAATCAAATGCGCTTGGAAGTTAAAAGTTTCTGTCTTGAGTTTATGTCTGACTTCTCCATCAAATCATTTTCCCACCCCAAGCATGTGCTCTGCAACAAGACACTCAAAAGCTGAGCCTTCCTTTAAACAAATGGTTTTGGGTAGAGACAAGTGTTCTCAGGTATGTGTTTACCTATTCATTTATCCATTTAATTATCTATTCATTCAATTTTTTGTTCATTCATCCATTTGTGTATGTATGTATGTATGTATATAAATGAAAGAAGACTCAAAATGGGAAAAAACCTGGGAAATAAGTAGAAAACATGAGTGCAAGAAACACCAAGTTTTAAAGGCCTGATCATTTTCCATGCCTTTTCTACAATAACACCCAGGGGATAGTAACAAATCAGTGGTTGATAAAGTTTAATTTGACTAATAGCCCAATCTAAAATCTGGCTGTTTATTTTGTGGATAGTTCCTGTAAAGCATGTGCTCCCTTTAAAAATGCACATATATGTATCTATGTGCCATAGGCATATACATATATGTATGTATGCTATGTACCATAGCATATACATATATATTAGCTGCCAGTGAGAAAGGAATAGGCATTTTTGCAGGTCTGAGATGCTTTTGCCCTTCCAATTTGGCTCATTTTCTTTACTGGGTCATGCTCTAAAGATCTTAGCCAGAGAAATGGTGTACTCCTAACTATGAGGACTGCAAGGTTATAATATGAAACCCTGCCAAGTGTGATTTCCAAGCACAAAGTTAGCATTTGTCTCAACTTTAACATGCTGGTGCTTTTGGTGTAAATAAGACCTTTCTCCTGCTCTCATCATGAATTATGCATTGGATTCTTAGTCCTATGGCCCAAGTCACATTTCAAAAAATAAGATCAGAATTAATGTGAACTCAAGGGCTTGTTTTCATGAATAGAGCTCCTGTATGTTAGCATTTGCAAATTTAAGGACTGGGTGAGGATAAACATTCACTATGCGGTTTATATGTAATTTGGATTTGATTATTTTCCAGCCCTTCATGCATTATAAAAGGGGATAACATTATTAGGAAAATAATAGCCTCCATAAAATTGGTTTCGAATATATTCTCATACAACTGTAATAAGTATAAATGCCCTCATACTTTTCTAGAAACTCTCACATTTTCATTAAATATACAATAGTTCATCATTACATTCACAACCCAGTTACAAGCTTCCTAATTTTTAAATGATGTTCAATTTCTTAGAGTGAACGAGGCATCTAAAAGGCTAAAGAGGAAGTTGTTTCGTTTGCAAATTGTCAACCATGGACTGAGTTTTTTTCCCCCAAGTATTTTAAGATAAATATATTCTGTGATGCAGAATTAGAATGCAAAAAGCAGAGAGTCATTGTCGGCAGTTGGGGGCAAGAGACTTTAGCCATCATATCCAAGGTACAACTGGACCTCTCTGGAGTTAAAGGCTTCATTTTTACCTTCTCTATCTTGTACTCGTGTAGAAAGTTGTAGACAGCAATAAGGTCTACCTATGATCAATAAAAAGGAATCACTTTGTGTACTAAACCTTGACAAATGGGCAGATTA
Organism: Bettongia penicillata ogilbyi; assembly: GCA_023548195.1. Taxonomy (NCBI): domain Eukaryota; kingdom Metazoa; phylum Chordata; class Mammalia; order Diprotodontia; family Potoroidae; genus Bettongia; species Bettongia penicillata. The sequence goes on along the minus strand of JAJHZJ010000526.1, from coordinate 1,511,419 downwards.
TCCCACGATCCATCGCTGCGACACGTCGACACCAAGTTGTACAAGTCAGGATATCGAATCTTGAATCCTTCATGACAGTTGATTATCAACTTGTCCCCATGTTTGTATGTCTTATTACCAATATCAGCATCTTCAATGTAGGGAAGGCGGCAATCTGGGCCTTTAAAAAAACAAAAACCAGGAAATTCAAAAGCAGCATGGACATGCAGATCTGCAGGGCAAAAAAACAGTTCTGGCAATGAATAGGAAACTGCGTACCAGGACTCACAGTTTAGAGGCACTTGGAGGGATGTTACAGGAGAGAGGATGGAATGCATATACTAAAGGAACTGGGCTTGCTGCCTAAAACACTTCACAAAGAGCAAGTGGATTTTTAGAAGCTTTGGTAAAGAGATGAAGAAAGGCAGAAATTAGGGGTAACCTGTCTGTGGTTTCTTCTTTTTTTTCTCCTGTAAATTTACTGTTCATGCTACACACATCACAAAATACAGTTTGATTAACTCACACCCATCGCCATTTGCTACCACCCCCAATTCACACTAAGTCTTCAGTGTGGTGCATGAAACTGACAAGGACATATGTTGCCAGGCTTTACAGAACAGCAGGTGGATGAGGCCGTGGCAGAGTCTGCTATTAACATCTCATTCCAGTCCAGTCTCAGAAAGAAAAGTGGACTGCTCTCTTCAGCAACACGCACACTAAAATGGGAACAATACAGAAAAGATGAGCAGGGCTCCTGCACCAAGATGACGCATGCGTTCATGAAACATTCCGTATTTTTAGGCAGGCTGCAAGAAAACAGGTACATTCATTCATTTTGGGTGGAGCTGTGAATTGTTCTAGTCATTCTAGAAAAGCAATTTGCAACAGTGCCTTTCTACTCCTTCCTCCCCGCTGCTTCCAATGAGTAAAACCATGCAAACCCTTTGACCCAGGGATTCCACTACTGGGAATATAGACCTCCAAAGAGATCAACGAGAAGAAATACAAAGTTTTCCACATGTACAAAAATACTAATATAAATACTAAAAATGTTCCAAAATATTACCAAAAATGTACAAAAATACTATTGATAGCAGCTCTTCTGTGGTACAAAAAAAAGAACTGAAAATGAAGGGAGTACCTGTCAATTGAGAAACAGCTTAACAAATTTATTTTCTTATGTGTTTATTTATTTATTTATGTGAAATGAAATGGGGAAAGACCTGGGAGAAAAGAAAAAAAAAAGATGAGTATAAGGAACAGAGAAGTTCAAAGGCCTGGTCATTTTCCATGTATTTACTCCAATATTGCCCAGAGGATGGCAACAAATCAGTGGCTTATGAAGTTCATAAAATAATAACACAACCTGAAATCCAGCTATTTAGTTTTGTGGTGTGTGTGTGGTGGGGGGGTATGTGTAATCCAAGGCAGGGACTATCTTTTGTTTTCCTTTTATGTACAACACGTAAGAAGTGTCTATTTCTTAGCAGGTGTTTAATAAATACTTATTGATACTTGATATCTTGGGGAGGGGAGAGAAGAGGGAGGGAGAAAAAAACTAGAATTCAAAATCTTATAAAAGTGAATGTTGAAGACTATTATTGCCTGTAATTGGAAAAAAATAAAATGCTATTAAGTGGGAAATAAATAAATATTGAATGACTGATTGATTAGAATACTATTGTGCTATGAGAAATGATACAAGTGGATAGTTTCAGAGAAACCTGGAAATACTTGTGTAAACTGATTCAGAGTGAAGTGGATGGAACCAAACAAGTCATTAGCAAAAACACTGTAAATTTAAACAATTTTAAAAGAGTTAAGAATTATAGTTAATGCCATGACCAACCACAGTTCCAGAAGACCAACCTCCTGACAGAGAGGTGATGGATGAATGATTGAGACATAGTTTTATGGACATGAACAATGCAGGAATTTGTCTTGCTTGACTATGAAAACTGTTTTAAGGGTTTTGTTTGTGTTTTCAAGGTATAGGTGGAAGGAGGGAAGGGGAGATGGGTAGGAGTAAAAACAGATTTTTGTTCATTGAAAAAATTAAATTCAAATTTAAAAAAGAAATAATAGGTTATGATAACATAATAATATACATTCATATAATATAGTTTACGAAATATCTTCATATCAATTCTGTGAGGTGGACTGGGCAAGAATTACTACACCCTATTTAAAGATGAATAAACCAAAGCTCAAAGACTTGCCTATGATGACTAGTCTTGTAACTTCAGGTATAGTGTTCTGTCCATTACACCATGTTATTTTTTTAATACCATAAATATTCCAGTATAATGGAAAGAATATTTCAGTTGGAGTTAAGAGACCTGGATTCAAATATTGATTTTACCATTTAGTACTATTATGGACAAGTCCCTTGGACAAGATCCAAGGTCTTGGTTTCCTTAGCTTCAAAATGAGAAGGCAGGCCTGGATGAAGTCTAAGTTCCATTTCAGCTGTCAATCTGTAATTCTAAGTAATGTTATTGTTTTCTAACAGGGTTTTGAGGGTAAAGGATGGAAGAAGACTACAACACTGAAAGAAAAGTAATATAGAAATGAAGCTCATGGAGAGAAAGGAATATCCAAAGCACTCCTTACAAAAGAGATAAGAAAAAACCAATCCTGTATCTTGTTGTTGTCCATCCCTCATTTTAGAAGACCAATGACATCATGATGTCAGGGTACAGTGTGTCTGGTTGTGGCTGATTAGCTCAAGGAGAATTTGGAAGGCTCTACCCCAGGTGAGACACAAATGGTCCCTTAAAACATTTGGAATGGAGAGACCTTCAGAGAGTCCTTGAGAGTATCCTTGTATCACTTCTTCTGACCTCTGTGTGAGTGCTCAGAAGTAATGTGAGCAGTCATCAGCTGACATGTAAGTCAGGAAGACTTGGGTTCAAGTCCTCTCTAGGGGCTACATGATCCTGGGCAAGTACAACTCTATAAAACATGAATTTACAGAGAATGTAAAGAGCAGTTGATTGGCAGAGGAGGCTCCCCATTGGGGGCTCCCTAGTCTGATAAAATCACAGGCCTGGGTCAAAAAAAGAGAGAAAAACAATCTTACCTATTCCATCCTCAAGACGTCACTTTCTCATTTTACAGATGAAGAAACTGAGGCTCAGAGAAATTAAGTGAAAATCACCAATGACTGTTGAACTTATAATAAAAAAAGAAATGGTTCTAATAGTAGCCCTGAACTGCAAGTTTCTCTATAGTCTTCTGGATCCAGTAGTAGAGGGACAAGAAGAAAGGCAGGCAGTTCTGGTGTTCGCCATGGAAATAGTAAGAGAAAGAAGGTTTTGGGGAAGAAGGCAGCAAGATTAGAGGATCTTCAACCATGAAGGAAGTCTCTGGGGGCAAGTCAAGGGGCAGCAGTAGATGCCACATCAGTTTCTTTGTAAGCTGAGTTTTAAATTTTTTTTTTATTTTTGACCACTGCCTCCCTCAGTCTTCCCTACCTTCTATCAGTCCCCCTCCCTTTATTTCCCCTTTTCCCTTACTACTTCTTCCCTCCCTTTTAGCTTCCCCTCCCTTTTCTTTCCCCTTTCCCCTTCTACTGCCTATTGGGCTAGTTAGATCTCTCTACTTAACTGATTTTATTTTTCCCTCCTTGAACCAAATCAGATGAGAGTAAATTTCAAACAGTGTTCCTCTCCCTCCCCTCTTTCCCTCTAAAGTAACATGTTTTTGTGCCTCTTCCTGCAATGCAATTTACCTTTTTCTGCCTCCTCCTTTTTACATCTCCTGTTACAATCCCTTCACACCCTTAAATCACATTTTTATCATTTAATCATTTAATTTTTACCCATTCCCTCTATCTATGTATATCCCTTTTAAATATCATAATAAATATACAATTCTGAAGATTAACAAGTGTCATCTTCCCTTATGGGGATGTAAACAGTTTGCTCATATTGAAAAACAAGTTGTTGGGTTTTTTTCCCGTTTACCTTTTTATGCCTCTCTTGAGACTTGTACTTGAAGATCAAATTCTCTATTGAGTTCTGGCCTTTTCATTAGGAAGGGTCTGGAAATCCCTTATTTTATTGAATGTCCATCTCCTTGCCTGAAATATTATGCTCAATTTTGCTGGGTAATTGATCTTTGGTTGTAGTCCAAGCTCCTTTGCCTTACCAAATATCGTATTGCTGTCTCTCTGATCTTTTAATGTAGAAGCTGCAAGGTCCTGCGTGATTCTAACTGTAGTTCCTGGATATCTGAAGTGTTTCTTTCTGGGTGCTTGCAGTATTTTTTCCTTCATTTGATAGTTCTGGAATTTGGCAACAATATTCCTTGGTGTTTCCAGTTTGGGAATCTCTTTCAGGAAGTGATGTTGGATTCTTTCGATGACTATTTTGCCCTCTGCATCTAGGACGTAAGGGTAGTTTTCTTTGATGATTTCTTGGAAGATATTGTCCAGGACTTTTCTTTCATCATGGTTTTCTGGTAGATCAATAATTCTTAGATTTTCTCTCCAAGATCTATTTTCCAGATCAGTTGTTTTTCCAATGATAAATTTTACATTTTCTTCTATTTTTCATTCTTTAGATTTTGTTTGACTGATTCTTGATGTTTCACAGAATCATTATCTTCTACTTGCCCAATTCTAATTTTTTAATAGATTGTTTTCTTCAGTTAACTTTTGCATCACCTTTTCCATTTGTCTAATTGTTCCAGTTAGGTTTTATATCTTTTTATTCCTTTGTCCAATTTTCTTTTTAAATTCTTCTGTGAATTCTTTTTTCATATTTTTAAAATCATTAGCCAATTTTTCTTCAACCTCATTAATTTGGCTTTTAAAATCCTTCTTGAGCTCTTCCAAGAATGCTCTGTGGGTTTGAGAACAGCTCATATCCCCTTCTGAGGTTTCAGATGGGAGGAGTTTCAATGGTGATCTCTTCCATATTTGTATTTTGGTCCTTGTCCCCATAGTAAGCTTCTTTTCTTTTCTGGTTTGCTTCTTGCTCATGATGATCATCTTTTTCCTGGCTTTTAGAGTGGGTCTCCACTTCTGAGGCACAGGGAGCTATGTCCCACGGTTCTTGTGCTTAGAACTTGAGGTTGTGTATTGTGGCCTCTGGCGCTTTCAGCTAGAAGCTAGAATGCTACACCTTACCTAGTGCTGAACTGGCTGGTGTGCCAAAGCACAGGCAAGGTCTTTCTGAGAAGTCTTTCTGAGTTTCCCTGCAGTTACCCTGGAGCTCACTGCACAAGGTGTGGGGGAGATGTGGTCTGGTCACAGGAGGTTTTCTCTACTGAGCTAGAGCATAGGCAAGCTCAGCAGCTGGTGAACCCCATCTGCATTGGTGTCTGTCCAATTCCCCTGGCTGTGCTGAGGCATGCCTGGGGTCCTGGTGTTGACACTTAAGGGTTCCACCCCTCTGGGGCTCAGGATCTCTTCCTGGTTTGCTGAAGTTTGGCTGTCTGAGACAGCTCTGGTCCACTTCAGCCACAGCAAGAGGGACCCCCATTTGCAATTTTACTAGCTTCTCTAGCTAAGAGACTGTTTACCCCTTTGGCTGATCCCACTATTCCAGGATTTTTCCTGGGGAAATTCTCTGGGCTTTTCAAAGATAACAAGGGAAGGGGGAGAGCATTTACAGATCATTCTAACATCTTGGCTCCCGGAAGTTGAAGTAGGTGAGTTACAGGCATTTAATTTGCTGACTGATTGTCTCAGGAGCAGCTGCTGTTGTTACCGGGGGTTCTGCACTTCTCTCTCACTCAATTCCACTGGACTCCTGTCCTGGGCTGATATGTTTGAGAATCCTCACTGCTGCTGCTTCCAACCACCAGGTGGTTCCTTCTCAGCTTTGCTATGGCGGGGTCCATGCTGGTACAGCCTGTGCACTCTGTACTCTGTTCTCCTCTAGCCCCATGCAACAGATCCTTCCAGGCTATCCTGGGCTGGAAATCTGCCACATTCTGTCTCCTAGTGGATTTGCCACTCTAAAATTAGTTCAGATTCTCTTCTTAGATGTATCTGAAGGAATTTGTCTTAGAACTTAGGTGAGTACAAGCTCTCACTCTGCCATCTTGGCTCTACCCCCTCCCAGCTGAGTGCTTATTAACTGGACAAGATCTGGATCCTACCAGTAGCCTCAACCAGTAGATGGTAAATTTGAGAGAAATTTCTTTGTTAACTCCCCATAAGCACAGAATGGCACTTTGTTCATAGCAGGGCCTCAGTAAATACTGTTTGTTGAAAATGATCTTTTGAATTTGTGCCATGGACTACCTAGAGCATACCACGTCAACCTCAGCCTCAGCACCAGACTCATTTTAATTAGGCCTTAGTGCTTTTACTATGAATAATACTTCTATATCAAAGCTTTGCTATCAGCCCTTCCCAAAGCCTGTGTAACTAGCTCTCTGTGGACATTCTAGGCTAGAAAACTTTATTCTGATTACAACTTCACCTCCAACTGGTGTTTTAGTCTGCGGAAAGAGATTCCTAAATGACCTGTGTTCAATTAAACTGTTCCTCTACCAAGGGAGGCTGAATTCCCTAATATGTTTTTCTGGAGTAAGCCAGATGGGTTGACTGCACAACACACAGCCTAGTTCACCAGAGAAGTAACATCCTTCAGCATGACCCCATGGTTTCCTATACTGTACTGCCCTTGCCAGACTTGTCTGTAGGAAACAGGAATGATCTTTTTTCCTTTGCCAATCTAAAAAATACATGGTTCACAGATAGAACGGGACACCTCAAGTCAACTTTCCAAACATCCATATGGTCATAAATCCATTCATCCCAACTAAAATCCTTCCTTCTACAGGAAACCTTCCCTAACTCCTCTTCATTCTAGTGCCTTCCTTCTGTTAGTTCATTCCTATTTATCCTGTATATAGCTTACTTTGCATATGTTTATTTGCATGTTGTCTCCACCATTCAATTTTAAGTTCCTTCCCAGCAGACACTGTCTTTTGTATTTTTTTGTATCTCCAGCACTTAGGAGAGCACTTGGCACATAATAAACACTTAACAAATGTTTATTGATTGATCAGAAATAGTCATTCACATGTATAAGATAGCAGTCCATCCATATCTGTTCTGACCTACCTATTAATCATTGCTAATTAATTAGTATACTCAGGAGAGAAATTGGACAGTATCACAAACGGCCAGCCACGGTTAATTTGTGGCAGACCAGATCAGGCAATGTGTAGAATTTTTACTAAGTCATTCTGGACACTGACTATCTAGTATGAGCAATGTCCAGCCCTTGGTATAATAACTTTACTAATAACAGAAGACAATAATAATAGTGTTTTGAAATTTGCGAAGTATTCTTACATGCATTATTCTATGCACTATTCTATCTTACAACAATCTTGAGAAGTAGATACCATAAGTATTGTCAACTCTATCTTGTAAGGGAGAAAACTGAGACTCAGAGAAGCTTACAGGTGATATGTCCATTATCAAACAGAAGGTGTGTCAGAAGGGTTAGAAGCCAGTTCTACATGACTCCAAGTTCAGTCCTTTACCTGTTATGCCAAGTAATTTTCAGAGAAGATTTCTTAACAGGGTATTTTGTAGTTCTATAGTACCAGAGTAGGATAATCAGGCTTAAAAACAGAATGTCAATCTTATCTGAGAATATAACTCAAAAAACATCTATAAAGCACCTCCTAAGAAGCAACTACATGGTGAAGCCAACTGAGTCCTACATCTGGAGCCAGGAAGGCTTGAGTTCAAATAGAGTCTCAGATATTTACTAGCTGTGTAACCTTTGGCAAGTCACTTAATATCTTTTGGGCTCCATTTCTTCATTTGTAAAATGGGGATAATAACAGCACTTCCCTCACAGGGTTGTGGTAAGGATAAAACAAGATAATATTTGTAAAGCGTTCTGTAAACCCTAAAAGTCTTATGTAAATTGTAGCTATTTTTTACTGCTGTGGCTGTTTGTTGTTTGTCCTTGGCTCTGGAAGAGGACCATGTCATCAGGGAAATAATGTCAGGAATTGCAAGTGAACTGGGTTTAAGTGAGGCAAGGTTGCGCAAAGCTATATGCAAAGCAAGAAGCAAAGAAAAACAAACATAATGAAACTGTCCCTGCCCTCGGGGAGTTTATATTTTACTGAAAGAGATGCCACATAAATATAATAAGGTAAATATGTATATATATTTATGTTTATATATAAATATGTATGTCATAAAAATATAAACATATATCTATATAATAAGATAAATAAAAATCAAAGGCAATTTTTAGGAAGAAGTAGCCACAGCTAAGTGAATGAGGGAAGGCTCCACACTCTGGGGAGACAGGATTAGAGTGTATCAGATATTAACAGTATAAATTAGGTATTATGGTATATGAGAGATATTTAATATACTGTCAGTTTCTGTGCACTAAATGTTCCCACTGAGACATACACTGACATTCTCTAGATGTAACCTAAAAAGGATGCAAAAATATCATTAAGGGAATTTTGTATAAATGGATATCCCACAGAAGGTCAGCCTGTTGTGATAGGTACTTACTACTCATCTTCTTTCCATGGCTAAAAATAATTTTGTTGTTTTTACTATCTGGAAATAAACTTTTGCATTTTGAAATTCTGTCATTTCTAATAAAATTAAGACTTATTGTAGCATATGCACTTACTTACACATTGAACCTAAACTCATATTTTTAAAACAACTCAACAGAAGGAGGCCAGCAGCTGTGAAAGTAATTTAACCAACTTCAAACTAGGCACCTGTAGAATCAGGTTAACATTCAAGGCCAGCTCAATGTTTATGTAAAACACATACCCCCTCTGTGGTATTTGAGTGGTGCCAAAGCTCTCTCCTTTCCTACGAAAATGCCAATGTTATTTGGATGGGAATAAGACATTACACCATTGTTAGTCATTAGCAACTGGGCAAAAATTTCTTTATTAAATCAGAAAGCAGCAAGCACATGGCTAACAAGGATAGGTAATAATGAAAAAAATATTAATTTATTGATTGATTAATGATTATTTTGTGAATTGAATATCAAGCATATGTTAGCTATATCCAACAATAGTTCTGGTCCCTTTAAAACACCAAACTATCAAGTCAACATTTGAGGAGGCTGACTGAAATCAGTTAAGGGGTAGCGATGTGAGGTTAAGGAAAGATCATTAGGCTGGGAGCCAGGACATGAATTTGCTTCCCATTTCTGTCACCTTTTGCGACCTTTGGGCAGCTCTTATATTTGGGCTTTGGTTTCCTCACCTGTAAAAATGAAGGTTTTGTACTAGATGATATCTTTCAGGTTCTTTCCAGCTTTAAAATTGTACAAGCCACAGAGACAACACAATAATCCTCTGGTATATGACACAAAGGCAGCACAAACCTCTGGGGAGAAACTTTCTCTAGTTCAGAAGAAAGACTTGCTACAGAGAGACAGCAGAAAGGAGAAAACTGCTCCAGAGAGAAGCTTAAAAGGGAGGCCTGGTTTCAGAGAAGAAAAACCAAAGGGGAGGAGAGCTGCTTTGGCCCATGTCCTCTAAAGGGGACCAGCTGTTTTGAACCCCAAAGAAACAGCAGAACAGGGCACTCAAGATCTTGTGGCTCTTTGCAGAGTAACAGAATGAGAGTCATATGGAATTGTTACTGGGGCTTTGTTTAAAAATATCTGAGGAGAGGTGATGTGAATACCAAAGCCTAGCCGGAGTCACTGCAGCGTGCTACCGTGGAAAGGATGCTTGCTGTCGCATCAGAGGGCCTGAATTTAAATTTGAGATGCATTATTTATTTCCTTACTGACCATGGGCAAAAGTTTCTTCATACATAAAATAAGGGGATTGGACTAGATGAGTTCTGAATTCCCTTTATAATTCTGATCTGCCATGATTATAATAAGCAAAAATGAACATATTTCTTACACTTAGAGGAGATTTTTTTTGGGGGGGAGTAGTTTTTCTGTGCTTTGCAGTACAGTATTGTTTTATTTATTTGTGGGCAACACAGTGAATTACCTTCTTTTTTGATGTGTTGTTAATAATTTAAATATGTAATTTATATATCATATATAATTTATATATCAAATATAATTATATATACACACATATACATGCACATAGAAAGAAACACTATTGTGGTGTTTCTCTGGAACTTCCTGATCATCCAATTTTAAAATCTGTTTTGCGCTAACTACTCTGAAAATTCACTTAATGGCAGTCAAAGTAAGGGCATAACCCAAGAAGGAACAAACACATCCCTTTAAGCAACCAAATACGGAATAGGAAGGAAACAAGCATTTACTGAGTGCCTTCTATGCGTCACATACTGTTTAAGTCCTTCACAAATATTATCTCATTCATTCTCACAACCACCTTAGGAGGTAGGTGCTGTTATATCCCCATTTTATAGTGGAAGAAACAGGGGCAAACAGAAGTTAAATGACTCACCTAGGCTATAGAACTAATAAGTTTGCCTGAGGCTGGATTTTTTTTTCCTTTTAAAAAAGTTACTTATTTTTCAATACTCTTTTATTCATTTTATGTGGAGAGCACACTTCATATACATAATGGGATGTTTTGAAAATCTGTTGTAGCAATAGCTTTTGGATAGGCAATTTGATTAATAAAATTATAACATAAAAAAGGTTTAAAAGTTATAGAAAATTAGATGTTTCTAAACAAGTTTTAGAAAAATCTTGGATATTCATTTTATATCTTTTGCATCCAAATACCTTCACTAGTAAGGCACCTACAATAGTAGTAATGGATTTGCTATAGCTTAGGGCTCTTCTCATAACTGTAAGATCTGAGGCTCAGTTAGAACTCAGGTCCTCCTGATTCCACACCCAGAACTCTACCCACTATGCCACCTAAGGCTTAAAGTGGCTTATAGGGAGCTGATCTCAATGATAAGGAAGGAGATATTTCAGAGAGCATTTTTGCTGGTCTTAAGGAGTCTGGAATCTGACAACTTTAGATCAGGAAGCTTGACTTCCATTCCTGCCAGAAAGTCTGGAATATATTCTTAAAGGGATGGTTATAAAAATTCTAGGATGGGCAGAGGTGACTGCACAGCTTCATCAGGGAGAAGTCCTGGCAGACTAACCTCATTTCCTTTATGGACAAGTTACCAGAATTGATCAGGTGATTTGTTTACGTATATTTTAGAAAAGCATGTAAGCATCAGGGTATCTCATACCATTCTTACATGGGCAATCATATGTTTTTTTAAATTATGTTATGGAAATTTATTCCATAAATTAAATATAAATTTTAAATGAATAAATAAATTATGAATAAAAATAAATTTTAAAAAATTTAAATGGAGACAGGGCTAGATGACACTGCCTTAGGTAGATTTTGAATTGATTGAATGGCTTTGATGTGGTTTAGGGGTGCTGACACAATTTAGGGGTTCTGGGATTCCCAAAATGTTAGGCTACAAGACGAGGTTGCGTGGAATGAATTCATATACACTCAAACTATCCTCCAGGCAAGTGGCAAAATTTATCGTGATACCAATAGAAGTCAGTTCTTATGAACCTGCAACCTGACGAGAATGATGTTAAAGCTTATATGGAAAAGGGACGGTGAGAAGCTGCCAAGTATGCTGCTAATTAGTGGATGCAGGGTAGGATTAGTGAGTGGTCAGCATACGCAAATAGTTCAGGTGCTTTGAAAGAAGGCCCCCGTGATCTATGGATGGGAAAATTCAGGGAGTCTGCAGAGATAACTGTTTATACCAGATACTGAGGGAGAAAAGGCAGTTTTTGTTTAATTGCCAGAGGCACTGTCCTTGGGGATCTGGTGCCAGGGACAATCTGTGGGTCAGCACCAGAGAAAGAGTCCTTGGGGGCAGGCACTCCTGTGTCTTGTACAGATAGCTTTTTAGGGAAGGGATTAAAGGGTTAGGTCTGCATGTGTGTCAGCAACAGGGAAAGATTTTTCTCACAGGGGAGGACTTGCAGAGAATCTGGGTTGCTTTCAAAGACATAGTCTTGGGGGGGTCCAGGTCCTACTATCCCATCAGCGTGGCCAAAAGAGCAGTCATTAATATGTTAATTTTGTGGAAGTCTTCAGTGCAGTGTCCCAGGGATCTGTACTTGACCTTATGCATTTATTTTTTTTTTAATCAGTGACTTGGATAAAGGCAAATTTGTAGGTTATTAAAGGAAAAAAAAAAGAGGGATAGCTAACAAAATGAATTAGAGTTAAAATTTTAAAAGTTCTTGACAGGCTACCAGGGGTGGGGACACTGCAGCCTCAAGACCACATGTGGCCCTCTAGGTCCTCAAGCGTGGCCTGTTGACTGAACCTAAACTTCACAGAAGAAATCTCCTATCTACTCTGCCACCTTGATGCCTCATGCTCACGTAGTTATTAATTACATTAGAATATTGGCAGAGTACCAAAAACTCATGCCAAGCAGAGGGCTGTCTGGGTTAGAGTGAGCATGGATCCACAGCACCCAAGTAGTCAAATCCCAAATAATGGCATTCTATTAGGAAACACACCATTCTCTGTCAGACAAGAACAGAAATAGAAGAGCCTGATATGGTTTCTAGGGTTAAGAATCTATCAGTCAAAAAGTATTTATGAAGTGCTTATGATGTGCCAGGAATTGTGTTGGCTGCTGGTATACAAGTACCGAGAATGGAACATTTCCTACCTTCAAGGAGATTATATTCTGATAGGGACACAACTGAGTATAGAAACACATACAACATAAACATAAAGTGAATAAACACAAATATGTGTGTGTGTGTTTATACCCACACACAAAGTAGTTAAACTGTGAGTCTGACTTAGACCTACCTAAAAATATTTTTAGCGAGTTTGGGTACAGTAGGTCTGGGATTAGTGCAAATAATGAATCCTCTGAAGAGTGATATCTATCTGAGTCTGCACTATTTGAAACTATCAGGATGAAAAAGATGGCCACTGGTTCAGCCCAATGGATGTTAGGTTGTGAATTTGAATAATGTGATCACTTGAAGAGATTCATTCACTAATTCTGAATGATTGTCACTCAGTCTGTGTTGAGGAATGTTCTTTTACCTTTTAATTCCCTTCTATCCTGTTTTTGTTATATTCATATATGACTCTTTGCCCTTTTGAATCCTTTGATACTTCAGCAGATTTGTGCTCTCCTTGATATGAAGACTACCTCCAAAGATATAGACTGAACTCTATTTATGCCATGTCAGTCTCTGCAACTATTTTCCATGGCATCCAGAAAATCCTCTTCAAGGCCTTCCTCCTAAATCTCTTGATATATGTGGGCACCAATTGAACCCAGGGACTACCTTTCCATCAGTTATTCTTCACTTTTCAAAACATGACCAGACTTCCCTTCTTGTCTTACATATCTTCAGTAATATATTTTATCCAATGTTCCCCCATGAATAAACCCTAGAAAATGTGTATTTTGATTTGAATTTCATTTTATGAATGAACCAAAAATAAAGCATTTGTTGATAGCTTACTATATCCCAGCCACTGTGCTAAGAACTGAGAGATGCAGATACAAGTAAGCAAGATAGTCCCTGCCCTTGAGGATTACATTCTAATGGGGGAAGCCAGAATATAAAGGAGCACTAGAAAAGGAGGAGGAGAATAACACATATAGCAGTATGGTTTGGAAATGGAAGGAAGTGATGAAGAGACTTGGTTTGGGGAAAAATAAGGCTCATTTCTCAGAGCCTAGGGTGGTTTCAGGGGCAAAGGCCAAGGTTCTGGTAGGAGGGGAATAAGAAGGATGGTCAGAATGGAGGCAAATGGCATGGAGGGATCAGAAAAGAGAAGATGAAACATAAACTGGACCCTGGAACATGGTGGCAGTCATAGAGAATGGAGAAGTACTCAACCACTCTTCAGGCACGGATACCTCTGAACTAAGGGAGTCAAGTAGGGTCAGCAAACAGATATGTTAGGAGGCTTAGTGCCCTTCAGTTGGGGTTGAGCAATTAGTGAAGGTGGGAAAAGAGTAAAGAAGAAAGCTCAGCGTTAAGAGTCCTTTACAAACACATCCTGTTTGGTACTTCTCCTCCTCTGCCCATTCAGTGTGGTTGGCCTATCTTATTACCCATTTAGTCCTGTGTGTGTGTTTGTCCTTCATTGCCAAAGAAGACCATGCCATCAGAGAAATGATGACATGACATGCACTTGACTTTGAGTGAGGGAGGGCTGTGCAGGTCACCAGCCTCACTTATCCTCCAGAGCCAACTGCATCCATTGACCAGACATTTATCAGGATGACTGGAGATGACCCAGGGTGAGGCAATTGGGGTTAAGTGACTTGCCCAAGGTCACACAGCTAGTGAGTGTCAAGTGTCTGAGCTAAGATTTGAACTTAGGTCCTTTTGACTCCTGCACTGGTGCTCTATCACACTACAGCAGGACTTCCATTTTTCTTCACCCTGAACACTGCCTCTCAGCCTACCCTAAGGTCACAGTAGAATTCTTGGTTGCCATATCAGACCATTGACTCAAGTTGAGCCTGTGGCCTACTAAAATCTCTAGCTCACTTTTCAGAGGAACTTCTGTCTACCCACATCTCACCTCTCATGTATTTGTGAAGTTCATTTTTTAACACAGAAATACAACTTTTCATTTATCCTTTATTATATTTCATCTCATTGGATCTGGCCCACTGTCCCTATGATCTTGGGATCAAAGTTTAGAACTGCAGGAGACCTTAGAGGTCATTTAGCCTGATCCCTCATTTTGTGTGAGAAAAAGGAGGCCAGAGAAATGAAGTCAAGGTCACATAGGTCACATAGTGTTCTTTCCACTGCAACATGCTTCTTCTCCAGATTCTAGCTACACATATGTGTGTGTTTTAAATTCTTGACTGTATTCCAGTGTGTTTGCTATTTCCATGCCCAACTTCGTTCATCTACAAATCTGAAAAACCATTAGCCATTATACTATTAGTCAAGTTATTGATAAAAATACCAAACATCACGTCAGACTTCCCTCCAAGTTATCACTACACATCCTCTGAAGCCAATCACTCAAGAGGTTCTAAATTCATTTAAACCATTGTCTAATCCACAAAAAATGCATTAAAAGTCTTGTCAAATGCTTGTCTAAAACGTCTGTTGTTGTTCAGAGGTATCTAGGCTCTTTGTGACCCTATTTGGGGTTTTCTTTGCAGAGATATTGGAGTGGTTTATCCATTTCCTTTTCCAGTTCATTTTATAGATAAAGAAACTGGGAGGCAAATAGGGTGAAATGACTTGCCTAGAGTCACATAGCTAGTAAGTGTCTGAGGCTAGATTTGAACTCAGGAAGAAGAGTTTTACCAACTCCAGGCCTGGCAAATCACTCTAAAGCCTAGGTAACATCTTTTGACAGCATCCCCTTTGCTTTATTAGTCTAGCAATCTGGTCAAAAAAGGCAGCTAAGTGGCAGTCAGGAAGACTTAAGTTCAAATGTGGCCTCAGTCACTAACTAGCTATGTGACCCTGGGCAAGTCACTTCACCCTGTTTGCATCTGTTTTCCGTAAAATGGAGACAGCAGTAGCACCTACCTCTCGAAATTGTTGTGAAAATCAAATGAGATAATAAAGCTAAGTACATGGCACAGAGTAAGAGTTATATAAATGTTAGTGACTATGATGATGGCATGATGACTTCTTTATCAAACCGTACAGGCTCTTTATCATTACTATTTCCTTTGTCATAACTAACCATTTAATAATATGTCTAATAATATGTCCCAGAATTTTGTCATAAATTGAAGTTAAGCTCACTGGTCAATAATTCCCTTCCCCCCTTTCCTTGAAAAAAAATTCTGAATATTCCTCTTTCTATAATTCAACAGTATCTCTCTAATTTTCTGCAATCTCTGAGATCTGTAAGAGGAAGTGTTGGGTAATAGTAATAACAATAATAGCTCATAATTACACGGTAATTATCTCTCCCCACCTCAAACTCTCCCTTCTTCTAAATTTTTTTCCTGTTTCTCTTGAAAGCTCTGCCATCCTCCAAGGCTTGGAATTTTGGCATCATCTTCCACTCCTCGCTGAAAATTTTCAATCACTTGGCAATTTTTGCCATTTATAGCTTCAGAGCATCTTTTACATCTAGCCTCCTCTCTCTATTCATGTAGCTACCAACTTAGTTCAAGCTCTCATCACTCCTCCTCTCACCTAGATGATGGCATCAGCCTTCTAATTGGTGCCCCCCTCAAATCTCTCCTCACTCCCAGGCATCCTCCACACACTGCTCCCCAGTGATCTTCCTTAAGTACAGAACTGACCATGTGACTCCCTTAATTAATCATCTCCAGTGGCTTCCTATTACCTTCAGGACAAAACATAAACTCCTCTGTTGGACTATTAAAACCCTTCACAACCCACCCCACCCATCATCCCAGCCTCGTCGGACATCACTCCCCGTCCCATGCTCTGTGATCGAGCCAAAGGGGCCTTCTCCCCATTCCTCATACATTTTTACCTGATTTACTGGTAAATAAAATAAAATTAAAAAAATAAAGATTTACCTGATTTACCTGATTTACTCAGGTTTGTCTTCGGCCTACAATCTTAACAGCTGCTTTCTGCCCCCAAAACTGTCCTTAACATTACTTTATTATTACTAAGTAATATTATTTTATAGTATTTAGGACTTATTGAATAGTATTTCAAATTCTTAAAACTATGAACCTGGGAGTGAAAGGTCTTCAAAATTTATTACTTCATTAGTTCCATCTCCCATCTCTCTGTCTTTGCATTGGGCATCTACATGCCTGGAATACATTCCCTCCTTCTCTCTGCCTTATCAAGACTCTCTTGTTCTGAGTGCCACTTAGGTGCCATTTTTGTAGGACACCTTTCCTAATCCCAACCTTCCTTCCTCCAATAATGCCTTATATTTAACTGCATTGTGTGTATATGTGCACAAATTTATACTGTATATAATTAGGCATGTATTTGTGTCTCCCTCATTAGAATATAAGTTTGTTGCAGGTAGGGATTGTTTCATTCTTTGTACTTATATCTCTAGTCCCTGGCACAAGGTCATGATGAGTGCTTAACGAATGCTTGTGGACTGATTGAAATTATACTTTAAGGTTCACAAAGTACTTTATATATTTATCCTATATATATTATATGTGTGTGCATGCACACACACACAGGTGTTATTATCCTCATTTTAAAGATGAAATAAACTCAGAAGGATGTAGTAACTTACCCAGGGTCACACAGTTATAAGTGTCTGAGGCAAGATTCAAACTCAGGTTTGCCTGAATGCTATGCAATATTCCATCTTATCTCCTATCGCATATAGAACAGCTAGACTTGGAGTAGTGGATGAAGTGATGAATATCCAGAAAGAATTTAAAGGACTCAAAACCTCACCTTTGTCATTTACCAGTTGTGATCATAAACCAGTCATTTAACCTCTTCCAGCTTCAGTTTCCTTCTCTATAAAGTAGGGATAATAACTAATACTTAGCTAATTTTTTTTGTTGAGGATCAAATTAAATAATCTATGCAAAAGCTCTATTAAAAAGTCTTCTAACATTATTATATTTTCAGAGATCACAGGCAGTGGTTCAGTAATTACATTCGCCCTGGACAAAGAACATGTGGGCCAACTAACCTCCAAGGTCCCACCCAATTCAGGTACTTTGAGATTCTTTCAGGAGACTTGGGTTCAAGTTGTGACCTTGAGCAAGTTATTTAACTGCTGTTTGCCTCAGTTTTCTCAACTGTAAAATGTGGATAATAATAGCAACTACTCAGGATTATTGTGAGAATCAAATGATATAAAATTTGCAAAGCACTTAGCACAATACCTGGCACATGTTAGATACTCAAAAAATGTTTCTTTCCTTCCTTCTTCCCCACCCCTTGCATCCCACTTCCTCCCTCTCTTCTTTCACCTCTCACTCCCATCCTTTCTTCCTTCCTCCTGCCATCCTTTTCCTCCTTCCTTCTTTTCCTCCTTCCTTCCTTCCTTCCTTCCTTCCTTCCTTCCTTCCTTCCTTCCTTCCTTCCTTCCTTCCTTCCTTCCTTCCTTCCTTCCTTCCTTCCTTCCTTCCTCTATCACATACCAACTATATGATCTTGGGCAAGACACTGTCATCAACCCGCTTGTAATCTGACTTCTATTATTACCACTAGAAAATCAGTTTCTTCCTCTGTAAATCTGGGATAATTATGCACGCACTACCTCCCTCCCAGGGTTGTTGTGAGGAGAGTATTTAGTAAATCTTAAAGTGCTACATAGTACTATATAAATGTGAGCTATTATTAGCTTTAGTTTCCCATAAGAAATGCATATATGCATTCAAACAGATAAAAAAAACCATGCATAATGGAATAGTCTTTTGGTATAGGAACTCTGCATCTATTCAAAAATAATGTCTGCAATCTGAGAACTTACCCAGATGTACTTAGTCAATATTACTAAGAATTTAAGTGTGTTTCCTTCTTCCAATATAGAAAGCCCTATGACCTACTATTGAAGAGAAGGCTGTGTAAAAGCTGAAAAAGAGTAAATACTAGCATGCAGAAGGAAGCAATATTACAAAGAATGAGGGATGGGGATGTTTATGATGATATCACCATGTACTTATACAGCACTTTTTAGTTTATAAAGCCCTTTCACATTTTTTATCTCATTTTATCTTTATAATAATCTAAGCAGGTAAGAGGGTATTATTACTGCC
This sequence comes from Bettongia penicillata ogilbyi, assembly GCA_023548195.1. Lineage (NCBI taxonomy): Eukaryota > Metazoa > Chordata > Mammalia > Diprotodontia > Potoroidae > Bettongia > Bettongia penicillata. Next base: position 1,492,788 of record JAJHZJ010000526.1, on the reverse strand, counting down.
ATTTTAGAGATGAGGAAACTGAACCTTAAGGAAGTCAAGTGATCTGCCCATGGCCCCACATCCAGTGAGTGGTTAAAAACAGAACTTTGGACTCTCGGTTGAATGTAATCTGCACAACCTTGCAGAGCCAAATGCCTAGGATTTTAAAACCCTTAACCTTTGCCTATGGTGGTTTCTAGAGACAAGGAACCTTTAGGGGAGGTTATTTGAGTAAGCATCCTCAGTCCAAAGGACCTTTCTCTAGAAGGCATTATTTTTTCTTCTTTTTTTATGTTTAGAACCTGTGATTTCCTTGGTATAGGGAACTCTTAGTCTGGACCACCCTCTACCAATGAAGAACTACAACTCTTCTGCTCCTAAAAGTCTTAAATAAAGGGTTGCCTGGGGCACTGAGAAGATAGCAAATAGACTCAGTTTGGAGATTCTTCTGGAAATCAGTGCCTCTTCTTCAGTGATGGACCTTGTTGATGCAGGGTTGTTTGCACGTTTTCTCCCTTGTTAGATTATGAGTCCCTTGAGAGTAGGGATGATCTCTGTGTGTGTGTGAATATATTTTCACATACCTACACACAAATATATACATTACATATGTACATATACTTATAAACACAGACATAAAAGTATATACACATATATGTAATACACATACATATATGTGCACACACATACACACATATATACTTTCTTTATATCCCTAATGCTTAGTATAGTGTCTGGGATGTAGTAGGAATCTAATAAATGCTTATAGATTTGACTCGAAAAAAACCACTATCACACTTTGTAACCTGTGATCTACCTCCAGAAAAAAGAAAAAAAAATACACCGTACCATCTTTGATTCACATATTTAATGGTCCATGTTCCCTTGTCATGAAATACTATTGAATGAATGACTACTGTGCTGTGTATATGACTTGGTCAAAGCAGTCAAAATATTCAGGTTGTTTCCAGATCTAGACATTTTCTAGATTTCTAGTTCTTTTACTTAAACTCTCGACCTTGGTTTCCTCATCTGAAAAATGGGATAATAATAGCACCAATATCTGAGGGTTGTTGTGAGATTGTAAAGCACATCATAAACCTTAAAGTGCTATATAAATTCTATTATTGTTAGTAGCACTGTTATTATTATTCCTTACATAGATGCCTGGTACATGTATATATATATACACACATATATACATACACGCACATATATATCTATATACACTATACTATATACTATTATATGTATTATATATATATTAAAGAGTAGAATAAAGGGACGATCTTGGGAGGTTCCTCTGCACAGGGAGTCTTCACCCTTATGTAAAACCGATGCTGAGCCCTCAAAGTGGTCTGAATAGGTAATATGAAATCATAAGTATCTTGATTCCCTGTTCCTTTGGTCTGGCAAAGCTTTCGATCCTCCCTCAATGCCACAGAACACTGGCATGAGGAAAAATGAATTTAATTTGCAGTGGGGTTGGCAGGAGACCTGTGGGAGTAACACTGCATTTTTCATAAGCTGCCAACCTAATTCTGTGGAGTCTCAGTTGGTCGCTTGTGAAAAAATACTTTCTGGGGAATCTCTACAACCAGCATGGTGTTCAGAGAAGCTAATGATTATTTTGTGACCTTTATGCAATCAGACACAAAGCTCTGTGCATGTCTTTCCACTTGCCTCCTTTTTCTGAAGCTCTGAAAGCTAACTCACTGTTACCTCATACTCCTTTTGACCCCAAAAAGAAATAGCAGCAACAACAAGACAGCAACGTTCCTGGTAAAGAAAACCAGCGATCACTGTGGTTTGGTTGTACTCTCCTCAATTAAGAAAAACCCACAGGTTTTCAGGTGGGTGACATGACACCATTTGGAACTGAATAACATCGGGAGCCATCAAGGAGTGTGTGTGTGTGTATGTGTGTGTGTGTGTGTGTGTGCGCGCACACACGCTTATGCATGCATGTGTGTAATAACCAAGATACCTGATCGTTTCTGTTACTTTATCTCTGGTCAGAATGGTGCTGGATGTGCCATCAAGGAACCTGGAATGAGATTCTACTCAGCTACTTTCTTCCTGTGTGACTGTGGGCAATCTACTTAATTTTCTTAATTTCCTACTCTGTGAAATGAAAGGGCAGGACTAGATGACTCAAATGTCCTCTTCAGCTCTAAATCTACAATTCTTTGATCAGTTCCACCTACCCTACGATTTAACCTTGCACTCATCTGCCCAGATTTATCAGGTCCTGACCATGAGAGTAACTGTATGATTACAGGCACACAGAAGTACACCCCAAAAGAGGGAATCTGAGGTGGTCTTGCTAAGAGCCCCATCATTGTAGAATTCAGTGATGGGATCACCTAGTTCAAGCCTCATCTTTTTGGAATAGAAGAAATGTCCCACAGCTGAATGAAAAGGACAGTAGGCCTGGTGAAGGGAGAAGGTGCCAACCTACTCCTCCCTGGTTGGGTGAAAACAAGAGATTGGCCACAGCAAGAGAAAAAGGAAACCTTAGGGGGAATCATGTAAATGATTGCCCTTTTGGGCACAGGCTACTCCTTCTGACAACTTACGTCAAAAGTATCAAGGAAAAATACACTTTCAGCAACAGAAAATGCATATGGAAAGAAGAAGGTTCTAAATAAAACTTTTTTCAAGCTTCTGTCTATTTTTCTGAGGTCTCTGAAGCTGGGAGGCAGCTCACTTTAATTTATGAATAACTATAAAAAGACATATGACATTCTACCTTTGAAAAGCACTCCTATCCCGTAGTGTTTAATGAATAAAGATTTTTTTTAACTGACAGTTTTAGCTAATGAATCAAGATGAACTTTTTAAAGAAAATATTTATAATACCATGCTGGTACTTAAATTCACAGGGTAGCTTTTTCTCAAGAAGTCAAAGTCCCAACTGAATGCTGTTCCATTCATCTTTGCTGTAGCCTTCTCTGGTCTCAAAGAAAGTTTTACTTTGGTGATGGTCACACAACTAGGATGTGTCTGAGATAGAACTTGAAACCTGGTCTTTCTAAGACCAATCCTCCATGTATCATTCTCTGCTACCTTTCAAGTATAGTTAGGCCATTTAAATTATGTCTTTAGTGATTAGCAAACCTCAAGATTACACTGGGATTGGTATGAGGTATTATAGCATTATTTGAAAATGGTATTTGTTGGGGCATTGTAGATATGTATATCAAGGTTTTAGATCAAGTTGGCAGCCAATTATTTCTCTCCCACCTTTTTCCCCTTCCCTGTATGAGTCACTAGTCAGCCTCTAATAGTATTCCCAAAGATCAGAGCCCCTGCCTATATTTACCCTGGGACAGGAAAGACTACATTTATAAGTAACTAGACTAATTTGCTTGGGTTAACTATAATATAATGCTAATGAGGCTATGTTCAAAGGTTTAATCCTCATCTAGGACTTTTAACTTTATTCTGTTTCATGGTCCTGACCGGCATGGTTAACTCCTGCTAGTTGTGTTGGAAATGTAGGGAATGAATTGGAGAGAAGTAGTATAAGGTTGGTACAAATCCATTCCCATTACATGGATACAAATTCCATGCTGGCAAAACAACTCAAAGTGCGTACTACATTTACAGATGTCAGGTCAGCAATATCATCTTTGGATGTAAAACATTAAACGTGTGAGTCATAAAACTTGATGTACATATCTATAATGCCCCACCAAATACCATTTTCAATATTTCTTGGTCACTGGTCCCCTCATTAGCATTTTTGCTTTCCTCTAGATCCATAAGAATCAATTGACCAGTTACAAAGATGGAGGATAAATACCTGAAAAAAGTCTTCTGCTCAAGGAGTTCATTTTTAAATAAAGAATTCTTATACAGATACATATAAGCTCTCTTAAAATTCCAAGACTGTAAGGCACAAGATAGTATTGATTTTAAATTTATCCTATAACTTGCCATGAAAAAACTCTCACTTGCACAAATTCCTTGCTAGATGTATGGGGCCAAAGTTTTGGAAGCAATGTGACACAGTTTTTCAAGTGATTAAAAACTTTAATTTGGTTCTATTAAAATATATACATACATCTATATCTTTGAGGTTTAATGTGAACATTTCTAATGTGAACATTTTCATGGACTAAAAGCACTGCTATAGGCATCCAACATCTGTCTTGGTCATTAAAGGAGGACCATTAAGAGCTGAGGGAATCTTGCTCCTAAAAAAGCACACAATGAAACCTACTTTTCTCCTCTTCGTAAAAACATGGGGCACTACTATGAAGGCACAGTTTTGCATGTATTGGCATATACTATAATTATGTCAGCTGCTTTTACTTAACTTTTTTGGTTATAAGATAGGGTTTTATGGAAGGAGGTATATGGGGAATGATTGTAGTATCAAAAACAAAAGGCACTTAGTATCATGGGATTGGCAAAAGAGTAAAACAGGTTTTTTAAAAAGTAAAAAAAAAAGGCAAAATGCAATTAAAGCTAAATCCACAAGATATAAGAAAATGGAAGCACTGCACAAAGCAAGAGTTGCATGAAATGATATGACAGCTGAGATACCGACATTCTCACTCAGTTTTCCCACTCTGAGTTCACCCCAGACAGGATAATTATGCTCATGAACTTATATTTCAGGACCTTACTGAGAGGGTTCTTCTATGGTGGTAACACAGTGCGAACTACCAACACAGCACAAGAAGAAGAAAATACTGATTCTGTCCAGCTATGGGAGGGAAAAGAAGTATAAGAGTAGGTGGCAGGGTAGGGAGAAAATAGCAGGGCAGAGTGACTAGAGATGAATATTTAGGTAAGTGTATACCTGAGAGAAAGGGGAATCTAAACCTAGATAGGGCTTGTCCAGAGGTGGGGAACCTGTGACCTTCAGGTCACATGTGAGCTAGTCTTTGCCTGCAGAGATTTCTTGGCCCCGGGGAGCAAGTGGATCTCCCAAGACTCCAATGTGAGGATGTTGAAGACATACTGCATGGAGGATGGAAATTAGTTTGGAAATCAAAGTCCTCAATGAAGAATTAAAGAAGAAAATTAATAAAGTAGAAAATTATAACTCAGAGAATCTCTTCAAAGAAAGAGAGACCCTAAAAGAGAGAATTACTTATTTAAAAATGAAAAAAAACAAAAACAAAAACAAAATGGAAGGAAATTTGACAGAAGAAAAGCAGAGAGAAGTTAAAAGAACACATGAATTGTGCATAAGCCAGAATAACTAATACGTAGAGAAAATGAAAGAAGCAAAGTGTATTCTATATACTTTGTATATACAAAATATATACTATATACCATAAATATCTGAATGCCATACAGTATGAAATAACAAAACAAACTGCCCAAGGTTTTTTTTAATACAGACAACAGAAGTATGAATCAAGCAAATCTATAGATAACTAGCAGAGAATTCTGTGATTAGAATTCCAAGATATGTAATAGTCAAAACTCACAATATCAATACAAAACAATAAATCTTGCAAATATGTAGGGGAAAGGAGTTAAAATCAATTTAAATAACTCATGATTGTTCAGAAGGCACCATGAATCAAAGGAAAAAATGTAATCATATATTTCAAAAAGCAAAAAACCTCAAGTTACAACACAAAATAGTCTACCCTATAGAACTAACTAAACCTAATCATTAATGAAAAAAATATGAATCTTTTAAGGCATTCCTGCAAAACAAAATAGCAAAATGCAGAGGTGAATATAACATTCAATTTTCAATTCTCCTAACCAAGAGAAACACAAGGAAGTTAAGCACAATACTAAGAAAAAATTAGGCAATGAAACAATTCTCTCATGTTTATATATTATTAAAAAAAAGAAACTACTAGAAGGTTAAATAAATTGTAAGTTTATAAAATTAAAGGAATTTGGGATAGGGAAAGTGAATAGTGTATTACAGTAGTAGGAAAGAATCTATGGGAATGGACTAGCATCAAAATAACATAAGCAAAATTTAAACTCAAAGAAAGTACTGAGTTAAAAGAGGAAGAGTATAAAAATAGTACAAAAGAAATAAATGGAAAAAACACAATGCTAACAGTTATAATTTTAAATGTGGCTCAATTAACCAATTCAATAAAATGAAAAAGAATGAATAAGAAAACAGATACAAATTGTTGCATATAAGAAATATCTAAAAAATGAATAAAAATTTACTATTTCAAAAGTGGTTTAAAAAGCAAAAGTTGCTATCAAACAAAGCAAAAATAAAAATTACAATGTCAATATGGACAAACTGAGAAACTAGTTTACTAAGTTAACTAATTTGATAAAAGGTATATATTACAACAATAGTTATAGGAGTCTTTAATATTATTCTTCCAGAATTGGATAAATCTAACAGAAAAATTTACAAAAAGGAAACCATGAAACTAGACAAAGTGGAGAAGTTATAGCTGAAAGACATGGCATCTTCTAACTAGAACTATTATACATGTAATATACATATTTCTCTGAATTACATGTAATTGTACAAAAAAAAATGAACCATTTGCTAGGGCATAGAAAAATTATAGATGTAAGTAAGAAAAAAGTAAGAAATACAAAAAGCATTCTTTATAGTCCATAATATAATAAAATTGTAATTAATACAGGAAGCACAAGAAAAAGATAAGAACCAAAATAGAGACTTAATAATGACATTCTGAATAATGAGTGGATCAAAGAATGAAGCATGGAAACAATATAGAACTGCTTGAAACAGAATGACACTCATCTACCAAATTTTTTGGACTGTATACCAAAGAAGTACACAAAAGAAAAATTATCTCTTGAAAAGCATGCATTGAATAAAAAGAAAAAATAATCAGTTAAGTATGTCATTAAAAAGCAAAAACAAAAACCCAAATGAACAAAACCAAAATAACACGAGTGAAGACATCTTGAAAATTGGAGGAGAAATAGATTAGATGTTTCGTTATAAATGATAATACTAAAAGTTGGTTCTTTAAAAAGACCAACAAAATCAAAACTATTAGCAAACTTGATAAGAGAGAGAAATGGAGAGGCAGAGATAGAGAAAATCAATTTACCAAAATAAAATATGAATGAGGTGAAATCACAACAGCAAAGGAATGAAAAGAATTATAGTAACCTACTAGACACAATTATATATGGATAAAACCAAGAGTCCAAAGTAATGAATACTTATCTAAAAAAACACAAATACTCAAATCAACGGAACACGAAATAGAGATCTTAACTCAATCTCAGAAAATGAAATGGAACAAGCCACATGGGAACTATCAAAATCTCTAGCCCAGACAGATTTATAGGGGGATTCTATCAAATGTTTCAAGTGTGATTAATATCTCTGCCATAAAAGTTAGTCTTAAAAATTCAGAAAGAAAGCTTCCTACTAAACTTTATTTATGAGACCAATATGTCAAAGATACCTAAACCAGGGAAGAATAAAATAGAGAAACAGAATTGTAGTTAAATATCATTAATAAATAGTAATACAAAAAAAACTTTAAATAAAATCCTAGCAAAAGGACCACAACAATATATTCAAAAAAATCATTTACTATTACTGAGTTGGACTTATACCAGAGATACAAGAATGGTTTGATATTAGGAAAAGGATGAACATAATATATCCTATTAAAAGGAAAATCATCCCAAACCACGGAATCATATCAATGATTTCTTTAATTTATAAAAATCAAATCCTTTGACAAAGACTTTTGATGAAAGATTTTTTTTGACAGTCATTTATGTATAACACACTAAAAAGCAAAGACATGGGATGGACATTTTAATATAATTTAATACTTCAAATTCTATCTAATGCCAAAAGTTAACACTATTTGCAATGAAGAAATACTGAAAAAATACAGTGAAACTGAATGTTATATAATTATATTTACTAAGGTTGGCCTTTCATTGGGAGACATAGATGATAGAGGGTACATATGGTTAAGCCTGGGTCATGCATTGGTTAGTTTGGCTAAACTTTTTTTTCCTTCTTTTATCTTTGTTACAAAGAAAGGATGACTGAGTAGGGAATGGGAAGGATGATTCAGAATTGAATGGGATATAAAAGTCAAAAGTTTTCACTTATAAAATTTAGAAAATAAAAACAGCCAAAAGAAAAGGCCTTTTATCTTTTGTGGATGAGCTGGGCTGAAATCTCTCAAATATTAAAATTCTGTTTCATAAAAAATTCAAAGTCTAAAGCTTCACTCTCTTTTCCCTTTCTTATTCTTTTCTTTTAATTTTGATATACTTTACTGTAAGCCATAAAGAAAAAAAAAATGTGGATTTTGAGTAAAAAGCAAGTTGCCCCCACCAAGAGCCTCTAGCTGACTTCTCAAGCATCACCCTTGACCCATAAAAAAGGTGAAAACTCAGATTGCTGCTAGAAGGGCCTGATTTTTAAAAGTTAAAAAAAAAAATTCTTGAAGAAGAATTCAGACTGAGGAGATGCTATGCTCTAGAGTATCTACTAAACCTAACTAACGCTGTGACCCTGTACAGGACCTCTGCTCAATTACATAACAACAACTTGTGTTTAACTAATGTAACTACTAGAATAACACCTGGTATGAATTTTGTTGCTTACCTGTATCAAAGTGTCATTAAGCAAGCAAATCCTTTTAACAACATTAACTAAAAATTGGTTTCTTCTAGAAACAGACTCACTTTTGCTCAGTTTTATCATTCATTCTGAGTAGAAATGAATCCCAAGTTGACTTCTTTTCAATCTGTTTCATCTATTTTTGGGTGTTTGAATACTTTTTTTACAAGGTACATTCAGGAAAAGTCATTACAAATAAAATCACATTTTTCTGTAATGCATTATTATAATATTGGAGGGACATTCCTGCTGGAGAAAATTTTCCCAGTGAATTTAGTTGTAATTTTCAGAGAAGAAGACCCCAAAATGGTGCCCAGCTCATTGACTTTTGCTTTTAATGCACTAGAAGAAGGAAGAGTCTTATTTGGTATTACAATCCCCACCTGGCAGCTACCTTTTCTCCACTGAATATTGCCTTTTTTGGGATCTTCCTTCTGTTCTTGGCTATTGCTTCTATTCTCTTCAGGCCATAAAAATGTTTTCTTTGTATGTGGTTCTGCTGACTCCAGACTCACACTTTCTTTTTTTTTTTTTTCGAGAATTTCTGGATTAAGTCTGGTAGGATCAAATGAGATACCATGTAAAAAGCAATTTGCAAATCTTAAAATGCTTTAAATAAATGTTAGCTAGTTAGCTAGTGGGACAGCTAGGTGGTGAAATGGATAGACCTGCCCTAGAGTCAGGAAGACCTAAATTAACATCTGGCCTCAGATACTTATTAGTTATATGACCCTGGGTGAGTTGCTTCACTCTGTTTGCCTCAGTTTCCTCATCTGTAAAGTGAGCTGGAGAAGCAAATAGAAAAACCACTCTAGTATCTCTTCCAAGTAAACCCCAAATAGGGTCATGAAGAGTCAGATACAACTGAACAACATCAACAATTATCTAGTAATAGTAAAGCCTGCCAGTGATGGCACACCTCATTGTGAAGCATTGGTAGATACAGCCACCTTAACACTAGAGGCTTTAAGTTCTACATAAGAATCAGTCATACTACTTAAGCTAGCCCCCTAAATTACAAAGACACTGGGACCCAGGGAGGGGAAATGATTTCTCTAAAAGTCATATAGTTCCTTAAATTAATGGTTTTATAAGTTCAAAATTCAGCATATCAAGTTTACTTGAAACAAGTGAAATATTAAAAAGAAAAAGTATGGTGTGAATTTACCTATGTAAGAAGGAAAGATAGAAACACACATGGATATGTGAGAAGGAAAATGAAGAAAAACATATATTTAAATAAGAGAATGTTTGCTTGTAAGGGAGAACACCCCGATGGTTGGCCTGGATGTTTGGAAGTCTGGGATTCTTGGTTCATGTTCTTCTACTAACTATGCCCTTAGACAAGTCAGTTAACTTCCTGGAGGTGGAAAGACTGTCCCACGAGACCATCTCCAATGTCCCTTCCAGATTTAAAATTCTATAATTCTACAGAGAACTGAACTAGTGGAAGGAATATCCATACTGACAAGATGAAGGATCCACTGAAGTACTGAATTATGATTATACATATCTGATAATTCACCACAATGTAACTGATTAGCTAATATCAACAAGATGGGAGAATAGAGAAAACTGCAAAAATTAGTGTGAGAAAAAACCATCCTATTCCAAGGTACCTAAGAGGTGAAATCAACATTCTGATTCCATACCAGTAGAAACATATTTTCTTTGATGTTTTTCTATCAAAAGCATCTAACAGGGACCTGGCATAGATCAGGCACTTATAATAAAAATGTTGTTGATTTGCAAAGGCGTGGCAAGGGAGAGGAACCAGGGACTGGGGGGGGGCACAATGGCCTGGGGTAGAAGGGAGCTACTCATTCCCCTTCCTTAGCCTGGACAATCCTTCTTTGTCCCAGTTCCAGCTTCCCTACGGTGAGATGCAGAGAGAGTGACACACGTGATTTCTGAGCATATCGGAACAAAATGATGTCACAGACTATAGGGGTGACCCCTTCCTTCCCTAAAGTATTGTCTTTCAGATCTTTCTGAGCATGAATCATAAGGGTGAGCTAGCTAACAGGGTTGGCATGCTGCCAAGGCCATGTAGGATCTCAAGATGTGTTTCTATGAAAGGGAAAGTTCCATCACTACAACCAAGTGACTCAAGATGTCCCATGCCATCTGCTGCATCCTGGGACAAGCAGTTTCAGAAGCTCTTTGTCACTTTCCTTTACATGGAGCATAGACTGGGAGGGAAGATATTATTAAAGTCCTCTGCCTCAGCTTCTCACACCAAGGACACCTGCTTTCTGGTACACCAAGAACTGTATTATAATAATGACAATGAACAGTAATGACGACAATAATAATAGCTAGTATTTATGTAGCGCTTTAGGGTTTGCAAAGCATTTTACATGTTAGCTCATTTGAACCTCACAACACCTCACTGAGCAAGGTATTTTTATGATCTCCATTTTGCAAATGAGAAAATTGAGACTGATAGATAATACAGTTATATTTCTTCCACATCCCAACTTTCTCCATTGTAGTTTCAATATATTTCAGCTTAGCATAAGAAATTACTGCAAATGAGAATTTGGGGGAGTTTTGCGGAAGTCACAGACAACAAGCAAAGGCTAGCAAATGAGACAGAAAAAGTTTAGAAAGTCAGAAATGCTTACCCCAAATTTTACAATAAGGTACTGTAAATACACCATAAAAGAAAAAGAAAGAGTTCAGACTTCTTCACTGGTATGAAAGGAGGACTAAAATTTTTGACACGAATTTTCTAGATCGCAAGGACACTGCACACCCTAGCCCCAACGATGTGTAAGGGATAACTACATGTGACTTGCCCAGAGCCACACAACTGGCAAGTATTTGAGGCAGGATTCAAACTCAGGTCTTCCTGATGTCAAGTCCCATACTCTATCCACTGCACCACCTATCCGCCTGCAAAAATCCCCAATCATGACTTGGCCATCTGACTATGACACAACTGTAACTATACCTACTTTTCCCAGTTTAACCAGAACAGCACCCTGTGGCTAGTGTCAAAAGACTTCCTGGGTTCCACAGCTTTTGATGAGAAGAGATTACTTTCATTGGCTTGGACACCTTGGCTCTGTTCTCACTATATGAGGATAAAACTGTATGTGGATGCTGGCTCAGCCAACTAACATCTAATCAGTGCTTATTACATGCTTATGCTAAGTGCTGGGAATGTAAAGAAAGGCAAATATGCAATCCCTTCCCTTAAGGAGTTCACGTTTACATACAGAACATATACAGTGTAAGTGTACAGTAATCTCAGGAGGAAGGTGTTAGCAAATGGGGTAGGGACAAGAAAGTTCTGGGGAAAGAGGACTTGAATTGAGTTTTGAAGGAGGCCAAGGGACTCAAGAGGCAGAGGTAAAGGGGTAGGGCATTCTAGGCATGAGGGACAGCCAGAGCAAAAGACAGAGATGGAAGATGAAATGTGTGTGTGACGATCAGAAAATAGGTCAGTGTTACTGGATTATAAAGTGTCTTGTGTGGAGCAGACTGAGAAGACTAAAATAAGTAGGAAACAAAAGGCTTTTATGTTTGATCAGGGAGGTAATAGGGAGTCACTGGAGCTTACTGAGTAAGGGTCTGACATGGTTAGACCTGCATGCTAGGAAGATCTCTTTGGCAACTGATCAATGAAACCAAGCTGACCACAGAGGCCTCTATGTCAACAGCCACTTGTGGCCCAGTGGTTCAGTGGTTTCAGACCCTGATGAAGCTATTAGCTATTGCTCAGAAGGCAGACTTGCATGTGACTGACCTATTAAAGATTCAATTTTAGGTTCTGCTTCAAACCTAGGCTTCCTTGTTTCTAAACTTTATACATATACATACATGTATATGTACACATATATATATATATACATACATATATAGCCATATAATTATATATGCTTATTCAGATTGAGAAGGAAGACCTGATCATCCTGTGCAAAAGACTTGCTCACGACATACCTGGGAGCTAGGAACAGTCATTCCAATCAAGGACTCTCTGCAGTCACAAGCCAGAGGAAGCTGGGTAGTTCAGTGGATAAAATGCCAAGCCTGGAGACAGGAAGAACTGCCTTCAAATCAGGCCTCAGACACTTACTAGTGTGTGACCCTGGACTAGTCACTTAACCTCTATCTACCTCAATTCCTTCAACTGTAAAGTGGGGGATAATAAAAGTGCCTACTTTCCATGGTAGCTGTGAGAATCAAATGAGATAATATTTGTAAAGTGTTAAGTATAGTGCCTTGGCATAGAGTAGCTACTACATAAATGCTTGTTTTCTTTTCTAGTTTTTAAAAAAAAATCCAAATCCTCTGTTACCATGCTTTTCTCCACTGGTGGTATCGTGTTTATCTTCAACTCAGAAACAAACCCCCAAAAGTTGTGAAGTCTTTCTTCTTCTCAGGCCAAATGTTGTTTAAAAGGTTTCACAGGGGAAACACACACTAAATTCAGTGGACATTTTTATGACATGTAATGATAAAAGCTTTGTCCAAAGAAATAAAATCAATACTTGTCAGAAGCCAAAATTCTGATTTCTAATGAATTAGGTCAGATATAAGCTTTATGTCACTTGAAATTTGAGGTCCAAGTTAATATTTGCGATTCATCAGTATAGGACTGCTTCAGTTAGTCCATTGAGATAGATGAAGAACTGCTGTTTATCATTCTAATTCGTTAAACTAAACATATTTCTAAAACCCCAAATATATATTCATACAGCAAAAGTCAAGTTATTTCTTCCAATAGGTTTAGGGGTAATGACTAGAAATAAATCTAGATCTTGCTCATCTGTTCCTGCTTTCCACATTCCTTTCTTCCTTTAAATGAATTACCCCTGGCATAGAATTAATAAGTAGTAATTGATTTAATCCTCTGAGAAACATATATATCTTTGAGATCATCCTCTACAGTATTCAAACAATATTTTTTGCCAGGCATCTCTCTGAGTAAAATGGAAATGCCCACAGATTTGGCAGCCTAGTAACAGAGAGCCCTAATGTTAGCTGGATGCTATCTCAGTGACAAAAATGGTGATGAGTGGAATTATAATTGGGATAAAGAAGACTTTGTATTCCTTTGGTGGCTAAAATTAAGTCCTTTCTTCTCCCAAACCTCATTATACACTCATATTGGTCAATGTGCATGAGATTCTTAACAATTGAAACACCCACCAGAGTGCTGAGTTTTGATCAAAGTATAACTTTGAAAATCTTCAGCAAACTCCATGGGAGACACACAAACCTATCTTACCTGGATCTTTTACAGGATGCCAAATAGCTTACCTTCTGGTAGGCACACCGGTGTATCAGTCGGTATCCAGCCTAGGGAACCATTCAAGTGCTTCATACACAGTCTCCTTGGTGGGCCCCTGAGCTTGTACCCTTCTTGGCAGTGAAATTGGGCTATGGAATCTTCAAAGAAAACACTTCCACTGGGGGTTCGAGAGCCATACTCTGGGACTCCTGGGTCAGCACAAGCATGCAGATCATCAAACCCTATAAGGATAAATCAGAGAAGATGATTTATGCCATTCCCAGTATCCTCTACGATCACTTTGGCTTGGTTTTGTAGAAGTTTTAAATATACAGGACCCAGGGTGAAATGCAATTTCTCAAAGGAATAATCCCAGATCCTCTTCTATTCTATGTTCTATCCTTTATCCACGAGGGCTCATAGTTTCCTGTTTAATGACTGAAACAGTAGGATTCAAGTTGACAGAGGAGGGATGAAAAACTTTATGGAACCTACTTTACAGTAGAAGTGAGCTGAAGAGTAGACCCTTCAACAGACACTGTCATCCCCCTTGTATGTCTGTCTTTCCTGTTCCTCCAGACCTCAAAGTTCTATTTCCAGGTGTGATATTCCCATTTTACAGAGGGAACCATTCTATAGAACTTGGATAAGGAATGCTATCTTTCAGTGCTTCTTCTACCAAATTGGCATGTTTCTGTTTACGTCATTCAAACACTCACAAATTCACAAATTCTCACAAATTCACCAAATACTTCCTGTATGTTCATGTATGAGGCATGTATGTATAACTTCAGCCATATCATTGAAATGGTGTCTTCCCATACCTCCGGAGGGCTTGGTTTGTCAGCCTCCTGTTCTGCAGACTGCTCACTGGAGTTAACTGACCACCTCTAAGAGCTATGAAAACATTCTTTGTGGCAGTGGGAGAGGAAATGCACCATGCCACTTTATGCAATCTTTTTCTTTACAAATAGTCTTTTATTACAGACTTAATAACCATCAAGTCATTAAAAATCATATAAACAGAATAAGGAATAAAAAGGAACATAACAAAATCATAATTCCAAATTATGGGCTGCTAAGAGGATTATGCCTGAGGGTCTACATTTTTATTATATATAATAACAATAATCTCTTATTTGGTTCTGGGTTTCCTTCTGAGAACTATAACTAAGGTGGAGCAAGTAGGACTTTGCTCATTGGTCCTGCCTTTTAGAGGGCACTGACAGTACTTGTACTCACTCAGCAGCACAGAAACAACTGAGTTTAGATACTGGTTAATGAGATAATTAGTTAAAATGGGAAGCTACCAGATGGTGCCTTCTTCCTCCTGGCAAGCAAGGCACACACCAGGTAAGCTCTTTCCCACCTGGACCTGCTCAGTTTCTTCCTGTCCCTAGCTTTATGATACCTCAGTCTCAGCCTACTGGCTATTGTAGGTTATCTACCCATGCTCCCACTGAATTTGTCTTAAAGCACTCCTTGGAGAAATATGTTGGGCCATTTGTCCTGGACATATTTTGTACCGTTTACCCTAGGTGCAAAAAATTACTAATTATGTCTCTCCTCCTTCCAATCCTTTTCATTTCTGCCATTATCAGATTTTGTTGCTATGTTTTATGTAGCCATAATGAATGTGTATGTACCTTATAAAATCTTAATGATCCATTTCTGAACTTTAAAAAAGAACAGTCTTAGGAACAGAGAGTTCATGTAAAATTGAGGATCCCTGAGGATCTAATAGACTACGTTGTGATGCCTGGAGAAAGATCCCTGGGATTTTTATTTTTCTCTAGCACAGTCTTACTTGGATCATATAAAATAAGAATGGTGGGAAAAGGAACTTGGTTGTCCTTGGCTGGGATCCGAATTTTTCCAGATGTTCTGTGCATTCAGATAGGAGATGATATACCAGTTTTTTGCTAATTGTGCCAGGGAAGCCAAACAAATAAAATATAACAGAGGAGAGAGTAAGAGACCTGGATGCCATGTGGTATCAGCTAAAGAATTTTGTTTGATGCTGTCATTGATACAAAGGATGTAGTGGTAGACCTGGCAGGGAGGCCAGACTGCACCTACTTCTGAACCAAATCAGAAATTCTGCCACTTGTAAACTGGAAGAATGTCTGGCATTTTATCGAAATAAGCCTAAATGTAGATAATGTCACTTGTTCAAAGAATAAATTTTCTCACTTTTCTCCCCACCTCATCTCCCAATACATGATGGCTGTTTATTGCTATGCTGTTAATGTACAAATTGCTTTCCCACACAGCAGTGAAGCAATTAATGCTCATGGGGGGCCCCCAAGAAATACTGGAAAGCCATCAAACTGTGGCTTTATATTTTCATTCTGGGAACAAGGCATTACAGGTCAGCAAACGCTCCCTACACAAAGAATGCCAGTGACTTCCTTTGGAGAGTCTACAAAAGGTAGGGGAATATGGTATGGTGATGGAAACTTAAGTACAGGTTCTTTATGTCATCCACAAGGTAAAATTAACTGCAATGAGATTCATTATCAAATCACAACTTACCACATACAAATACAGAGTCCTTGATAGCCACGGCCATGATTTTTTTTTTTTTTTTTGCCGATTTGCTAGCAAAAGGCATGATGGAGCCTTTGTCTGCCTGCCTAATATAAAAATAGTTACAGTCTCTCCCCACTAAATTCAGAATCTTCCTTTCCCTGGCTCAGGATCTGGTTGGCTCGAAGCTCCCTAGTCACTGTTTATTTTATAGAGCATGGTGGCTGTGAAATACTGTCACAGAATAAATCAGGAATTGAGAGATCGGATTTCTAGTGTTAGATATGTCACTCATTCATCTTGGGCAAGTCAGCTGACTTGGGGCTCAGTTTTATCAGCTGTAAGGTGAAGATGGAGTTGGATTAGATGATCCCCCAAGTACCTTTTCTATCTCTGACCGCCTATGATTCAATGATGGACACACTGTCTTGCAAAGCCTTTCCAATTTTTTCTCTTTTCCCCATCCACATAAATTACCTTCTCACCTCCTTCCCTAGTCTCCTCAAATACCAGCCTCTTTCTCCCTCCCTCTGACCCCACGAACAGGATAGAGGTCTGTGCTGGAGATTCAGTGAGGAAAAGTGAAAGCCCAGCTCTCCCTCCACCTCTCTACCCCCGGCTCATCCTTCAAAAACTTGAGCTAAGCATGGATTTCAATGATCCTATTTTAGGTACAGACCACCTGGTTAGAGAGATTTCTTCCATCCACATTATGAAGAGAGAAATAGTTTTATTAGAAAGTTGAAGATTCAGCATCTAGCCTTGACGCTATCAGATAAATGTCCCGCCATCATAAATAAAAGATGTGAGATTTGTGAAATGTAGGACGTGAGAGTGGCGGTGTTTCCCAAAAGTCAATTCTATACACTTTATGAAAACAACATAACAAAAATGAAAAAAACCCACCTATGTGTGAAAACTTGTATACCCTGTGTCTACCTTTTCTGCTTCAAAATATTGTAAGCTACTTCACTCCCAGCACCAAATTTCTTTGACTTTCTGATGTGCCTATGTCAGCAATCAAACAGAAATATGGATTTAGGGATGCAATTCCTAGAATAAAAAGGAAGAAAATGTGCGAGAAGGACCGAGTAAAGCCTAGAATGATAAAGGGAGGAACTATTCTTCATCTTGGGAAATTATTTCTATTGAGCAGGATAAGTATTTTTGCCTGGGATTGTCAGAGCCACAAATGCCACTTTTCAAATGATCACCTTCCTTCTTGTCCCCGTGCAGATCAATTTCCAAACTGGATCAATTTTCCATAAGGCCATTTTGTAAACAGTCACCCTATCAATATGATAACCACCATCATCAACCAATATATCTTCTCGATATATTGGGCATTAAGTGATGAAAGGTGTCCTATTCTATCTGGATGTGAAAAAGGGGAAAGAAAAATAACAAGCAGGCAAGCCTGTGAAATATCATAGAATCAGAAGGAACTTTTGAAATGATCGGGTTCAAGTCTCCCATTTTACAAATGAGGAAACTGAGACCCAGAGGTGTCAAATAACTTGCCTAAAATCACATAGTTAATTAGCGATAAAGCCAAGACTACAAACCAGATTTCTTGCTTCCCATTTCAATGCTTGTTTCACTACATAACATGCCATCTCTTCTAACCTAAGACTCAATCATCTTTTTAACATTTTTCTTTTTTCAAATTTGTATATAGCTTTTTAAATGAAAATTTATTTTAAAAATGTATCTTCACCTTCTCTCCCTCCCAGCTGTCCCCACCTCCACTGAGAAGGCAAGAAAAACAAAATATGCTGTTGCAAACATGCATAGTGAAGTAAAACAAATTCCCACCTTGTCTGCATCTTCCCCCAAATCTGTATTAACATTCACTCTGAGTCTATCACCTCTCTATCACAAGGTAGGTAGCCTATGTCAGCGTGACTCCACTGGAGTGAGCAGAGACCCCAAGTCTTTCAAAGTTGGGAATCATTCATTTTTAAGTACTTGTCAATTCCCATTCTATCTTCTAAACTACACTCTCACCAAAGTGGCAAATAGAGGTATAAAGCCCAAGGCTTAGCATTGCTTTACCTAGAGTTTACAAAGCACTTCAGATACATTTTCTTACTTGTTCTCCACAACACATTCATTTCAGGACGACGAAACTAAAACTCACAGAGATAAAGTTATTTTCTACAGTCACACAGCTAATCAATGCCAAAGGCAGAACTTGAATCCAGGTTTTCCTGACTCCAAGTCCAGCACTATGCTATGCCGGCTCTTGAGGCTTAAAGGAAGGGAGAAGACTGTGGAATGGATAACAGTTTCCCTTTAATACTTTTTTTCATGTTAATATGAATAAATGGTTCTTTTCAGGTAAAGTCACAATCATCAGGTTGTTGTCACCTTTGGAAAGGAATTCAGTGGGGGGCAGCTAGGTATCACAGTGGATAGAGCACCAGTCCTGGAATCAGGAACACTTGAGTTCAAATATGGCCTCAGATAACTTACTAGCTGTGTGACCCTGGGCAAGTCACTTAACACTGATTACCTTGAAAAAATAAAATAAATAAAGTTAATTAGGTGATGCTAGGCCTGGAGCCTGGAAGACCTGAGCTCAAATCTAGCCTCAAACACTTATAGCTTGCGATCTTGGGCTTATCACTTAACTATCCGCTGTTTCAGTTTCCTCATCTATAAAATGGGGATAATAATAGCACCTGCCTCCTAGGGTTATGGTGGTGCCAAAAGGAAATAGTTCTTTGTGAACTTTAAAGCACTATGTAAAGCTAGCTATTACTGTTCTTATTTTTAATTCCACACTCTTAGTTTTTGGTATGGAACGAGTCATTGGCTGACCTGGGAGTGAAACCCTGGGTTCCATTCTAGAACAGAACAGAAACTATGGGTGCCCATAAGAAGACAGAGGGAGAGTGGTGATCTTTTCATTCTCTTTTTGCACAGAATCTTTCTTCTTACCATCTGCTGCCCAAATGAATGCATTAGTAGTTGTTTGAAAGTAGCACTGCCTTCTCATAAAAAAAGAGTAGTAAAGCCCTTAGTCTCATTACGAGGACTTGACACCTCCACTTTGGTTACTCTCGAGTGTGATAAAGCCAACTAGAGAATTCTACTGTGAACCACACTAAGAGTCTTTGAAAAGAATCATAAAAATGAAGGAGGTGTGAAAAGCAATCTTTTGGGTTATTATAACAGAAAAGTCTTATTCAAGACAGGAAGAGTGTATCAAATGTAGTTAAATCAATTTAGGGCTAAGGCTGGCTTTCCATTCCTCTGTAAATTGCTAGATGAGCCTTTAGGGAGGAAACAGAATACAGACAAAGAATCAATTTTGCTCCATTTATCTGGTAAGGGGGTCAGAGGGTAAAGCGAAGGCAGCATGCCTGCTAAAGTTTAAGCAGAATTGCTTTATTTATAAAAGGACCTGGGAATTTTAACAGGGACCATAAGCTCCTCTGAACTTCTCATTTAAACTTGTATAACATTTATCATTTGTCCATTTATTCAGCATTTAGAACCATAGTGTGTTGAAGCCAGAAGGGACTATGGAGAGATTCTAATTTAGCTCTGTCATATTTTCCCATGAAGGGATGGGGGTACCAAAGAGGGTAAATGGTCTTCCAAAAACCACAGCAGGTCTTAGTGGCAAAGTTTAAACTAGGTAAAGATCTTTCCACTATTTCACTGTCTTCAATGAATATTCCACAGTCTTATGCAATTATCCTTTCCACACAGTGACTTTCCCCTTCATGGTTTCAATATGTCATGGGTCGGCATAAAAAATTAAATGGGAATTTGGGGGTAGTTTTGTGGAAGCCATAGACAACATGTGAAGGTCAGCAGATCACGCAGAGACTACGACCGAACACAACTCAAATTTTACAATAAGGTACTGTAAACACCTTATAAGAGAAAAAGAAAAAATTCAGACTTCTTTGGTACAAAGAGAAGGCCAAAAAATTTTATGTGGATTTTCCAGATTGTAGGGGCACTGCACCACTAGCCCCCATGATGTGGAAGGGATATCTGTATTGTCTTTACAATTTTGTACAGATACACATCTTACATCAACAATGAGATTGGAAACTCCTTGAGACCTGGGAATCCATTTCACTTTTTTTCTGTAGCTTTCCAGTATTTAATAAATATATATTGAATGAACAACATGAGAACTTTCCTCATGGCTCCAAAAAATGTTTTCAAAATTCAGACTCACAGTGATCATCTGAGAGATATGAAGGAAGGAACAGAAAACCTAACTCATTGTGTCAGACATTCACAAATCTAGTTCTTCAGCAATAAAATCACTTGAGTATGAACCAGATTGATAAATGAAACGATTTAGGACCTGCCTTTGGAAATTATTATCTCTAGCCCTGAGTTAGAACATAGAAGCTGGATTATTATAGGTCAAAGATTTATAAGTTAAAGGGATCCTAGAGGCCATTGAGTTCAACCCTCTCATTTTACAGATGAGGAAACTGAGGCATGGGAAGGTTAGGTATATTGCCCAAAGCCATACAGCTAGTAAATATTGAAAGTGAGATCTGAACCCAGGTCTTCCTGACTCCATGGTCAGCCATCTATGTACAACACAAATAATTTAATCCAATAATTTCATTTAACAAATGAGCCAAATGAGGTCCAAGAATAATTATGTTGTTGGCCCTCTGTTCTCCAAAAGGACCATTGAATGACATCAGGACGGTGATGTCTTGAATTGCAAGTAAATTGGATTTAAGTGAGGCAGGGCTGTGCAAAGTCATCAGCCTCATTCTCTCCTCCAGGATCATCAAAGTCCAGTGGTAAGACAAAAACCAAGAGGGCTAAGGATGCCGTAGATGATCTTGACCTTTCTAAATTAAGGTCTTTCTCAGACCTCAATATATGTGAAGCAACATCCATTCAATGACTAAGGACTAGGTAAAAATGGGGACAAAAGATAGCCTAATTTACCATAAAAAAAAATATATCAGTCTGTGAGGGGAAGACCCTCGGAGTTTCTGGTCAGGGAGATTTTACAGTGAGGCAGAAGCAGAGCTGAGATCAGAATTCAGGTCTCCTGATTCCTCCATTCAATCCACTTTTTTTAACCTCACCGTAGTTAATACCATGGAAGTTGGTTAGTTCCAGAAAAAGAAGGCCCATGACTACATTAGGTACCAGTTAATCAATTAAGCATTTCTTAAGTACCTACTATGTGTAGACAGGGATACAAATGCAAAAATTAGTCATCCTAAAAGAGGAAGGAATTTCAAGCTTGTACACTACTTCTGGAAGTTACTGTCAACGATTTAATCAATCTTTCCCACTACAACTGGATTCACAGAGCCCAGCTTCCCAGGCTAGAATCTGGCTTTTTCTATTGGTTTGTCACCAGAAAAACCCCCACATAATTCTATTTGAATCACATGAGGTCTCATAATGGAGCATTAGTTGAAAATCCTCTATAACATCCTACCAATCCCCAAACACTCTGGACTCAGCAATGAAAGGGGCTAAAGTGAGTTGTGACCCCTGAGAGACTATTAATCCCAAATACCATATGACAATCTTTTAAACTGAAATACGCACAACCCTGATAACACTACCTCCTATGCCACACCTTAAATTATTTTAAAATTTATATTGGTATTTTTCATTTCTATAACACTTTAACTTCTCAACATATTCCCCTCTCCCCTCCTACTCAGAGAACTACCCTTTATAATCCAAAATTTTAAAAAAGTGGGAAAAAAGAGTAGTTCAGGGAAACTAACCAACATACCAAGTCCTACCATATACACATACCTATTCTGTCCCCTACTTCTGCAAAGTAAGGAAGTACCTTTTCTCATCCCTTCTTTGGAGTCAAGCATAGCCATACTTATTTTGGAAGAAGAGTGGTTTCCATCTACATTGAAGTTAGTGTATGTAGCATCTTCTTGCTCTGAGTACTTCACTTTTTATTCTAGTTCACATAAGTCTCTCATTGCTTCTTCATAAGCCATATCCGTCATTGCCATTACATTCATATACTACTATTTTTGTTTAGCCATCCCCCCTCCCCAACTCATGGGCATCCTATTTATTTCCACTTATAGGAAGTCACATTACAGTAACAATTTTCAGAATACACTATTTTCACAAGATGGGTACTCTACTTCCTGAGGTACTTCCTGTACTTAGCAGACCATTATAAAGCATCACCTTGACTATCTCCCCCATCTAAATAATCTCAGTTCCTTGCAGAATTAAACTCAGCTTTGAACAACAAACAAATAAATTAAGGGATGGAAGGATAAATAAATAAAACAGGTATAAGGAAAAGGGGAGCAGTAAAAAAATAAATTAATACTAGTGAAATATAAGATATATCTAGATAGACATCTAGATACATCTATGTATCTAGATATACCTAGATTACATTCTATCTATAGACAGATAGATAGAGAGATAGAAAGACAGATCTTTCTATCTATCTAGATCTGTCTTTCTATCTCTCTATCTAAATTTCAACAAATACACCCTATAAAACATCAGCTTATCTCTTTTCCCAGGAGGACAGGGCTTGTTCAGCTTCCCAGAACCATCTTGATCTGAGACCATGAAGTTCCAAACCTACTAGTCTCTTCTCTAATTCTCTCGAAAAAGAAAAAGTCTTTGAAAATAAGCCATTTTCCTTAGCTACGATGAATGCTTGTGAGAGGAGGATCTCTCAAAGCAAAATTGTTAGGTGATAAAGCAGAGCCTCCTAATCTACACAAGTCTGGAGAACCAGCCTCTGAGCCTGTTAAATAAAAACAAGGCTTCGTGGGGTGGCCTCTAAGTGATGGTGGCATTTTACACTTAGCAACAGCTCCCAAGTACAAGGTGCTCTCTCTGCCCTTCTGGTTCAGTTCCACTAAGGTCCGAAACTTCTACCAGTTTCCTCAATAATTTCTGCAAGTCCTTATTCATTAATAGACTGAAAATGAAAAGAAAAAATAGGTTGCCCAGGTTACTGAGCCTTATGTATAACAATTCAACTTTATATAGCGCTTCAAAGTTTACAATATCTCTCTCTCTCTCTCTCTCTCTCTCTCTCTCTCTCTCTCTCTCTCTCTCTCTCTCTCTCTCTCTCTCTCACACACACACACACACACACACACACACACCCTCAAAGATCTCAGAGCAAAAAATACGAAGTTCAAGATGAACAATGAACCCAATAAATTAAGGCCAGAGGCTTTCAAATTTAATTTGGTTTTGTTTATGGATTTAATATAGTTTAACTCTTAAGCCTGTGTATCATCAGTCACATACTTTGGAGTGGTCTGAAGGAAACAAAATCGATTACTGTTACCATTCATTACGTTAAACGGATTTTATACTGAAAAAAATACCCCTCAGGAAATTTAGCAATGGCATGTCAGAAATAAAATCTAGGCTAATTATTTCTGCTACATGATATACAATTTATTGTGAGAAATCCTGATGGAATACCACTTGTCCCAGCTTTCTGGAAGGCACAACAACAAAAACGAATTCTGAAGCCCATCCACATGGGATAAAAGCCTGACACTCGGATACAGAACCACTGCCATGCGCTACATCAGGGATTATGAATCCAGGAGTAACTTTTAATATTCACACAGTAATCAAGCAATCTAGCTTTCCTCCATAATTGGTTAGGAATATTTTGACATTCCAGGAACCATCGAGAGATAATATGCAAAAAAAGCTGCTTGGTATGAGCAAGCATGGGTGATGAAATTAAACCTTTTAATATCATCTAAATCAGAGATGATTAAAATGTGTAAACACTGAGGATGCGACAGTCACAGCCTTCCTTATTTAGGGGGATCTCTTTCCTCATTTTGACTTAATCCATAGCTCTTAAATCTTTTACTATGTTTCAGTTCTCCTAACACTAGAAACAGTGGTAACTCATAATATGATTTAAAAACAAAATTCCAGTCTCGTGATACTGTTCCCTACAGCTATGCCACACAAAATTATGACAGAAATCTAGACGTCAAATCACAGTGCAACTTTTTTGTGCTTGGAAATGAAACAAGCACAAATATGGTCCCTTTAAGACAAAATTCTTACAGTTTTCTGGGGATCTTTCTGGCCTGTCTAAAGACCTTCTGTTTTATATGTTAGTCCTACATTCCCACCTTCTACACTAAGTGTCTCCTCATATTGCTGTGGGAATGCCATTACTAGATTTCTCCAGGGGTGTCTGTTTCCTAATGTGAAATAGGTTCCGGGGGTGGGGCGGGGGGGGGGGGGGGTAGTAATTTGTCTCCTCCCTCCTCCAGCCTCTGGATGGTTTGCCATCTACTTTCTATTTACTTTTTCATGTGCCTCTCCTCCTTCAGGGCATTTGGGCCAGAATATGCAAATTACTTTGATCTGTTTTCTCACAGGTTAAAAAAAAATCAGCTCCTTATGGAGCAAAAGCTTGTACCATGGGACAATAACACCACCACCACCACCACCACCATCACCACCAACACCAACACCACCATCACCACCATCAAAACCACCACCACCACCACCACCACTACCATCACTACCAACACCACCGCCATCACCACCAACACATTTAACATGGTACTTTAAGGTTAACAAAGCATTTTCTTCACACTAATCAATTGGGGGATGGGGGTGGGGTAAAATAACTATTATAATCCCCATTTTACAGATGAAATTGAGGGTTACAGGAAGTAACTTGATGAGGGTTCACAGAGCTAATAAATGTAGGAGGTAGGATCTGAATCCAAGTCTCTTAACTGAAAGTCTAAACCTCTTTATCCTTGGAACCATGCTTTCTTATCAAAGATTTAGGAGAAGCTATGCCACTCAACTATGAATTCCCTGGAACCTTCCTTCTCCTTTTCTTAAAAAATATTTCATTTGTTTTAATTGGTTAAGAGCCACCTTCTCACTCTCCCACCCCAAGCCCTCTCCCCCAAATTGAGAACTCCAGGGACCATTCTTCTAGGCACCCAAATGAGCAGCCTTAGAATCACTCCTAATTCTTCCCTCTCTCTCAACCCTAATACCTAATCATTTGCTGTCTTGTCAATTTTTCTCATACAACACTTTTGACATCTGTTCCCTTCTCTCCACTCAAACACCTTCTACCCTAGTTTAGGACTTCCTTACCTCTTATATGAACTATTGGATTAGCCTATTAATTGGTCATATTCCTTTCAATGTCTCTTTGATCTACCATATTATTCAGTTGTTGCTGTCCAGTCTTTTTTTAGTCTGACTTTCCGTGACCCCATTTGGGGTTTTCTTGACAAAAAAAAAACCCCAAAACTGGAGTGGTTTGCCATTTCCTTCTCCAGCTCATTTTACAATGGAGAAAACTGAGGGTTAAGGGACTTGCCCAGGATCACACAGCTAGTGTCTGAGGCTGGATGTGAACTCAGAAAGACAAGTCTTCCTGACTTCAGACACAGTGCTTTCTCCACAACTAGTCTTCACATAGTGATATTCTGAAAACACAGGTCTGACTGTGTCCCTCCTCTACTCAAAACCTCAAGTGACTCCCTATTATATCTAGGATAAAATATAAATCCTTCAGCCTGGCATTTGAAGTTCTCTGCAATAAAGGATACCACCTACCTTCCCAGGCTTATTTTAGATTTCTTCCCTTCACACACTTTCTTTTCCAGTCAAACTGTCCTGCGAGCTGAAATGACACAAGGACAATCTCAAGGACTCTCTGAAGAACTTTGGGGTCAGTTGTGTGCCATGGGAGCCACTGGCACAGGATGGCCTTTATGGTGTGCCTACATTAAAGAAGGTTCTGTGAGCAAAGCAGAATTGCAGCAGCTCAAAAGACACATGAGATGCACAAATTCAGAGATATCGCCACTCCAAATTTTCATGTGGGAGAGCCTTCAGTATTTGTACTGGTCTGACCAGCCACACTGTACCTTGACTCTCACATAACGATGTCATTTTTGTCATCTTCAAGAACGAAGGACAACAACCTATCAACCACACTGGACACCCTCTCCCATATCTGTCCCTTTGCACAAGAGCTATCCCATTTCTAGAATGTATTCTTTCCTCATTTTTCCACCCTTTAGAATCCTCAGCTGCCTTCGCAGCTCTGGTTGGGTACCAATCCCTACATGAGCCTTTCTGGGGCTCCCTCAGGTTTTAAATGTCTCCTTCTTTAAACTATTTTAAATAGCTTTGTGTACATAAATATTTGCAGATACAGTCTCCCTCCTTAAACTATTTTAAATAACTTTGTATAGATAAATATTTTCAAATACTCTCTCCCTCTTTAAACTCCTTTAAATAGCTTTGTACGCATAAATATTTTCTTTTCTATATACATGTTGTATGTTTTCTTCACGCAGAATGTAAACTCCTTAATGGTAGGGCTACATGGTCTTTTCAGTTCCTTCCAGCTCTGATATTCTAGGAATCCTTCTTTTTTTTTTTTTTTGATAACCATTGACATCCAGTCTCCCCAAACCATGTACATAATTGTAAAAGATGATTTGAGACATCCTACAAGCTGCTTAATCTTTTCTTGTTCTCAAAGCTCTGGATGAAAAATTTTTGAATGATTTAAAGTTATTTAAGACATAAAATTATCATGAATTAGCTTGAAATTTTAAAAAAATTTTTGACAAACAAGTCTCTTCTATGTTCTCACCTATGACTTACAACTTCAACGCATTACAAAAGCAAAAATATTCACTACATTAAAAAATTCCGACTGCTGAAGTGGCATCTTTCAATTATCTAAATGTTCCACACCTGGGTCCAAATTTCTGCTTTTCTGCTTCCTAGAAGCTTGATAAACTGCCTCATCCCTCTAGGCCTCAGTGTCTGAATCTGTAAAATGAGCACGGTAGATTAGAGGGTCCCTAAAGTAGGTCCCTTCCAGCTTCAAATCCCATGACCATGATTCCCTTTCTCCCTCCCATAAAACTTTATAATTCCTCACTTTCACCATCCTCTGGCCCAAGAATTACTCTAAATAAAGCTAGGATTAGAGCGAGATCTCTGGTCCTCAGTCATATAACGGAATCACATCCTAGAAGCTTTTATTAGTCTCAATATCTATAAATATTTTCTTTTTCTTTTTTGTCCTGAATGTCCTGAAAGAAATTGATAGAAAATACATCTTTGGAGACCAAGGAGAGTAACAGGAAGGGAGCTTTCTATTCTTTTACTTCTAGGGTCTGATAAGTTTTGGTCAATTATGTATACAAGGGAGTTTTATAATAAGTTTATGTAATATTGGGGAAAACCTTAAATTAAAAAATTAAGACTGTAAGTTTTCTACCCCATTTGTAGGGCACTTTACTCAATTAAGATTTTACTGCCATTGTTTTTTTTAAGTTATCCCTTTAAAGCAATGTTTCCCAAATATATTTGTCTGTAAAACAATTGGGGGCTTAAGATAAACTGAAATAACTCATAAACTGGGACTTAGGGGATCAGAATATATTTCCCCTGGTTTAACCACTTTGGGGAAAAGGCAAGGGGTGCTGGGAAATGTTTTACAACTGGCTCTTGGGGTAGGGAGATTACATACCTGACACACTTTTAAATTTAATCTGTTTTATTAACATTTCTCTTGTTGTATTCATCCTTCGCTGCTGAAGAAGATCATGCTATCAGAGAAATGATGATATGACTTGCACTTGACTTTGTTTTGAATGAGGGAGGGCTGTGCAGGTCACCAGCCTCACTTCTCCTCCAGAGCCATCTGAATCCAGTGACCTGATACTCCTCAGGATGACTGGAGATGACCCGGGATGAGTCAATGGGGTTAAGTGACTTGCCCAAGCTAGTGAGTGTCAAGTGTCTGAGGTGACATTTGAACTCAGGTCCTCCTGACTCTAGCACTGGTGCTCTATCCATTGCACTACCACTTTCTTACGTCTCAATAATAAAAAAAAAAAATCAAGTCCTGACTTGTAGCATTTGTAGATTTATCAAATATAAATACTCATACCGAAAATTTAACCATCAACTTCTTACCAGCAGATACAAGCTGGCTCCAGCACACCCCTGAAAAAAGCCTAATCAGGGGATTCTTTTTAAAGCAAAATTGAGGCAGAGTCAGGAAGCTCTGAGTTCAAACCCTGCCTCAAACACTTTTATAAACTGAATGATCCTTAACCTCTCTCAGTCTCAGTTTCTTCAACTGTAAAACAGGGATAATATTTAACCAAAGTTAAATAACACATACAAAGTGCTTTGCAAGCCTTAAAATGATTTATGAATGCTAGCTAGTATTATCATTTTCATACTGAAAATTTATATATTATATATATATATAATAAATATTTTTGAAAAGATATACTGTAACGGATTTTATTGTGGTTGAATTTGGTCCAGGTGGTCTCAAGCCCTTTCTGCTTCTGACATGGCATCTGTGCCCAAAGGAATGACTTAGTTAGACCTGTGCTTTAGAAATATCATTTTGCAGCTGCTTGGAGGATGAATTGAAGAAAGGAGAAATTTGCCCTCCTTCTGGTTTCATCCACCAATATTCTTGCAATGATCTGGTTTTACTTGAGGCACCAAGTTGCCTACAGACTACCTTTGCCCTCGGTTCACATAGTCTTACACTTAGCAAGGAAATCAAGTATGGTTGGCTGAAGTCGGAAGTATGCTGGTAATTATTTAACAATCAGCTTTCCGTAAAAGAATATATACATGACACACTATTAAGTTTAATCTGCAGTACTAACTAACTCTGCCAATTTCTTTGTGCCCTTTCTAAGGAGCCACCCTTTCAGTTAGTTGCAGCACCCTCTGGTTTCGTTAATATGACTTGTCAATTCAGCAGCATTCACTGATAGGTCAGCAAACCTTTTTAAGCATTTAGTATATGTGAAGCTCTGTGCTAGTTGCTGCAGACACTAGAACAAAAAAGAAAGAATCTCTGCTTTCAAGTTGCTTACAAGCATATGTACATATGGAAGCAGATATGAAAATATATGCAGGGAAACATAGGTGTTTTCTTTGAGGGACGCACTAGTACCTGAGAGTTCTTATACAAGAGGTGCCTCTGGAGATGAATGTTGAAGAAGGTATTGATTTTAATAAGCAGAGGTGGAGAAGGAGTGCATTCCAGGCACAAGGGACAGCCTGGACAAAGTCACTGAGAAGGGATGGCACATGAGTCAGTCTGGCTGGACCTCAGAGGACAGAAAGAGGAACAAATCTGGAAAGGCAGACCAGAGGCAGATGGCATAGGGCTTTAAAAGTGAAATATATCATCATCAGAATAATAAGTGTGCCTATTCATTGTTTTGCTTTTTTTAAAACAACATTCTCAATTAAATTGAATTTTATATAATATTTATTTTTATATATAATATAGAATTTATATATAAATGTATATCCTATATTATATTATATATAAAAATAAAAATATATATCCTATATATAATATAAAAATAAATCTATAAAATTAAATTAATTTGAGAATGTTCTTTAAATTAAACAAATTAATGGCCATAGATTGAATGAAAACCTGAGATTCTTAGTATTTTTTCTCCCTTTTCCACTATTCTGCCACCACTATTGCAAGACTGGGCACCATTTTGTAATTTTTTTTAATTGGCTTATAGGTTTCCAAAGTCATTCAATCCACAGTCGCCAGTTTCTAGTGGCAAGTTTTTCATGCTTAGCCAGACTGGCTCTCAGACACTGGGCAGATCCAAAGTGTCACTAGGACTCAATCCAAAGCTTTTCCAACTTGTTGGGATCTGGAAGAGCTTATGTTTTTCTGGCATAGCTTTTGAGAACCCAGGGTCCTAGCCATACTGATGTGAAGAAATAGAATAGGATAAAATATTCTCACAGAATATACTGGAAGTGTAAGGAGGGAATTATCACTAGCATCTAACTTCCCTTTCAAATTTTCCTAATCAGATTGTAATGACTGACCTAGGATGCAAACACTCTGCCTTAGTTAAAATCTGTTACAATCCTTCTCTTTGAGACTGACAACAGAAACCTGTCCAAACCAGTGGAGATGAGAGAGATCTCTCTCTCCCTCTTCAAATTTCCGATAGCTCTTTGCCTGGGGCTCTCCATTTACTTCATGGGATCATAGAGCCGAAATGAGCCTCTAAAGTATCTAGTCATACCTTTTTCATTTTCCCGATATGGAAACGGATGCCCACTGAGGACTCATCTCACTTCCCCTCATATTAGATTTATTGGCACACCTAACTTGCCTGCTTATTAGACTGTCAGATCCTTTCACGCAGAGGCTTTACACGGTGTAGAGAACTGACTATAGTTCTTTCTTTTAAAGTACTTTATTAAGCATTGTCTATGTTCCAAACACTGTGTCATTAATTGATGATTATTGTATTGACTGGTATAATATATTTCCAAAGACATAGTTTGGGAAATACTGCTTATAAACAACTCATTCATTTTTGCAACTTCATTAGCTGTTTTTATTTAAGCCATCTACAGGCCTTCACTAATCCATTATTTATGGGTGTAGCAAGTTTCCCAGGAAAGGACTTTCAGATAAGCAAGCTGCACTGTCAGCATCATCACCTTTTACAGGTTCATCACAGCACACCTGTGGAAGAACCTACAGGCTCTGGGTTAATCCAAAATGCATAGCAAAGCAGCTCAAGAAAGCAGGGAGGGTTTGATATACTTGTTTTTTTTTTCTTCTTTTGAAATACAGCTTTTAAAAGTATAATCTAAATCCATTTTAAAATATGAACCAATTTACTACATTTTGAGACAATAGTTAGCGTTTACATAGCATTTTAAGGCTTGCAAAAAGACTTTACATATGGCATCTCATTTTACTCTTACAACAACCCCAGTAGGTAGATGCCGTTTTACAGAGGAGAAAATTGAGGCAGACAGTAGCTAACTCACTCACCCTCAGGGCTAGTAGACGACTGAACTCGTAGGATCTGAACTCAGATTGTCCTGACTCCAAGGTCAACACTTTATCCATTGTGCCACTAGCAGCCCTAGAGCAGGGATGGGGAAGCTGCAGGCCCTCTAGGTCCTTAGGAGTCCTCCTTTTGACTGAGTCCAAGTTTTATAGAACAGATTCTTTCATGAAGGGAATTTGTTCTGTGAAGTTTGGATTCAGTCAAAGGGCTGTAGATTACATTATAATAAATGATCATAGTAGTCTAGTATGTGATAAACCCAAAGATCCAAGCTTTCGGAACAAAAACTCATTATTTGACAAAAACTGATGGGAAAACTAGAAAACAGTATGGCAGAAACTAGGTACAGACTAACATCTCATACCATATACCAAGATAAGGTCAAAATGGGTATATAATTTACATATAAAGGGTGATACTATAAGCAAATTAGAGAGCATGGAATAGTTTATCTGTCAGATTTATGGATAAGGGAAGAATTTAGGACCAAAGAAGATATAGACAGCATTACAAATGTAAAATAGATAATTTTGATTATATAAAATTAGTTTTTGTACTAATGCAAAACTAATGCAACCAAAATTATAAGGAAAACAGGAAAATGAGGGAAATTTCTTTTTGTGACAAGTATCTCTTATAAAGGCCTAATTTCTCAAATATATGGAGAACTGACTCAAATTCATAAAAATACAAGTCATTCTCCACTTGATAAATGGTCAATGAACAGGAAGTTTTCAAAGAAATCAAAGCTATCTATACTTATATAAAAAGTGCTCTAACTCACTTTTGATCAGAGAAACACAAATTAAAATAACTCTGAGGTACTTCACACCTATTAAAATGGCTAATATGACAAAAAAGAAAATGTTGGATATTGATGAGAATGTGGGAAAACTGGGACACTAATGCACTGTTGGTGGAGTTGTACACTGATACAACCATTCTGGAAAATAATTTGGTACTATGCCCAAAGGACTATAAAACTGTGCATACCCTTTAATCCAGCAACACCACTGCGAGGTTTTTACCCCAAAGACATCCAAAAAAAGGGAAAAGGACCCATTTGAATAAAAATATTTATAGCAGTTCTTTTTGTGGTGGCTAAGAATTGGAAATCAAAAGAATACCCATTAGTTGGGGAATGGCTAAACAAGCTGTGGTATATGATTACGATGGAAAAATACAATGCTATAAGAAATGACAAGTAGGATGATTTCAGAAGACCCTGGAAGGAATTACATGAACTGATGCCTAGTGAAGTGAAAAGAACTAGGACAATATTGTACACAGTAACAGCAATATTGCTTGATGAAGAACTGTGAATGACTTAGCTATTCTCAGCAGTACAATGATCCAAGACATTTCCAAAGGTCTAATGATGAAACATGTTATCCACTTCCAGAGAAAGAAATAGTATTGGCTGAATACAGACTGAAGCACGCTATTTTTCACTTTCTTTTTTTCTTTAATTCGAGTCTTCTTGTGCAAAATGACTAATATGGAAATGTTTTACATAATTGCACATGTATAATCTATATCTGATTGCTTATTGTATCAAGGAGAGGGGGAAGGGGACAGAATTTAAAACTCAAAACTTTAAACAAAATTGTTAAAAAATAAAGAGGTTGCATTACAAAAAGAAAGTGGATTTATACTTCCTATAGTTGGTTAACAGGCTACAATACTTGTTAATAGGAAAGGTATTGTGTTACTATCAGTAAAAATAAGAAAGGACCAATAAAAAAATTAAAAATAAAATGAGGGTAATAATACTTAGACCAATAACTGACTTCCAAGAGCTGCTGTGGAGATTAAATAAGATATTATATACAAAGCCCTTGGGAACTAGAATGAGTGATGTAAGTGTGAGATATAGCATCGTTATCATCTTATACACATCTAAAGCATAAAAGCAAGATACGCCAGCATAATATTTCCTCTCTTTGGCTTATTGGAGAGATCAATGTTGATGACATATCCCGATATTAGAAAGAGTTTTGGGGTTTAGAGTTTGAATACCTCAATTAAGGTAACTAATAACTGTGATCATGAGTTGTTAAGATTGTTGAATTGTTTCAATCAAACCTGACTCTTTGTGATTCCATTTGGGGTTTCTTTGGCAAAGATATTGACATGGCTTTTCCTTTCCTTCTCCAGCTCATTTGACAGATGAGGAAACCAAGGCTAACAGGGTCAAACGACTTACCCAAGATCACACAGCTAAGAAGCATTTGAGGTCAAATTTGAATTCAAAAGAGGATTCCTGACTCCAGGTCTAGCACTCTATCCACTGTACCACCTAACTGCCCCACCCAAATCACTTAATCACATTGAACCTTAGTTTCCTCATGTGCAAAATGGGGATAATAATTCTTGCACTATAGACTTTATAAAGTTATTTAGGAAAATTCTCTGTATTAATTAATAAGCATTTACCTAGCAATTACTGTGTGCCAAGCCCTGTGCTAGGTGCTGAGGATACAAAGAAAAAAATGAGAAACTAAAGTTCTAAGCTATCAGATACTATATATTTAGACTTTTTTTTGCATTCATATAGCACTTTAAAATTTGCAAAGCACTTTACAAATATTCTCTCATTTAATCCTCATGACAATCCTGGGAGATAGATATTATTATCTCCATTTTACAGATGAAAAAACTGAGGCAGAAAGAGGTTTCCTCAGGACCCCACGCAGCTATTAAGTTTCTGAGGCTGGATTTGAACTTGGGTTCAAGGCTCTAGTGACCATTTCAACTAACTGTTCCTTATTTGGACTTGCTTTAATTTATCTAACTTTTAGGTTTGCAAAACACTGTATAAATATTATCTCATTTTCAAGCCCCATAAGGTAGTTGTCATTACTGTGTCCACTTTACAGATGAGAAATAGAGTTTGTAGATTACCCTAGGTCACAGAGTACTTATCTAAGATGAACCTCAAGCCCAGGTTGTTTTGACTCCAAGCCCACCTCATTTCTCAGGACACACAAGGCGGGGGGGGAAGCAGCCAAGTTTGCAAAAATAATTAGCACAGAGATGGACTGTTGGTTCCAAAGAGCATGTAGTTGGTCATCTTGGAGTGGCTCACAGTAAATACCTTGGGTGTTACCTTAGGTAAATAGTAACATCGAAAAATAGAATGCTGCTGGTTTTAGCTTATTGTTTTCCTGCACATGTAGGACCATCACACACAGAAAACAATCAGGGGGCCAAGTGAAGCGGATATTATGAAAATAATAAAGAATCAAAACAGAAGGTTCCTGAAAATGCTAGGGTCTGTCTGAGGTTCATTATGAGCCATTACCAAGTGACTGAATCTCAGAAATGCTGTTATAAATATGCCATCGCCGGAGTTATTCCATTTGTGATGAGATGAGAATCAGAAGTGGTCTGACAAAATGTTGTCAGTCTCCTTGAAAATGTCTCCTTCTCTGAGTCTGAGAACTACTCAGAGGATAAAGGAAAGTGCCACTAATGACGTGAGAATCTCTCCAGGCAGCTCTGCACCAAGGATGACAAGCTTTTCTTCAGAAAGCTCTCTTCACCGAGGGCACCTGAACATGGGCTTTTTCAACCCACAGGTTTCCATTCTTATTTACCGCTTTGGAAAGCTCATTAAAAACGACAGGTTATTGTAATAATGAAGTCAGATTGTGACTGCGTGCAGTCAGATGTATAAAGGAGGAAAGGCATCTGGGAATGAAGAGCAGGAGAATTATTTTCAACATGTGTTTCATAGTCTTTGACAGTCTCAAGTCACCTGAGAACTGGTCTCTGAAACAAGAAGCCCTGGGTTCAAGGTCCACTCTCAACTTCCTGGGACTTCTCTTCCTCCTTTTGTGCCTACTCCTTTTGCCCTCCTCTCCCCTTCCAGCCCCCCTTTATATATTGTGTTCCCCAATTTTTCTCTTTTTCCTTTGTGTTTCTCTTCTGACCAGCAGCCCTGAGGATCTTCCCCTCCCAGTTTAATTTGTTTATTTTCTGGTAAATTTAAGGGCTATCCCTTGACTCTCTTCTTAAAGAGGCCTACTCAGTGAATGGGTGTTAACTCACTGAAGGTGAGAACCTGAAAATAAAATGGTCATCTCCATGGTTCTGATGAATATTTGGCCACTGGACCCAGATGGCCCTGAAGGAGACCCTCCCGCCCTCAAATCAAAGTCAACTGCACATCATGTCATCATCTCCCTGATGTCATGGTCCTCTTTGAAAAGGAAGGATAAACCCAACCAACCCAATTAGAATAAAGTATCCTAAGGGTAGAATGAAGTATCTTAAGGTGTCTTGCTTCCTGGCATTTGTTATCTCTACTGCTTACCATGGTATGTGCCATATTTTAAATAATTAATCAATATCTATCTCTTCTCCAGCTCAAAACATCTTTTGTTGTGCCAGGTACATAGCGCTCAATGAATGTTTCTTGACTGACTGACCACAGTCATATAGTGGTCACAGTCACAGTCATAGTGGTCTGGGTAGCCCTTGGCAAGTTGCTTGACCTCTTAAATTTTCTAAGCAACTTCACAGAAAGTGCCAACAAATATTAGTAAAGGAAATTTCCTTATTTGGGTCTTGCCTAGCCTGATGAGATGACATTTCTATCCTATTTCTTTCTTTCTTTTTTTTTTTTAGCTACCATCAGGATAACACAAGATCTATCCTTATTTCAAAAGTCACATATTTAGACCAAGAGTTAAGTCTAGATTTAATTCTAGCTCCTTTCATTTGAAATCTAATGGTTCCTCCTCTATTGATAGTCAAAGAATCTGGAGCTAGAAGGAACTTTGGAAGTCATTTGGGCCTGTCCCTCATTTTACAGATAAGAAATTGAGATCCAATGAGATTAAATGATTTACCCAAGGTAGTAAGTAGCAAAGCTGGGATTTGAACCGAGGTCTTCTGGCCTCAAATTAGAACCCTCTTTTCTGTCCCATTCATCTTCTCTTATTCACACAGCTATCAACCTGCTTCAAGCCTTCATCACCTCTTGCTTGGCCTATTACAATGGCCCTCTAATTGATTTCCTAGTCTTCTCCAGCCTACTCTGCAGTCAGAGGCCACAGTGAATTTCCTAAACTATAGGCCTCATCATGTCACTTCCCTGCTCAGTAAACTGCAGGGTCTCCCTATTGCCTCCAGGACAACATAAGAACTCCTCTGGTTTTCATCTAAACCCCTTTACAACCTAACTCTCCATCTTCATCTCCAGTTACTTTCCAGCCAAACAGACTTTCTTGATGTCCCTCACACAATACTCCATTTCCAGTCTTGTGATTTTGAACAAGCTACAATTCCTCATGGGTAGCCAGGTGGTGCAGTGGATAGAATGCCAAGCCTGGGATCAGGAAGACTCATCTTCATGAGTTCAAATCCAGTCTTAGACACTTACTGGCTGTGTAACCCTGGGCAAGTCACTTAGTCCTGTTTGCTTCAGTCTCCTTATCTATAAAATGAGCTGGAGATGGAAATGGAAAACCACTCCACTATCTTTACCAAGAAAACCCCAAATGGTGTCACAGAGTCAGACATGACAGAAAATGACTAAACAAGAACAAAAATTATTCCCTATGCCGAGAATACGCTCTCTCCTCACTTCTACCTCTCAGAATATCTACCTTTCCTTCAAAGCCTCATTCAAATGCCATCTTCCACATGAGATCTTTCATACTCCTTCCAGCTATGGGTAGGTACACCCCCCTCCCAAGCGCCTATTGTTTATTATGAATACAGTTTGTAAGTATCTATATGTGTACATCTTGTCTACTCCTCCTCCTTGAAGGCAGA
Organism: Bettongia penicillata ogilbyi; assembly: GCA_023548195.1. Classification (NCBI taxonomy): domain Eukaryota; kingdom Metazoa; phylum Chordata; class Mammalia; order Diprotodontia; family Potoroidae; genus Bettongia; species Bettongia penicillata. The sequence goes on along the minus strand of JAJHZJ010000526.1, from coordinate 1,455,785 downwards.
GACTACTATTTTTTTTGTCTATATCTGAAGTATCTAGAATAGAGGCAAGCATATAATAGGCATTTAGTAAGTGCTTGCTGATTGGTTGATAGATCACTATGGTGTATGGAGGTGAGTTTGGATTCTTGAAGAATACACTACCACAACATAAGCTTTGTTAGATCCATCAGGCTGTTGACCCTGCTGTTACCCAAGGCCCACCTTACAGAGTTCAGACAGAATGATCTCTAAAGTCTTGGCCACAGGGTCATGAAATTTCCAACTGCCCCCCCAAAAAAACCCCATAATGACCAGATGCTAGGGCACAGAGGAGCTGTAATCTACACTGGTGGAAATCCCTAAAGAATCTAAATATTTATCTGCTTAGAAAAGGCTCCTTTTCAGGTTAGATCCAAGCTTAGGATTTCTCTCTCTCATATGATCCAATAAAATGAAGGCAGATGTTCTCTTTACAATCATCTGAATTAATAAGCTCAGGGCTTGGAAGTCACCAAGCCCCATATTTTCTATTTCTCTTTGTCTAGAACTGAGTTTCGGTACCTGAGCTCTCAATTTCAACCATTCACTAATTTTCCATAAGCCTGTTTCATTTTGTAATTTCATTCCTTTAACATTAATTCAACACAAAGCCTCCGGTAGCACCCACACCTGTGAAGTATTATTAATTAACAGCCAAGAGGGTGAGCAGCAATCATTTATCCATTTGCAGTACTAATCGTTAAGTTTGTATGGGAGGTGGTGCTCACAATATTTTATAAAAGCCAATCTGAAAAACCATATGATTCAGGTTAAATTTAAAGACTCCTGGCTCCTGCCAGTCCAGATTTTCATACCTCGGGCTGCTGTGCAAATAAGACCATCATCATTTCAAAGAACGGTAGGCAGAGAAAGAAGCAGCTGTTATTAAAATTTGTATGGAGCCCACAATTCATCTCATTAACTGCCAGAAAGGGTAGGACTGGAAATAGAAGCAACCTAGGCTGTAGTTCAGGAGGTGGGGGAAGGGAGAATGAATGGTGATTCATATTTAAATTTCACTTACCTATAAGGGCTTAAATTGGAAATGTTCTGTCTCCTCTAACTTTGAGGCAACAGTTTAGGAACCTACTATGTTTAAGGCACTAAGCTAGGTGCTGTGGGAGGAGGACTTTGTGTAGATTTACACACCTACCTCTAGGAACAATGGTAGAATGGATTTGATCATGATTCATTGGCTCATGATATTAAAACTGGACTTTGGGTTGGGAATGGGGGGATGTTGGAAAGGGTAGAAAAGCACACCTGTGTGGTCACAGGGTTGGAAGGAGATGGACAGAGAGTATGGAGTGAAGTGAGAGATAGTGACTGCAATTCTCCTAAAATGATGGTCCAGGAGAAGTAGTCACTAATTAGGACAACAGGCAGAAATTCCTCCAGGGCATGGTCTCTGGTTGGCTAGAAAGAGATGTAGGAGGTAAACCAAGAAAAGGGGGGCTAGGTCATACTGCTTCTCACATTACATTAACATTCGTTAATAAATATGTATACATAATAACATATACATATACAACATAATGCATTATATATAATATAATACAAAACATATACATATACAATATTATACATTATATATAATATATACAATATAATACATAATATATACGTATACAATATAATACATAAATAAATGTAATAATAAACATATTAGAGAAAGGTAGTGCACCATAGGAACATACGGGTATTAATGATAATGATAGACTTCTCCCATAGTTCTTCCTTCCTACATCCAATGAACATACATTGCCAAAAATGAATGGCCAACCATGTTGTATAAAGAGCCACAGACCCACCTACCCATCCTATGTCCTTTTTCTACCCTACCCATGTATCAAGCCATTCTGTTATGGAAGGCATAAAGTAGAAAGAGGTAAGGAAGTTCCTGACCTCTCCCAATAGGATGTGAGATTCATAGGTGCCTTCCAAAGACATCAATATCTAATGTCATTCAAAAGGAATAGAAGGCTTGTAAGAATGAAATTCTGATAATATAAATTGTTCCAATGAAAAATAGAAGAGAGAAATGTCTACAGCAGGACTTTTTAACCTAAGGTCCATGAAGATTTATGAGCTTGGATGGGCAAAAAACTGTCTTTATTTTTACTAACCTTTGGTTTCTTTTCTAGTCCTATATATTTTATTTCATGCATTTGGAAAACATTATTCTGAGAAAGAGTGCACAGGTTTCACCAGACTGCAAAGAGGGTCCATGACACAAAAAAGGTTAAGAATCCCTGGTCTGGACAGGGCTTCTTAAACTTTTTTCCACTTGCAACCCTTTTAGTGCTTCTTCAACCAGGGGTAGAGGACACACCGTTTAAGAAGTGCCAGCAGAGAATGGATGGAGCTGTGCAAAGAACTCATTCAGGTCAAACTAAGAGGAAGCTACAGAGAAGATTCTATCCAGGGCAGGTAAATAAGGATGAATACAAAAGGACAGCATGGTCCTACAAGAACTTCAGCTATCTGCTCCACCTACTTGACTTCCCTGACTTGGCTTCCGTTAAGTTCCAACTAAAATCCCTTCTTTTACTGGAATAAATACTTGTCTCTTATCTAGTGCCTTTTCTCTGCTAATTATTTCCTCTTTATCCTGCATATAGTTGCTCTGTATATATTTGTTTGCATGTTATCTTCCCCACTAGATTGTAAGATTCCAGAGGACAGGGCCTGCTTTTGCCTCTTTTTCTCTCTTGCACTCAGCACAGGGGTACTTAATAAAAAGCTGATTGATTGATTGACTAAATGCTAAAGTTCATAATAAATGCTAAGGATAATAGAGACGGTCCCTTTTAAAAAAAAAATGCCACATTAGGGCTAGTGGATAATAAAAAATGGGTTAAGACTATTGCTTGGGTGGAAGAGACAATGAAAATAGACAATAGAGTGCAGACAGAGCTATTCAGTGTCAGTTTTGCTCCCATTCTTTTACCAAGAAGAAGAATGATCTTTAGACTAGGAAAATAAAACACAAATAATTAGCAGGGAAATGAAACCCAAGAAGGCTGGGGAGGTGACAAAAGAGCATGTAGCTATCCCTCAATGAATTTTAGATATCTGGTCCAAATGAACTATTCTTCAGGGACTGAAAGACATTGTGGATGTCAATGCTGAGCTGATGTCAATGAATTATGAAAAACTGTACCAAATGCAAGAGGTATATGATTAGAGTAAGGCAAATGGCCCAATTTTCAGAGTGGTAAAGGAGGTGAATTATTCAAACTCTAGGCCAGTAAGCTTTACTCTGATACTGGCAAGATTCCAGGATGCTTCATTTAAGAAATGGTTTAGGAGCACTTAGAGAGAGAAGGAGTGATCAGTTCAAGTCAGCATAGTTTCATTAGGAACAAGTCATTCCAGACTAACCACTTTTTTTTAACCAGGGGGATATATAGACCTGATATATGTGGATTTCAGTCAAGTATTGGGTAGCTTTGCAGATCTTTGCAGACAAAAGGAAAAGATGGAAATGCTATTGGAATGTGAACTGGTGGAATGATTAGATCTAAAAAGTGGCCATCAATGGGTCAAAGAACTTCCTCCTCACCTCTGCCTCTTATGATCCTTAGCATTATTGAAGACTCAGTTTATGGACCATCTCCTACGAGATTCCCTTTCTGGTTCCATTAGTTCTTATGGCTGTCTCTCACCTCCAATTACTGAATCTAAAGGCACCCAGGAGGAGAGAGGGGAGCTAGCATATGCTAGGCCAGTCAAACCACCACCATCACCACTCCAATCCCACATCTCTCCTTGGACCTCAATGGAACCTTGGGAATAACAGTAGCCTCTAGACATCTGGTCCTGTTTCTATCCCAGCCACTGAAGCCACAATTTGTGGAAATAGCTCCTGTCAAAGAGGCACCTACTTTCCTTGTCGATGCCAACACTAACTGCCACCAATAGGCAGGTAAATCCAAGAGTTGTGGAAGTTGCAACACCCCCAGCTCACCAGACCTCCAAAATAGACAATATAGGGAGATTCAGTCTTAAGAAAAAAAGAAAGGATCTCTCTATAAGGGCACTATCTCTCAGATCCCAGCAAAGAACTACCTCTAAAGGGGACTTCAGACACATTTCACAGAAGGAGAAAAGCTCTTCCACTAAGCAAGAAAAGAATGAGCATTTCTATAGCATCGACTATGTACCAGGCACTGAGCTGAGCACTTTACAAATATTATCTCATTTGATCACAGCAACCCTGCGAGCTGCTATTATTAGACTCTTTACACTTGAGGAAACAGAACAGAGGTAATGTGAGTTCCCTGAAGTCACACAGCTAGTAAGTGTCTGAGGCTGGATTTGAACTCAATATTCTATCCATTGTGCCACCTTCTGACCAATATAAAAGGAGAATGTGTTTCTAGTTTGGGGGTATATTTTTGTAACAACTGTTCTTGCTATACCTGTTTATTAGATATGCTTTCTGAAAACTAACTCTGACTGATAATCATTGGGGAGCACTCTGGTGGCGCCTTATGATCAATACTACTAAAAACCCCAGTGACCATTAGGGTTACCCTCAGAACTCTGAGAGCGTATCAGTAAGCCTTCCTTTGGGAACCTGGCTGTCCAGTATAAATGGGAGTTGGGGAAGTAGCCCAGAGGAGATTCTATAAAAGGAAAAACTTTCTAACAATAAGAGTGATCCCAAAGTGTAATGGGCTCCCTTGGAAGGGAATGGGTTCCCTTTTATTGAGACTTTCAATCCAAGGCTAGGTGTATGTTGTAGAATGGATTCTAAATCATGTATGATTTGGAATAGATAGCTGTGGAAGTCCCTTGCAGCTCTCAAGATTCTGAGGATTTCTATGCTAGTAGAATTGGAATTCCAACCCAGGGAGGCTCTCACTCCAAATATACTCTATACCACAATGCCTCTGATGGCTTCAATGAAAACACAAGTAATGTGCCCAAAAGATTTGTGAACAATTTGGAGCTGGATGAGGCAGTTACCATACTGGATGACAGAACTAGAAAGAGTTCAGTGGATCAGAATGAGACTAATAAGATGAATTTTAATAAGGATAAATAGAATGGAGAGGCAGCAGGTGACTCAGTAGATAGAGTACTGGGCCTGAAGTCAAGAAGACCTGAGTTCAAATCCAGCCTCAGATACTTCCTAGTTGTGTGATCCTGAGCAAATAACATAAACTCAGTTTGCCATTGGATACGGAAATGCAAACCACTCCCAGTATCTTTGCCAAGAAAACCCCAAATGGGGTCACAAAGGGTTAGACATGACTGAAAAGCAACTGAGCAACAAAAAAAATAGAACACCTTCCATTTGGGTTATAGGCATACTCAGTATGATTCAATGGTGTGATAAAATGAGCTGATCTTGGACCAGCTTTGTGATTTCACTGGTAGGGGTAATTCCCAGCGAGAAAACACCCGCTGCAATTGGCAACTGCTTAGCTGCCTGCGAGCACTGATTGGACACTTGTCCAAGGTCCCATGGCCAGAATGAGCACATGGCTCTCCTTGAACTCAGGTCTTTCTGACTCTTGAGGTCAGCTCTCTATCCATTATGGCATTTTGTCTCTCTATTGTGATCTCAGGCTATATTAATAGAAGGTAATATCCAGAAGGAGAAAGAGCTGGCACTAATATAGTGCTTCCAGGTTTATGAAGTCCTTTACATGATTTCCCTCACTCATCTGGTCAGATGATGAAGCAGGTTTGAGTTCCTTTGTACTCTGTCCTGGGTGGACGTTGGTTAGTATCTTGGTTTCCTGTGATTACATCACTGGCAAGTTAGAAAAGCCTAGTACAGTGCCTTGCACATAGTAGGTCCTTAATCAATTATGTGTAGTGAACATGTTCAGAGGACAGTTACCAGGATGCCCAGGGGGGGGGGGGCTAAAAAATAAAGAGTGACTGAATGAACTGGGAAACTGGGACCCAAAGCAGAGAAAACTAAGATGGGGTACATGATATCTAATTCTCAAGTACTGGAAAAGATCATATGCAAGAGGGATTAGATGTATCCTTACTTGGCCCCACAGGACAGAACTAGGAGCAGTGAACTGAAGGTGTAGAGCCAGATTTCTGGCAGATTTAAAAGAACAATTTCCTTACAATTATAGGACTTGAAAAGAGGAATGGGTTTTCTCAAAAGTTAATGAGTTTCCTATTGCTAGAAGGCTCTAAATGGAAACCTGATGATAAATTATGAAAGATGTTATGGAGGTGATTCCTACACAGGTATTAGATGGCATCTGAGGAGGCTTTTAACTCTTAGATTCTATAATTCTATGTTTTGGGGGTTGGGAGGTGCTCTGTGGGTGCCAGGAGATGCTGGCATTGAATCCTTCAGAGCCACAGATAGGCTTTTCAAAGCTCCATTTTGACTATAGCTCCATATTTTAGCTGGAAACCTGGCTTCCCCTCCTCAATTCAGAATCCTAGTAAGTAAGCATTAGTCATGTAGTGGGGTCAGGTAGGATCTTCTCACTGTGGCTAAATGGCAGAAGGAATAATAGCAATAGCTCATATTTATAGAGAGCTTGAAAGTATGCAAAAAGCTTGACATATACAACGTCACACAAGCTTCCCCACAACTTTGTGAAGTACGGGCTTTTACTCTCCTCAGTCACCAGATAAGAAAGTTGGAGGCTATATATTTTTATTTGCATTAGATCATCAACTTGCTTTGGGCAGGGACTGTCTTTTGACTCTTTTTTGTATTCGTGGCACTTGGCACAATGCCTGGCACAGAGTAGGCATTTAATAAGTGTTTATTGATTGATTGGTTGGAGTTCAAAGAGATTTAACTGACTGGCCTATAATCACACAGCAAGTGTCTGAGGAGAGATCTGAACCTAGCTCTTCCTGATTCCCAACCAGCACATTATCCGTTATAAGAAAACTCAGTCTCCATGAGTTCTTGCTTCTTTTAGACACACAATATCTGAGGCTACTGGGATGGAAGCCAAAGCTTCTCTGTATTTATTCTTCTATTCCTTCCTTAATCTGATCATACAGCTGTATATCACCCTTTTCCTTTCCTTTCCTTATGGTGTAAATTCTATTACTATTACAAGTTTTTAGGAAAATTGACGTGAAAAAAGAAAAAGGGAAAGTCCTGGTTACTAATTTCATATTACAGATGGTCCAAGAGGACCTCCTGTATTTCTCAGATCTCAATCAGGTTTTGGAAAGATTTTATTTCTAAATTATATTTAGTTTCTCAAGAAGCCCTTGGGCAATCTCAGGTAAACATTCTTTGCCAATAACTCATATTTATCTGATGCTTCTGAAAGGATGCATCTATTTTTTTCCTTTTTAGAAAAAGAAAATAAATCAATATTTCTCATGAAACTATGAATCCCATTCACCATGACCCATTTTAACTTGGCTATGTCCCTAGGATCACAGGTGGTGCCCTGATTCCACAAATAGCTATGAAATGGGAGGCATCCAACTCAATCCAACAAGCATTAATTAAGTACCTCCCATGTTCAAGGCACTATGCTAGGTGATATGCAAATATTGAGACGAAACAAAGAATGCAGCTCCTGCTTTCAAGGAGCTAACCTTCTATGGAGTGGAGAGGGTGAATCTATGTATTGCTTGGTAAGGAAAGAGTGAGTGCTGATCATTAAGAGCATCCGGAAAAGCTTACAACAGGAAACAACACATAACCTGGGCTTTGGAGGAAGTTAGGGTTCTTAGAAGTAGAGGTCAAAGTAGACTCTACTGTAGGTCTGGAAGATATTCTGGGCAAGGACATAGAGACTGGATATGGGGCACCAAGGATTGGGAACAGCAAGTAGATTAAAGAGATGGTTATAGGAAATGAACCTGGAAAAATAGGATGGATCTAGCTTGTAAAAGGCTTTAAATACCCAAGTGTTATAAGCATTTTATCCTATAGTCGCTTGGGAGTCATTGAAATTTGTTGAACAAGGAAGTTGACCATGTGGCCAGATTTTCCTTTATCTACATGAGGCTATATAAATCTTACCCCACCCCACTTAAGATGGATCAGACAACATTTCCATGAAATGGACATACTATCATTGTATCTAGAAGTCACTTCACTGCTCTGGTTGAGCACTCCTATGGTCACCAAGCCATCCAAAATCAAGTGATAATCAATAGATACATATTCTTTCCCATCGTGCTACCTAATGAATCCATCTTTTAATTCTGTAATATAGTTCTTTGATAGTATCCCTTGCTCCCATTCTGACCAGATGCCTTTCCTTTGCCCTCTGTGAGATAATAGCTAGAAATACCCCCTTCACCACAGAAGCTATCTGTCTGTCACCTGGACCATAATACCTTTGTCTTTTGGACAAGATTGAATAAATTCTGGCAAATTCCATCTCTCTCTCTCTCTCTCTCTCTCTCTCTCTCTCTCTCTCTCTCTCTCTCTCTCTCTCTCTCTCTCTGTCTTTCTCTTTTCTAGATACCTTCAAACCACACCCCCTTTTGATATGACTAGCTTAAAGATGTTAAAATGATTCCAATTTGTTTTACATTAGCTACATTTTGAAAGTGCTCTCTCCCAGGCAGCTTCCTTTGTGTCTTAGCATCCCATTCACAACCCATTTCAAGGGTGGGAGTCTTTTTTGGTAGGCAACTAATCTCTTTCATTTATCTTGCTTTCTATTAGTTTCAGTTTCAAAGAAGACGCAGCCTGTCATAGGGACTAGAGAGCTGTCTTTGAAACCAAGGTGTGACAAGGTTCACATTTGACAAATTCTGTCCATTTTTTCTTGGTTCAATTATTTAACTTCTCAGTTCTCTGGTAACTAAGATTCTAAATTTCAGGGAAGATGGTGACCTGCACTCACAGAGGACTTCTCTTCACCTAAGAGCTCCCTGTATCAATGGAATCCTAGGGCCAGTTTTTGTCTTTTTCTCAGTTTCATGGGGTGAGATTTTCTGACTTTGTCACTAAATGGTGGGAAAGCGGGAGTGAGGGAAACCTATATGACAAGTTCCTGTATAATATCTGCAGTTAGGCCAACACCCCATGCTCGTCTGGCACAGCTAAACACTCAGTATTAAAAATACAGTAGCAACAACACACACACACACACACATGAGTTTGTACAAATAAAGGGAGGATGTTAGTGTCTGATTTATGCTGGCACTGGGACACTTTGGTCCTTTCGGAAATGGCAAATCTCTTCCAAGACAGTTCCTGTCTTGTATATGTGAGGGATGGAAAGAGTAGAGGAGGAATGAGTGCTTTTTCCTAGATATCATAGGAGAAAGAGAATTATAGAACAATAGAAGAATCAGAATAGCTTCCCAAAGCATATGTAAAACTAGGTAAAAGGACTTTTAACTCCTCCTTTCCCATCACCACCATCACCACCACCACAATCACCATCACGCCTTTAAAAAAGAAAATAATGACTCACGTTCTTTCTGTTCTGTTTTTAAACCCTTCCTCTGGGGAGGAAGTTCTGGGCTGTTCCTAGGGAATCATGATTAAGAGATTAAGGGAAGCTGTGATAAAAGAAAAGCCCAGGCTAATAACACCACTTACATCAGACCAGCCGGGACCTGAGGAGTGCTCATCATTCAGCTCTGAACAATTTCTTGAGACTTTGGGAACTCTCTCTTGACCAGACCTCAAGGGCTTCAGCACAAATCTAACTGCTCTCTCCCACCTTGGCAAAAGCTCCCTCTTCAGATACTGCCAGTGGCCTGGGAAGGCAATGTGGTTACCTATGGGGTTGCATTGAGGCCCTGAGTCAAGAGAATGTGGGTGTCCCAATTTAGTTATATTTCCTTACTAAAGATAAACATTTCCCTTCAAAGGCACAGGGGCAATGAAGCAAGAGATGTGCTGGGGAGCTTCCTAAACATTTTTCAAACAGGAAAGCATTCAAAAGCAACTTTCTAGTCCCTGGGCCCTGCAACTTGGGCTATGAAAGACACTACACTGGTCACAAAGACTCTGCCTCAGGGCGTCCTGGTCCACACTTAGAACGAAGTTACTTATAATTCCAGAAGCACGGGCTAATAAATTCTGCTATAATAAGAACAAAGGCATTGTCACAGGGTCAGGTCAAGAAAGTTGTGCTAACCTAGTATCCTGTTGACAAGAACTGCCTCAAATGACATACCCTGCTAGAAGGTTCTCCCAGAAGCCAACCTTGACCAAGCTTCTCTTGCTGGGTTCTGCCATTTGTTCCATATATTTAAACCCTGTTTGAATCAGTTTGTGCTTCCTACCAACAAACAAAAATACCCAAAAGCTTGGTGCTCTCCTTTGCCAAGGCTTATTGCGTCCACCTTCACTACATCTCCATCCCCATGATCTGCCCTTTTCTCTAGACCTACCTCCATACTCCCGGATGAAGGGACCTCATCATTTCTTACCTGGACTGTAGAAACAAACCCTCCTCTTCAATTTATTCTCCTTACAGCTGCCCAAGTGATATCCCTAAAGCACAGTGACTCTGTCACCCCCTAGTTCAAGTTCTAGAGGCTTTCTGTTGCCTCCAACAAAAAATAAAAATGACTTTATTTGGTACCAAAGCCTTTCATTATCTGGTTCCAACCTAGCTTTCTAAACTTTCATTAGATTACGATTCCTGGGGGACTGTCTCGTTCAGCCAAATTGGCCCACTCGCCATTCCCCATGGATGGTAGTGCCTTGGCACAGGGAGTCCCTTTTGTCTAGAAGGCTCTCTTTCCTCCCCACCCCCAGAACTCATACACCGGAATTACCCTGTGCCCCTTTGGCATGTCTCTGATTGGAGGGCTCCTTCCAGAACCTCCATGTAGGGGAGGTGTCCCAGTCACCACATGTCCTCCAAGCTGCTTGCCAGACTTCCTCTACCACATCCCCATGGTCTGGGTACCTTTGTTCCACCTCCTTTCCCTCCAATTTTCAGCTTCCTTTTATATATTATCTTATCCCCATTAGGGGGTTGTCCTTGGTTCTCAAAGAGGACCAAAATGACATCACCATGATAAAGTCAAATTTCAATGTGTCTGACTATGACTGATCAGACTAACATGAGCTTGGAATGTTCTACCACAGATTGGGCACAGAGAGTCCATGTGAACATTTGGGGTGGATACTCTATATTTACACATCTTTTGAGCTGTTTCAATTCTGCTTTGCTCACTAAGCACAGCAGCTTCTCTGATTTTGGCACACCATGCTGAGCAGTCCTGTGCCAGTGTCTCCCATGTCACACAATCAATTCTAAAGTTCTTGAGAGAGACCTTGGGAGTGTCCTTCCTTGCATCGCTTCTTCTGACCACCATGTGATCACTTGCCCTGTGTGAGTTCTCCACAAAATAGTCTTTTTTGGCAAGCGTACATTTTACATTCGAATGTTACATTAGAATGTAAGGTTCTTGAGAACAGGGGCGATCTTTCCTTTTATACTTGTATTTGTATTTCCAGATTAGCCCAGTGCCAGACATATAGCAGGCCTTAATAAATGACTGTTGACTGACTGACTTCCATTTCTTAGAATCCTGTAAATATGTGGGAGAAGGAGCGGGACTGCCTTTCATTACTGCTTATCTTACTGCTCAGTTTAATTAAATGCCTTTTGTTTAATGTGTAATTTGTCTTAGTACTGTAAAAGTGGATAATGAATGGGGGCTCAGGTGGATTTAAACAGATGTTAATGCAAGGAACCCCAAACCTAAATACAGCTTTAAGTAGACCACACTGGGCAAGAGTTATGCTAGACTGACTGACGCTGCTCACGTTTCAAAGGGTTTAACCCTCGTCTCAGCTTCCCTTTCTCCCCAATATGCCCTTTGATCTTGACATTTAGTTGCAGCTCTCTAGGCTTATTTCTAATTCTATTATACCCTTTCTTTTTCCATGGAAGAAATACAACACTAACCACACTGCAAGAGGAGGAAGGCAAGGTTGATAAACCCAACAATGGGGCATCCCCACATAGGGTATGTACCTGCTTGCTTCTTTCTTCCTATAATCAAGTATCGTCATAAAGACACTAAGTGTGCTTTGTGCATTACTATCAATGCCCATGACAGTGGAATCTAAGGATACCACCTCCAGATAGAGATGTGCTTGTTGATAACATTTAGCAATCAGCTCTCCAGTGGAAAAAATAATTTTTTAAGTTTAATCTATGTTAGTAACATTTTTTTCCATCCAGATTTAAGCCTAGACAATCAGCAAAACAATAAATTAAGCCCTGATCTGCAGTTCTTGGCCAGTTTCTAAGGTGTAAATACTCTCTCACACATGCACAAAATTAGCCATCAGCTCTTAGGAGCTCCTTCAGAATGGCTTTTGCTCAGTCCTGCTTAGAGAAATCATTAACTTGAGCCTTCAAGCTTGATTATTTGGTTTCCTAGTGCAGAGCAGATCAAAAACAACAAATAAATAGGAAGAAGGTATGCTAGAGGCAGGCACAGTGACTGAAAAATTACAACTGAGGGCAAGACCTGCTTCACTGTTGTCTATATATTCTCGTGGCTCAGCAGATAGTGCTTAGTAACTGCTGGTTGATTGTTAACAGCAGAAAAAAACAACTAGGTGGGAGTAGGGGATACAGTGCTGGGCCTGGAATTGGGAAGATCTGAGTTCAAATCTAGCCTCAGATATTAGCAGTATGACCTTGGATAAGTCATTTAATCTGTCCGTAGGCCTCAGTTTCCTCAACTGTAAAAAAGGAATAATAATGCCTACTGTCCAGAGTTACTGTGAGGAACATATAGGACAATATTTGTAAAAGTGTTGATCTATGTGCCTAGCACATAGTATGTGCTGTATAAATGCTACCTATTTATGGTTGGCTCAGTGGATAGAGCACTGAGCCTGGAGTCAGGAAGGCCTGAGTTCAAATCCAGCCTCAGATCCTCACTAGCTGCATGACCCTGGGCTAGTCATTTAACCTCTGTTTGCTTTAGAAAGAAATGACAAATCACTCCAATACCTTTGCCAAGAAAACCCCATGGACAGTATAGTTCATGGTGTCACACAGAACTGGCCACAACTGAACCACAACAAAGAAAGGGATAGGAAAACGAACAGAAGCAGGCCCACGAGGGACCATTTAGTGTATGGGAAAAGAGTCTTACACACTTCAGTAACTCCTGAAAGCAAAACTGCATTACAACATGGTGCAATGATGGATGTTCAAAGTGATGACATTAAATTTCTTTTCAAAGATGTTAAATCATATTAAGTGTCCCCTGTTTAAGATGGCAAGGAAGTGCATAACACATTTTAGAAAGATTTCCATCTAAAAAGTGAACATTTCAAAAGTTTCTTTGCTTAAAGGGATGCATTCAAAAACCTTCCAGTGCAGGGGAAGAAGTCAGAGGACACGGGTTTAAATCTCCTCTCAATCACTTACTAACTTGATGACCCTGGGAAAGTCACTTAACCCTCCTGGGTACATTTCCTCATCTGTAAAGCAATGGGGTTAAACTAGCTGGCCTTGAAGGCCTAAAACGGAGATCTCATGGTGAATTTTTAGCTATTTAGGTATAATAAATGCAAGGTCAGTGGATGCCTACTTCTGCCTGATGTAGTATCTATCCTCTATAGATGTTTGATGACCATGCTCCTGAAAGTCCATACTGATGTGGAGGGGAGGACCCAATCTCTCCTGGCCAGAACATATACAGCTATTCTGGTGCTGATTCTGGTTGGTTACTACATGGTATCCCTTTGTCTGTCACTCTTTCTCTATCTCTCTCTGTCTTTCTCTGTGTCTTTGTCTCTGTCTCTCTCTCCTCTTCCCTCCCCCCCAACCATCATGATGATGAAGGCAAGATATGTTGTAAGGCTCCAGAGAGAAACAGATGGAGAGAGATAGAGAGAAACAGAGACAGAAAGACAGAGTCAGATAGATAGAAACAAAGTGAGAGACAGACACACAGAGAGAAAGAGTTACACAGAGATGGTCAGAATCAGAGAGAGGAGAGACAGTCAGAGACAAAGAAAGTCAAGCAAAGAGAAAAGAGAGACAGAGACAAAGAGAGTCAGATACGGATAGTGATGAAGAGAGAGACACATAGAGAGGTAGACAGAGATGGTAAGAGACAGACAGATATATGTACACACACACACACACACACAGAGGAGGGAGGGTAAATGTCTGACTCTTCCCAGCCCCCTCCTGCCAACCGTGACCAATATATGGCCAGAGGCCTAGGACAGCTGTTTTTCTATGTCCTGTACTTATTCTTTCCTTCTCTGAGGTGGAGGAATCCTAAAGACAGATATGACTTTATAAGTTTCAAGTTGCTAAACATCCATACAAGAGTTCACTTGCAGCAAAACCAAATGGTCCTGTGGAGCACTGAGAAGTAATCAGCTTGACCAGGACAAATTTTGAAGTGAACCTAGTGAATTTGTAGCTACCACTTTAAATTTGAGTACACTCTCTCCATGGAAGGAAGGCAATAATGAGGGGAATGTCCATCCAATGTCAGAGAAAATATTTTCGTACTTTTTTTCTTGCTATGTCTTCTCAATAAATATCCCTTTGTAAAAGCTAATTGATGTTAGCTGGTTAAATTGAAAGTGGGGTCCTACTCCTGACACAGGAGAAATACTAACTATAACTGGCAATTAATATTAGGGAAAACACAATGGATTGTGCAGCGGGGCTAAATAGAACAGTATTAGAATATACTTGCCCTCTCTCAATGATTCCCTCACCCCACCCCCAATACTAATGAGGAGATAGCTACCCTCCGGGGGGACCTGACTGACAAACGAATAGGATTTAAAACAAAGACTCACAGATCTTATGTAACTCCATGAGATGGTCGGGGGAAGAAGGATGTAGAATCAGCAGCCAGTCTGTCCTCATCCCAGCTCCCAAGCCATCACTCTCTGCCTAGGGGCTTATTGCAGCAGTGATCGTCTCAGTCAACAAGAGACTGATTTGTTCAGTTAATGCTTTTTGTAAGTTCTCAGTACTATTTTGGCAGCCAATCAAAACATGCCCCCCCCAAAAAAAAACCCCTACACAAAAAAACCATGGACCAGCCACAGAATGCCTGCATACTCCCTTTCATGTCATCACAAACCAGGATCACTGAACATCCTGAAAACTGGACCTTCATTGGGCTACATCCTTGTTACATACGTAGAAAATGGATAAGAGAACATTTTGAGCTCCAAATTGGTCGGAGAAGGGAGGCATTCCCTTTTATTTCCCATATTTCACGTAAAACAAGGCCATCTAACTCTTCTACAAAGGAAATCTTTTAACAATCACATGCATACTTTCTTTAGTTGTATATGATGCCAAAGAATCCACACTTTGGGCATCTGGGGAGTGAATCTAGTCCTTCCATGTCAATGATTAATGAGGAAACAATAAAAATGGGAGGTGCAGAACCACTATCCATGTCTTTTCAGATGACACTGGCGGTTTGTGACAAATAGTTCTTTTCTTTCACCACAGTCCCAAACCCTTTCACTACCACTGTGACATATTCACTTTGTGTCTACGGGCCACCTACTTCCACAGCACACTCAGGTAAAGCAATTCTCAATCTTCCTTTAGCAGAAGGCAAAACTGAGGCATACAGAAGCTACGGTCTGAAACCCAGGTCATCCATGAAAGATGGTGACAAGACTGCTATGAAAAACAGAATTTTCCACATTATAAGGGACTTATCTTCTGTCTTACTTCCCCCCAAAGGGCTGGAAAACCTCCCACTCTGCTGAAAGCATGATACTTCTTTAAACAAACAAACAAATCCCCAATGATGACGGTATTTGATTTAATTTGGCTACAAGAGCAATGAAGCCCAGGAAAGCCATGAGTCTTAACAGAAATATATTGTAAACGACAGGGGGAAATTTATTTTAAAAATTATAGTAGATCTGCAGAGTTCCCAGGAAGTATCATTCATAATTCATGCCAAACTCATACCAATGTGCACAGCTTCTTGTAAATCAGGTTTAACTCATCATATGATTTCACCCATTCACCAACAAAGAACAAAAATAAGGAGAGAAAAGAGTTTTCCTTTTTCATGTGAGGTCTCGTCTCTAGCTGATTAATACAATCATAGCCATGGCTACCTCATGACCAAGATCCACCAACATCTAAGTGCCACATAAAACCAACTCATAAACTGATAGTAAGAATAACAGCTGACATTTATATATGCTTTTGAGGTTTACAAAGTGCTTTAAATATAGTATCTCATCGATCTTTACAACAAGCATTTGGAATAACTAGCATAGACAAAATTGTGCCCATTTTACAGGTGAGAGAAATGAAGGAATTTGTCCATGCTTTCAAAGCCAGTCAGGAGTGCAGGTTAGAGATCAGTTCAGGTCTGCTGGGAGTGGGTCTAGGGCTCTTTCCACTACCCCATAATGTTTCCAGGGGCTGTTCTGGGGCTGGTCCACAGTGCTATGTTCTCAAAGATTCGGTTAATTCACTAAGATACATATGTGCATGTGTAGGGATAAAACAGAATAAACATTAAGTACCTACTACATGCTATTATCCCCATTTTACATCTAGGGAAACTGAGAGAAATGGAGGTTAAGGAACTTTCCAATGGTCACACAGCTAGAAAGTGTCTCAGGCTGGAAGAACTTCAGTTCTTCCTGATTCTAGCCCGGCACTCTATTTTCATTGTGTGACTTAGCTGCCTATGAACTACCGTGATCAGTTTGAGAGTTTGTAGGCTGACGAGAGGATAAGACATGTCTAGGGAAACAACTTAGCAAAGGCTAACATGTTGATGAGGAGGAGGAGGAGGAAGATGAGGATGATGATGATAGCTAGCATTTCTATATCACTTTAAGGTTTACAAAGCTGTCCACAAATATCTCATTTTATCCTCTTAGGAGGTACATGCTATCATTATCCTCATTTTACAGATAAGAATACTGAGGTAGTCAGGGGGTAAGTGACTTACCCAAGGTCACACAACCAGTAGGACTTTCAACCCAGGTCTCCTGGTTCTGAGGGAGTTCTCTAAGTACTTTGTCATACTTCCTCTCATATATAATGTATATAATAAAACACATATATAGTTATAAATATATTTATATACAAATATATAATTCATATATATAAATATTTATATACAAATATATAATATCATACATATGTGATAAAAAGCATGTATATAGATATAAATTTATAAGCACTTCTATATAAATATACTATATGCATGTATATGGTAAGATATGTGTGTATACAGAGGTAAATATATACAAATATATACATATATGTGGCAAGATATGTAGATAGATATAAATATATACTAATATATAATACATATGCATTTATGGCAAGATATGTATGTTTAGGTAGAAATACATATGAATGTTTATATGTAAATGGATATTATATAGACATGTATATATGTATGTGTGTGCATCTCTGTTTGTGTCTGTGTTAAAACACAGGTTGTGTGACGATTTATCATGTATTTTACAGTGGGGAGTCTTTTGGTTAATAGGTTGGACCAGAGGGCCACTGGGATCCCTATCAACTCTCAGGTTTTATGTAGGAATGTGAACTGGGTATGAGGTGGGGGCTATAGGGTAGGGGAGTGTAATGAGTAGCAAAGCAAGTGTCTGCTGGCATAAGAAAGTTCTCCAAATGGTGATCCCTGAGGTCTTCTCAGCGGGTCAACAAGATTACAACTTTTCATAATACCATAGGATTCTAAGTTCTAATAAATACTGATAGGTCTAACTCTCATAACAATAACTCACATAAATAAAAGCTCTTTGGGAAGGTCCTAGTGTAAGACTAAAAATGGTACTAAAAAAATGGTGAATTTCTTCATCTGTAAGTTCTCTCCACCAATAAAATCACAAGTCCACACTTTAACCTGTGGCCCTGGAAGACTGTCTGAGGCAGTAAGCTTCTTTCCCAGGTTGAAAGGGCCAGTGCATTATAGGCAGGACTTAAACTCAGATCTTCTCTCATATTATCTATGTGCGGATATGTATATGCAGGAAGGGACTTCAGCCTACTGCATACTCCCCCGGAGCAAATAATAGTGATAAATGAGATATGAATATTTGAAAGTACAAAGAAGTGTTAACATCTTGCCATCCTTTAACAAAGAGTCTGGCTGTTAGCCAGGAACAGATTGGCCATGACTGTACATGCTGTATTTGTGGGAGAGTGTGCCCCAGGTTTATGGAGTGAATGGTTTGTAACTACAGCACTGTTTTTCCCGTGTCATTATAGTAAATGTCAGTGCTTTGAGCTGCCTGTATTTACTTGCTATAAATAGTAAGCTCACTGATGGAGGCTTGTGAATGAGGAGGTCAAGACCCACAGATTATCCCACCTGGAACCTGAGAGTATCAGATGCACTCTGGGACCCAACCCAATGATGCAAATTGGCAGAAATAGCTCAGAATGACAGACCAGCACATGCCAGTCAAGGGATGGTGATAAGCCATGAGTGGCCGGGGGGTAATGATAAGAGGGGCAGCATTCTTTAAGAATGCATAAAACAATGTCTTTACATACTATAAGCACTTCAGCTAAGCACTTTAAAACTGCAGAAAATAGCTCATATTGAATGTGAGCTGGTAGGTTTGTTGAGAGGAGGTAATTCCTCATGGGCCTCTGGACAAACTACTTTCAGAGCAAGAAGACAACATCCCCTAAAGAGGCTGCCTTCTCTATCATCCTCCAGAGGAGGAGAAAGTGAGGCTGACACCTTTGTACAGCTCTGTTTCACTTAAAGCCAATTCACTCACAAGTCAAGACATCACCCTTGTGATGTCATGGATCCCCTTTTAGAACAAAGGATAAACAACAAGGAGGTAAATATTTCTCCCTGCAACACTGGGGAGGGAGTGAGAAGATATACTTAATTTGCAATGAATAAATAAACTCTCTCTGAAGTTTTTGTTTGGGTGGTCCATAGTTCTTTATCACACTACTCTAAACATGACAATCCCAGTAGCGTTAGAAGACACTTCTCTACTGGCCATCCAAATTAGTAAGCACCTGATATACAAGGCATCATGCTGGGAGTCAAGGATAAACAAATGAAAATCCAAACAATCTCTGCTCTCCAGAAGTCTGTTTATCAGGGCCAGTAAATATGCTACAAAAGAGAATGTGAATATAGCAAGGGAGAGATCCAGACAAAGTGCATCCAGAAAATTTGAGGATGGTGGAATAAGCATTTGCCCCTGGGAATGGAGAGGAGGGTTGAGGACAGACTTCATATAGAAGGTGGTTCCAATGCTGGACTTAGAGGAAAACCTTGAATTTTGAACACCCAGTCTGATTTTTTTATTTTTTATTAAAAGGGACCATCCCTTGAGTAACTACTTAAAAGAGGCTTATTTATTGAATGGTATATATCGCTCAAAGTGCGAATCTGATAAGATCTTAGCCTAAAAGGGCCAGGATCTCCCATTGCATCCTGGGTCATCTCCAGTCACCCTGATGAATATCTGGTTGCTAGATCCAGATGGCTGTGGAGGAGAAGTGAGGCTGGTGACCCGCACAGCCCTCCCTCACTCAAATCAAAGTCACCTGCAAGTCACGTCCTCACCTTGGTGTCGTGGTCCTCTTCGAGAATGAAGGATAAACACAACCACAGTCTACTCTTGAACACCTGGGTTCGGAACGCCTCGTGATCTTCATCACTGCCTTTAGGCGTCTACCCTCACAGGTAGTAATGATAATAGCAGTTAACATTCCTATAATACTTACTGCATGCCGGGCACTTTGCTAAGTGCTTTACAACTATTATCTCACTTGACCCTCACAACTATGCCATGAGGTAGATGTTGTTATCCCCATTTTATAGGTGAGGAAACTCAGGCACACAGAGGTTATGTGACTAGCTCAGTAAGCATCTTAGGCTAGATCGGATCTCAGGTCTTCAAGACCCCACACTCAGCACTCTAATCACTTAGCTGCCTCTAATGTAATCACCAATGCTGGCTCTAAACATGGTTTGTTATCCACAGGCTCAGGTGTGACTGTGATAACTGAGGTGTGACCAGAGGTCCTTGACATGCTAAACACACCTACAAGGTCTGCATCTATCGCCACCATTTGAGTCATAAGAAAGTC
This sequence comes from Bettongia penicillata ogilbyi, assembly GCA_023548195.1. NCBI lineage: Eukaryota > Metazoa > Chordata > Mammalia > Diprotodontia > Potoroidae > Bettongia > Bettongia penicillata. Next base: position 1,435,731 of record JAJHZJ010000526.1, on the reverse strand, counting down.
CAATTCATTATTCATACCAAACGGTATGCGTTATCTGTCGAGCTCAGTCTGTTCAAAATGCACCACCTGTCTCTGAATGGCTACACATCAGTCAGTCTGTTTGCCATTGTTTTCTCCCACTGTTTTACAGCCAGGCCACATCAATTTGAAATTACACTTCACTGGGTCCTTAGGGTGTTTGTTCCAGCTTAGTTTCTCCACCTTATGAGTTATCATCTTGGGTCAGATTTATGATCTACCCAGGGATTATTCCATCTCTCACAGTAGCATCAAGGACCATAGTAGTGGAGGATATAATGGATTCCCCTTGAGCCGTATCAAAGGTCTAGGTCAAATCAAAGTAATTCCTTATGCCATGAGGTTGAAATATTTAATCGGCACTTGGGCAGCTACACTGTTTGTACTTTTAGCTATTGGGAAGGTGGATAAAAGAAGTATCAGCAGTTGGTTAATGAGAAAATTTATACCTAAATCCTGGAAGACACAACAGATAACCTAAATCCCTGCCACTTTTCCCACCCCCTGCCAAGCCTTCATGAACATTTACTTTACCTGATGAGCGAGGGTCACTTATTCCTACATGCTGTCATCCAGACAGCATTCATGTGTTAAAGTGAGAATTGCTATGTGTTAGTAAAAAGAAGAACTTCTTGCTTACTTAGATATTTTTACTTATTGAAAGGGAAGGGGAGAGACATCTTATGAGAAACTTCTGAGAAAACTACCTTTCATAGTTGGGCAGAAACACAGTTGTAAGAGAACCTGAGAGAAAGCAGCCACTCAGAGAAAAAGGACTCACTGGTGGTAAAGGTGGCCAAGGTGTTTGGTTTCCCAGCAACTCATTTACATGACTGTTTTGAACACTTTGAGGATGATAGTTGAGAAACTCTGTGAACTAAACCCTTTTGGTAACTATGGGGCAATTGTACATTGCCTATTTGTGATTAATTTGACAGAGAAAAAAAAGAATTTTGTTCTCACTTTAAGGAAGAAGGGAATCTCTTCACACAAGGAGACCTTGCCTCGAGGCAGGGGTCAGCCTGCAACCAAAGTACAAGAGCCAAGTATAGAAACACTGTGATTTAAAGCAGAAGCAGAGAAGGGAGATCAGAAGAGCAGTTGATTCAAGCTAAACTCAGCTGAATGTAGAAAAGTAGGCTTTGCAGCTGCTGATGGGAGCTGCTCTGATTGGAGGAAAACCCTCCTGTTTAAAAGAACTAATTTAAGGAAAGCAGAATCCTCTGTCATTTAAAGAGTTGGCTGGGGAATGGAAAGGCTAGACTGCCTTGTCCTTTAATGTTATGACAACTTTAAAAATGGAAACCTCTCAGAGGTTTGTTTTCCTTATTTTTAAATGACACCTATGGCTTGAGAAGGGACTAGGTGGCCAAACCTGAATAATTCAATGTACTCTAGACTTAGGGGAACAGTTTTTTTCTGAGAGAGCTAACACTGCCTCCATGTTTAGTCAAGGAAACTGACCTGAACAGCATTGTAGAGCCTAGGATTTGAGTCTTTGCTTTCACAAAAAGAGCTTTTCGCTACTTCAGTGCCCCAAGAGAAGAAACTAGCATAGAATCAGCTATCCACAGCAGGAGAGCAAAGAAAGTAGAATTTTTACTTTCTGGGTGTCCCTAGTGATTAGCACAGCCTCTAACATCCAGTAAAGCATTTAATAAATGCTTGTTGACTGTCTGGCTGACAGGCCTCACCCAATAGGTAACGTGTGGTACACACTAGTCCTTAAGAAGATCAAGGAAATTAAACTTAATTGTCCATTAATTTGACGCATGGGTTTTCCTACTCATGTGCTTCCCTGATAGCATTTTATAAGTTTGATTGATGGGAGAATGTTATTCAGTTTTACAGGCTGTTGTGAAAAGCAAATGAGATAATAATTGTAAAGTGGTATATAATAAGTGCGATACAACTGTTATCATCTAAATGTTTCATGATTAAGAATTAATGGTATTTTCTTGGTTGATGCATTTAAAATGGAAATGCAATGGTGGGGACTCAAGGGCTAGAGCTGTGAATAGTAGCTATATAGCTCCTCCATAAGTGACTTATAGCACCATGGGTTCCTTTGGGGAACCATCTCTATCTGCCACATGGGTACAGGAGGGAGAGACCAGGAAAAGTACCACACCTTTATTATATTCGTAAACCCATCTGCTCTTCAAGATCTTGTCAGGGATCTTATTGCCATTTGCTGATGATTCTAACACTTGAAGTGCTGAGGAAACTTCTAAAAATGGTAATCTAAGACTCCATGGAGGCTCTGTAAATGACTGGACATTACCACACACACTCTGTAAGTGAGTGGACACTGCCACTGCTCTAGAAGAACATTCAAATATTGTTGGTCTGGAGTTGCATGATGTATTAGTACAGTATGGCTCACCAGACTTTGAAAAGATCTTGTCAAATAATCTATCAAGCAACAATACCCTACCCCAAAGTACATTCCATTCTGTGCTACTTGAATTGTAACTCTTGGTGATTCGAGAGTTAATGGTCCCACCTTTGTCTCTCTCTTCCCAGTTCCTCCCCTTTCCTCTTTTCCCTTCTCATTTCTTGTCACAAGTAATGTTTACTTTTTTCCAATCAATCTACAAATGTTCACTAAATACCTGCAAGGTGCCAGGCTTTATGCTAGATGCTGGGGTCCCAAAGACAAAAATGAAACAGTCTCTGCCCTCAAGGTACTTCCATTCTCTTGGATACTAAGAAGGAGAGGAGAAGTGCTAGCAGCTAAGAGGCTCTTGTATAGGAAATGAGCTGAACTTTGAAGGAAAGTAACTCTAAGTAGCAGACATGAGTAGTAAGTGCACCCTAGGCATATGATACTGTAATGGTAAGGGAATTTGAAGATCCTTCCTGCCCCTTAATAGGCCCATGTGACCTGCTTTGAACTCTGGTCCAGTCTATAGCCTGAGTCAAATGGATCCTACAGTGGGAGGAGCAGGAAGGAGGAGGAAGAGAGAGTGAAATGGAGCTGTGAGAGAGGAGGCAGAGCAGAGCAGCTAGTATGAGTAAGAAATGAGTGATTTTGCCTAAGGGAGTTTGTTTGTGAGGAGACTTGATAGAGGGAAGGCTTGGGGATGGCCATGCTCCCTGCATTGATAAAATGTATAGATTTCTTTGTTACCATGATGGATTTGGCTTTCTGATGTTTGAATAAATGTCTTGGCTTCATCTTTGAGGAAGAGAGTTTGTATTTTGCGATTTTACCCTGGAAATAAGCATGCATATCTGTAGCAGTTGTTATGGGTATTGCATTGGTGTTACAGGTATGGCCAGTCTATGAGGTCCATAGTGAACTGGGCTTAAGGCTTGTTCTTTGAGCAAGAAATGTAGCCAGTAAACCCAAAGGAAAAAAGGCAGATTTTGGCCATGAAGTTGTACCTTCCCCTGGGTAGAGTACCACAGGAGAGGAGAGGGGAAAGGAGGGGAGAGGAGAGGAAGAAAACTAAATGGAACGTAAGTAAATAAATCTTTAGCAATTCTTCTAAAACATCTAATGGAGAGTTTTGCTATTCATATGCCGAAGATATTTTTTGCATTAGTTGGGTCCTTTGTTTATATAGACTATATAGTTCGCCCCTGCCTCTCCCCCTCCACTATTTTAACATGTATTATTGGGAGTTCTCTATACCTAGTTATGATTTTGAGCTCCAGATTCCTGTGCTTCAATTACAACTACCAGGAAAGGAATATTTCTTTCTCTTTTCTACAGGATACACAGCCACAACTTACTGTCTTATTTCCTATCTTCTATTTTTTTAAAGCAACTGTTCATCCTCAGTATCACACTCATTTGACTCCTCTGCACACTTCCAATGTTGAGGTTTTGTTACTTTTCTATATCTGTCATTAAATTAAAAGCATATTGGCATTTTGGACAGGGGTGGGGTTTGGGGAAGAAAGGTTAGATTTCAGACTAAAAACAAGACCCCAGATATGACTGCTCTAATTTTGTTTTTAATAAAGAAATATTTTCTTGTCTGGAAAATTCTTCAGGCATTCTTTCAGTGGCTTATTATGTCTTCCTAGTTCTCTTGAAACATCTTCACTCTTTCCTAAGTCCAATATTGATGGATCCCCCTCACTACCACCATCAGTTTTAAGCAGAGAACACAGAGACAGATTCAGAGAATGGAAAACAAGAAAATGAACTTCATACCAAGAAAAAGAAAATAGGTTAGTCAAAGGCAAAAGAAATATCTGCCAATAAAAAATCACATTTGTTTTAGTTACTGTTCTTAACTTTCTCTCCCCTGGCATTAAGTGAAATAAAATTGCATGTCCCCAGCTTCCAGCAGCTTATATACAATCAGCACCCCAGGCAATGGTAGACACAGAGTTCAAGTGTAGTGAGAACAAATTCAAAGAAACAGACTGTAGATACAATCGAATCCAGCATTTATAATCACAGTAGCTGGTAATGGTCATGAAGAGAGGAGAAAGAAAATGGGCAAATCATTTGGACCTCAGTTTCCTCATCTGTTAAAAAAAATTAAAGGAGAGAGTGGAAGGGGCTTATTTCATTTGAATAATTTCTAATGAAGATCTTCTAGCATAAAAATTCTATAAACTCTTCTGAGGTATCCCCATGCAACCAGCCACTACCTGTCAATGAGAGGGTCAACCCATTGACATCTAAGCATGAGTAGAGCAAGGTCAAAGAAGAATGGGATGGGGTGGTGAATATTGCTAAAGAGGGATTTGCTATCTCTCTTCCATTGCACTTACATAGAATCACAGAATAGTGGAGCTGGAGGAGACTTTAGGGATTCTTTATTCCAGTACTTTCATATTGCAGATGAGGAAGTTGAGGCCCAGGGAGGCTTGACAGCCTATTTGATATTGTTAGCTGACGACAGAACCCAAAATAGAACCCCAAATTTTCAACTCTCAGCCTAGGACCAGCCTGCACCACAGCACCCCCATCACTTCCAATAGTGACTTTTGGTACGTTGCATTCCAAAGGTGTCCTCAGGCCCAGAATTTCATTTTTCCATGCAATTTTTTCCATACAATTTTTCCATACAATTCAGCTGCTAATACTTTAATTTAGGTGCCATCTCCTCCATAGAAGCCTTCTTTAGGCCCTCTCCTACTCAAAGTAAAAACCCTCTCTCCTCAAATTTCTTCCAACATTTGGCCTCCACTTCTCTCTCTCCCTTGTGTCATAGTAATTTATGTACATGTCTTTTCCACCATTAAATCGCAACCTCCTGTGTCCTATAAATTTTTGCATGCACAGGGCCACCACAGGGTCTGGTAGTCTTTTAATAAATGTTCTTTGAATGAATCTGCTCTGTATGTTCCTATATGTGGGCATGTTGCCACCTCCACTGTCTTCGTATACTTTGAAGCATAGTGCCTGGCACATAGTAGGCACTTTATAAATGCTTGCTTATTCTATGATTGTCTGTTGTTCAGTATTCCAGTTGTTTCCAACTCTATGTGACCCCATGGACATCATCCATGGAGTTTTCTTGGCAAAGTTACTGGAGGAGTTTTCTATTTCTTTCTCAAGTGTGTCCACATTTTATAGAAGAGGAACTGAAGCAAAAAGTGTTCAAATTACTTGCCTAGGACATATAGCTAATAAGTGTCTGAGGCCTACTTTGAATTCAGATCTTCCTGACTCCAGGCCCAATATTCTGTCTACTGTAAAACCTGTTAGTCGTTTCAATCGTGTCCAAGTCTTCATGACCCCATTTTGGGGGTTTTCTTGGCAAAGATATTGAAGTGGTTTGCTATTTCCTTCTCCAGCTCATCTGTCAGATGAGAAAACTGAGGAAACAACATTAAGTGACTTGCCCAAGGTCACGCAGCTAGCAAGTATCTGAGGCTAGATTTGAGCTCGAGTTTTCCCGACTCCAGACTCAGTGATCTATCCACTGAGATGCCTAGCGGCCCCTTGCTTAACAACAGCCCATATCGATTATCATCATGAAATGAATAAAGTACTAGATTTAGAGTCAGAGGACTTGGATTCAAATTCTGGCTCTGCTGCTTATTTACTTGTGTGAGGTTGGGAAAGTCATTTCGCTTATCTGCTACAATTTCATCATTCACAAAATAAGCAGACTGGACTAAATGATCACGAGGGGACTCTCTCAATTCTAAATTTATGGTCCTACCAAACTCATAAGCTTTCACACAGAGACCAAATAGAGACAGGTATGTGATACAGTAGATAGAGCACTTCCTGGGCCTGGAGTCAGAAAGATCTGAGTTCAAATTCGGCCTTGGACTCCTATTAGCTGCGTGACCCTGGGCAAGTCATTCAGCCTTTCAGTTACTGAATCTGAAAAAGGGGCATAATTATAGCACCCATCTCACAGAGACAATATTTCCAATGCTCTCTGCAAAGCTTAAGTGCTGTTAGCTCAGCTGTAACTTGTAATATAGACGTAGAAAGTGATTCCTCTGTGATGACATCTGGCCCTTAAATAGTACTTTAAGCTTTGCAAAGAGCTTTCCAAATATTGTCTCCTTTCGTCTGCACAACTCCCAGCCACAAATAAATGTAGATTTTCTTTGCCTCTTCTTCTCTTTTAAAACTCATTGTGAAGTAGTTCTAACAAACCAAACACAAAAATCCCACGAGATTTCTTGTCCTCCGCAGCTGGGAGGAAACACCACTAAAAAAAATTCAGAATGTGCTCTACAGTATAACCAGTCAGTCAACAGTTAGCTGGTCAACAAGGACTTACTGTGTGCCAGGGACTGGGCTAAGTGGTGAGGATGCAAATACAATTTAAAAAAAAAAAAGACAGTCCCCTCTCCTCAAGGAGGGGGAAGACAGCACAAAAGCCAAAAAACAAGATGGAGGTGGGGAGGTGAGGGCAGCAAGGTACCCAAAAAGGAGGCACGATGGGGAATGGGCAGCCCCCTCCTCAAATGGAGGCCTGGGGAGCCCATGACTGCCTCCCAGAGTCAGAAGACCCAGTCAGAGGCACAGAAGATAATGAGGAGAGGAGAGGACAAAGGCTGATTCTATCTGGCCTCTAAGAATTCCAAATGTCATTCAAGGCTTGCCTTAGGGGCCACCTTCTATATGAAGTCTATTACTTTCTTCCTTTAATGCTCATGGAGATGGTTATTTCTTTTCATATTGTATCCTTGAGCCCCACCAGATGTAAACTCCTTAAGTGTCTTTTCTTCTGTTTTTGCAGTCTTTAGCAGCCAACTCGTATCTTGCACATGGTAGGTAGACTCTAAAATGCTTGTCAGATCCAAGCAAAGCACCTCCCAACATGCCCTGGAAGTGAGTCATTTGGGGCTATCCATTTACCTAAAAGCACTCAATTTACTTCCCGGCCCTTCTGACTCTGTCTGTACAGGGCATAAAAGAAGATTCTTAAGGCTTGCGATTATATTTAAAAAAAAAACAAAACAAAACCCTGCCTGCCTTGCACATTCTCAAAGCAATTGGTTCACATGACCCCTCATGTCTTTATGTTAGCCAGGTTAGAAACATTGCGACCAAGTCACCTGCTCCTGTAATCAAAGCCCTGCCATGAGAGAGCTAAGGAACATCAGCTATGGTCTAATGACTCTGACCAAGGGGCGCCAAGGATACCATATGGTCTTGTTTGCTCTACGGTAGGAAGCCATGCGGGAGACATCACAGCACCACTTGGTGCGAGATCCAGTCTGCATTTTTAAAGAGCGATACTGTTTCTGACAGAAGCGATACTGTTACCTACCAGCAAGGCACAGTGTATCAATCAATAAGCATTTAGTAAGTGCCTGTTATATATGACAGGCATTAGAGAAACAGAAACAACAGTAAAAGAGTCCCTGCCTTCAAAAAGATACATTGTATAGGCAGGAAAGAACACATAACATACTATTTATCAAAATCCGACGTAAAACCTTGAGGGCAACTAGGTGGCACAATGGATAGAGTACTTGACCTAGACTCAGGAAGACCCCTCTTTCTGAATTCAAATCCAGCCTCAGATACTTACTAGCTGGGCAGCCCTGGGCAAGTCACTTAATCCTATTTGCCTCAGTTTCCTCATCTGTAAAATGAGCTGGAGAAGGAAATAACAAATCACTCTAGTATCTTTACCAAAAAATAACCCAAATGGGGTTGTGAAAAGTCAGATAGGAGTATGAAAATGCCAGAAAGATTTTTCTTATCTGTAAAATGCTCTGGAGAAAGGTCAAAGCATTCTAGTATCTTTGCCAAGAAAACCTCAAATAGGGTCACGAAGAGTCAGACATGACTGAAAAAGGACCAAAAACTTATGAAAAACCTTAGATGATCATTTTTCCATTGGTGATTTGGGTCTAGAAAAGCAGAATGATATGGTGCATAAAAGGCTATCCCTGAAGTTAGAAAGACTGGGTTCAAATTCTGCCTTGACACAGAGTAGTTGTGTGACCATGGACGTCTCAGTGTCCCAGGCAACTCTGTAAGACTATAAGCTAGTGATGAGTTGCCAGTCTGTATTGCATAATACTTATCAGCTAGATAGTACCACCACTGCTGACTTTTCCCCAAGCTTACGTTTATGCTTTAATACGTATAATCTCATCAGATCTTCAGAAAAATCCTATAAAGTCAGTCACTGGCATACCTATTATTTTGCTCTTTTGAAAGCAACTAAAATCTCTTAGGAAACTCATCTTTAAAAAGAAAGGGAGAGACTAGTTCCTTCCCCATTGTAAGCAGCAGAATGAGCTTTTGAGTCTAAACCCAACACTTTGGTCCTTACATCTACACGCACACACACACACACACACACACTTTTGCTTCCTGAACTCCTTGCTAGTTTGAAATTTCATTGTGAACTGACAATGCGCTGAGCTATTGACGACTTCAGTGTCAAAATAAGAATTAGGTACAAGGCACAGTGTTTTCTCTACCATCCAAATCACAATTCTTTTGGTCAAATGCCAAATACTCAAGTCTCCCTTGCTGAGCTAAACAGGCATTTGGGGTGGTATGTCAGCAATGCTATATGTGGCCATAAAATACTAAAAATGTGGTTCATAAAATATTTGGAGTGTGCTATTAGGAAGCAAGGCGAGACTGCCTCAAAGCAACTTGTTTTATATGTGATCATATATACACATATCTGCAGAAAATATGACAGTACACTTATAAATGACATGTCTATATTCAGACAAGGTATCTGAATTCTAATAAGTATCAATGGGTGTGAATTACTTTCATGAGCTTTCTGGTTAAAATTGGACATTTACTGTCCATCACTGATACCTGTGATAATGTTCAGAGACAAATATTGCCCACCATCTGTCTTCCTATTTCAATGCACGGTTAAGTCACAGCATTTATTAGGATTTGTCCACTTACATTCAATTGGGTCACTAATCATTGTTAAATAGTAAAATTTTGAGTCATGAGAACCTGGCCATGCTGTGCTGAATCATTTTGTTCTTTGTATCCTTTGGCATCCCAGTCAAGAAGAAAGAAGTGGAAACCCTCTTCTAGATTGTTACCTTTAATCATAGGCTGGGTAAGAGAGGGTCCTGGCAGATTCAATACTATTGTGTGGGTCCAGCCTTCTACAAAAGAAACCTTTGTCCCTCACGATCATAGACGCCACTTCTATCCTTGTGACTAATAATGGGTAGGCAACTGTGGTGCGAAGAGGGACTGACAATCTGAAGGCCCAGACACATGGACAAACTGAACTAACACAAAGGCTCAGGAAAGAGAATCCATCAAGGACAATCAAAATATTTTCAGAACAGCCCTCCGCTGATCCTTGAGATGCTGGTGGAAGGGTAGAAGGTCAGAGGAATTCAATCTCAATGACTGACGCTGCTTGAGTTTTGAGTGTTGGTACCAAATGTCCCTAATGTTACCATCAATCTTTTTTATTACTCTTCGATACAGACTATCCAGTGTGAATAAGCAAACCTACATGCCAATAAAAATAATTAATAGCTGGCACTTATATAGCCTGTTAAGTGTAGTTGCTATAAGTGTAGCAAGTACGACAGAATGCTTTACATATATTATCTCTGACTACAATCCTGTGAAAAAGGTGCCATTTTTATCCCCATTTTATAGATGAGGAAATTAAGGCTCAGAGAGCTAAAGTCACACAGTAACTATCTGAGGTAGCTCTTTCCAACCACAAAGTCAGTGCTCTATCCACAGCATGATGCTACTTCCATAATGGGGTAGGCGGTGCAATGGATACAGTGTGAGGCCTGGAGTCAGGAAAATTACTCTTCCTGAGTTCAAATATGGCCTCAGACACTTACTAATTGTGTGACAATGAGCAAGTCACTTAACCCTGTTTATCTCAGTTTCTTCATTTGTAAAATGAGCTGCAGAAGGAAATGGGAAATTACACTGATATCCCCCTTTATACCTCTGGATCAGTAAATCAGTAGGTCCCAAGTCTTTTCACTTCATTCAAAGGGTAGATCTATAGCCTGTATTCCAAAGTTGGGATTAACAAATGCTTCTTTCCTCTCCCTACTCCCATGATCAGCAACAGAAGTGAATAATGTGATTTTTAAAAAGCCCGGGAAGCCACCCAGCTCTAATCAAATTTCCATTCCCTCAGTACACACTGGAATCATTAGATCACTTTCCTAATACTTAGTCATGACTTCCTACCAATTCTATATCTTATTCCGCCCAGAACTATTCACTTATTCACCTAAAGGAATTTTCACCAAATGTTAGAACCTTATGGGGGAGGGTATTTAAAAGATTTGGGTTTTAGGGAACAGATAAGCAGGCAGAGACTATCCAAGGCAAAGTTTAAAAGTAAAGTCTTCCATAATGCCAGAATAAATGAAGAAACCCAAGACCCTCAAAAACCTATGGAAGGACATGGACAAGAGCCACCTGAATAAGTAAGGACAGATGAGTTATGATCTGCATGGCTGGAGAGAATACCCAAATTAAAGAGGTGACAGATCTACTGTATTATTTGAGTAGCTTTGCTGCTTTCTTTGGGAACTATAACAAAGTGATTTTTCTCTTACTATAGATGGGTATCATGTGCTATTACAATTCTATGTAAGTAATATTTTTCTACCATGAACTTCTAGGAAGAGTTCTTCCCCTTGTTTGGAGCAGGGCTCCAGAGGCTTAACCAGATGGCCGAAGGATCCAATGCACCAAAAAAAAAAAAAAAATTAAGAAGTCTTGCTTTAGTGATAGGGTTCTAGAAAAGATCAGTGTTCTATGCAATAAAGGAAACCCAAATGATGACCCAGCAAATCTAAATCTGGGGAAATGTCCAGATGGAGCCTCAAACAGGAAGGTCAGAGTAACAAAAGTTAGAGGTAATATAGTACATCTAACAGTAATAGAGCATTCAGGCTTCCCCTTCCCCTCCTCCCACCTCTGTCCAATGATAGGGGTAGCTTGAGGTGAATCTTGGTGGGAGTAACACAGGTGGTCCTGGATTCCTCCAGAAGACAATGACCTTGAACTTTCTGCAATAATTGGGAATGGGAAGGTGTTACAAATTAGCAAAGGATCATCAGGCAGGGAAAAGAGGCCTAATAGATTTAGTTCAATGTTATTTAAATGCCTTTTGCCTCACTGTTAGATGGAGGCTGAGCTCCCTGAGGCCTCAGGGCATCTCTGTGCATGGTTGTCCTATTTCCTTCAGAGACTTGTTACATTACCAGCAGGTTATACTTGTGATTTGTCCTTTGGGGGAAGGGGAGAACTATGTCTTGCTAGAAAAAATAGTTGCTTCCATTTCTGTTTTTCTCAGGCTCTCTATGTGCCAAATGTTCTCTTCTGAATCTCTGTTCCCCTCTCTCTGGTACTTCAGCAAACAAAACCTGCATGTTCTTTACTATCATTTTCTCCAACTATAACTGCCTTTATGCAATACTCCAAACTCCCTTAGTGACCTCCTTCACATAAAAACTCTGCCCACAGCTGCCCACTAGTCGGTGATCCTAAATCAGGTGTGACAGATTCAGACTCTAGGCCAGTGGGCTGAGATATAAAATCCCAGGGTAATGAAGACTTTGTCCTTTACGCATGCAGGGTCTCCTAAAGTTCTACTCTGATACTGTGTAAAGTTTGTAGGTGAACCAGGATTCTTGCAGGCTGTCCTAGCTGTAAAAGCTCTAGAAGGTCCTATTGAGCTAGAAAGATCTGGTGACAGATCCTGCATTTGCTTGTTAGGGAATTCTATTCTAAGGTTGACCACCATGAGGTTGCCTGCAGAATGATGAATTTTTCAGCCTCAACCACAGTAAGAGCCCATCTTGTAAGTTATTGGGGAGGTTGCGATCTGTGTCACTGGAAAGTACCTGAATCAATAAAATCATGGATGCTTGAAATTGAAGAGAAGTGTACAGGGTTTGAATTAGGAATGATAAATCAGGTCGTATAACGTGCCTTTAAAGTACTCCTATGGCAGTAGATTTGTTGGAGCTTTTCTTCTGATCAACATTTGAGTCTGAATGATACAGTGAGGATGAGTAGTCTCAACCAAAAAACTCTTTTCAGTATTCATTTATACTCTTACTTGCCTTGACTTCTTTATGCTCTGACCCTGGCCTTTTGAACCAGGGCTAATCTGCATGGTTATTGTTTAACATGGGGCACCTGGGTAGCAAAGTAGAGAGAATGCTGGGCCTGGAGTCAAGAAGATTCATTTTCCTGAGTTCCATCATGGCCTCAGCCACTTATGGGCTGTGTGACCCTGGGAAAGTCACTTAACCCTGTTTGCCTCGGTTTCCTCATCTGTAAAATGAGCTGGAGAAGGAAATGGTAAACCACTGTAGTATCCTTGCTAAAAAAAATCCTAAATGGGGTCACTAAAAGTTGGACATGACTGAAACTACACAACAACAAGTCTAAATAAATAAATGGATCATAATACAACTAACAAATTATAGGATCATAGATATAGAACCAGAAGGGAGCTCAGAAGCCACTTAGTCCAACCCAATCATTTTACTGAGGAGGATACTGAGATCAAGGAAAGTTGGGCAATTCGTCCAAGGTCCCACATGTAATGAACATCAGAATCAGCATTTGCACTCAGACCCTCTGCTTAGTACTAGGGCTTTTGCCACTGTACCACACATGTTAAATGATTGGCATGAAGTCAGGGAGAATTAACAAAATCTCACTTTTAGAACTTCAGGAGTGAAATGTAGTTTTAATATTTTGAAGAACATACTTGAAGAACATACTGCTCTTTGGAAGGCAAGCTACGGTAAATCTGGAAAGCATACTAAAAAAAAAATAGAGACATTATCTTGCCAACAAAGATCTGTATAGGCAAAGCTATGGTTTTTCACGTTGCAATGTATAGCTGTGAGAGATGAACTATAAGGAAAGCTGAGCTCCGCAGAATACATGTCTTCAAATTGTGGCGCTAGAGAAGACTTTTGATAGTTCTTTGGATAACAAGGAGATCAAATCAGTCAATATTTTTTTTAAAAAAAATTAATTCAGGCTATTCACTGGAAGGTCAGATACTGAAGGTGAAGCTTAAATACTTTGATCACATAATGAGAAGATGGCACTCATTGTTGGGAAAGTTGGGGAAGTTGGGAAAGAGTGAAGGCAAAAGGAAAAAGGAATGGTAGAGGATGAGATGGGTAGAGAGTGTCATGGAAATGATGAACATGAGCTTGGACAGACTTTGAGAGGTAGTGGAAGACAGAAGGGTCTGGTGTGCTATGGTCAATGGGATCAGGAAGAGTTGGACACAACTGAATGAACCAACAACTTGGACATTCTGTATATAGGAAAGGGCTTGCTGAAATATGTTTCCTTACTGGTTTACAAGTAGATAAAAATAATTTACAATTAGAACATTCACTGTTTGAACATAAGTGATATTACGAAAGTAATCCCTTAGAAAACAATGCGTTTGCTCTTTGCCCTTAATGAGATTTCAAAGTATTTTATCGGTTGATTTTGAAGAGTAAAGCTGGAAATTGACACCAGGATGGAAGTAGGATAGAAGCCTGACCCTGTTCTGCCAAGTGAAGGTAGAAGTCTGGCCCTGTTTTACCATGCCTGGTACAAGGAACACTCACACTAGAACTCCAGGCTTTGATGAGGGTTAGTACTCTGAGATGGTGCTAAGATGGTACCTTCCAGAGCTTTAATTAAAACAACAATAGTATCTTGCATTTGTATAGCAACTTAAGATTTGCAAAACACTTCACATTTATTTCATATATATATATATATATATATATATATATATATATATATATATATATATATATATATATATATATATATATATATACTTCATATACTTCGCAACAGTCCTGGGAGGTAGACACTATGATTGTCATCCCTGTTTTATGGATGAGGAAAGGGAAGCAGGTAGAGATTAAGTGACTTGCCCAGGGTCACACAGCTAGTAAGTGAATGGAGCAGGATTCAAAGTTAAGTTTTCCTGACTCCAGGTCCAACACTCTCACCTCTGCATCATCTAGCTGCCTCTATGAAAAGACACAAGCGAACTTGGGTGGGAGTGGGAGTGAAAAAAGAGTTTCAAGGGACAAATAGTATTAGGCACTGAGACATAAACAGCTGAAAACTGCTGCTCGTCCTGAAAGCTCCTGATGCAACTTCGTGTTAATAATGGAAGCTGTGCTACTACCTTAATAATAACAGCACAAGTTCTTTGTTCAAAAGACAGCAATTAGCACACCGCCAGCTCCAAGCCCACGTACACATGTTTTGATCTGCTCATCGTGTGCAACACTGGCAGGCCACATTTTCTCCTCCCGTGCATGTGCCAGCTCAAAAGCGGCTATGGTATTAGTTTACAGTGCCATCACTCTGGTTTTTACAAGAAACAGACCTAATTTTTTTAGGGTGCTCCCTGGAGACAGCAACAAGAAAAAGAAATTGAAAACATATTTGGTTTTAAAGCCAACTGAGAGTCTTAAGAAACAAGACCAAGTGCTTATACAACGAGGGCGACAACATTCTGGACCTAGTCTGACTATTACAGGCAAGCTCTCTCTTCATTGGGACAAAACATTCAAGTCTCCAAATATAAGCCTAGAAATCCTAGAGTGAGAGGAAAAGGTTGGCTCTTGGCCTTGTAAAATTGGACCCACAGGTAAAATTCCAATTTCCCTTTCCCATTCTTTTCTCCAAACTTTTCCCCTCATCATTCTCTTTAATTTCTGCCATCTGAACTAAATATTTTAAATAGATTTATCACTTTGCACTTTCTACCCAGCTGTCTCCACATATACTACATTCCTCACCAAGTTCTTTCTCCACCTTCCCTCTCCTCTTGGAAGGCAGTAACATCCCTACTGGACCTTGAAGGACTGAGGTCTGTGCCTGCTATCTTCCTTCAACAATGGTTCTGTGAAACACACAAAAACCACGGTCCTTGACCTTCTCTCCAAGATGTCCTAGTGTGGAGAATAGATCCGAGACTTCCCCTTTCAGCCAAGAGAAGTGATAAGAGTTCATTACCTGAATAGCCCAGAACTCAAGGCAGCTTCTTCTATCATTAATCTTGAGAGACAAAGACAGAGAGATGGACAGAAAGACAAAAGAAAAAAAGAGACAGGGACAGAGAACTCAGCCAGTCACTGTGTGAAGCATTGGTGATATTATATAAGCAAGCAATACAGTTCCTGCCTTCAGGAAGACTATATTCTAAGAGTAAAAGACAATACATGGTTGCTGTCCTTCATGCTTGAAGAGGACCAAACTGACATCACTATGTCCAAGTTAAGGTACAGGGTGTCCACCTGTGGCTGATCAGACCAATACAAGCCCAGAAGTCTCTTCCACAGGTCAGACACAAAAGGTCCACATGAATATTCAGAGTAGAGATATCTCTAAATTTGCACATCTCACATCTCTCTTGAGCTACTGCAAGTCTGCCCTGTCATAGGGCACAGTGCCTTCTTTAATGCAGCATACCATGCTGGGCAGTTCAGTGCCAGTGTCTCCCATATCTCACATCAATTCCAAATTTCTTCAGAGTTACCTCAAGAGTGTCCTTGTATCACTTCTTCTGACCATCATGAGAATGCTTGCCTCCAATGGTAACTGGGAAAGCCCAATATCATCATTAATTATCTACCATCTATGCAAGCATGCCATCATGGAACTGGTATACAATACTGATGAACTTCTCTGGGCAACCAAATTCTGCCATAACACATAAAAGGGAGAAGAAGGAGGGGTAGAATACATATTTGACAACTTGATTTGGAGAGTCTAACGTTTAATCAAAGAATGACAGAAATTGAGAGTTGGAAGAGAATTTAATGGTCATCCAGTTGGATCCATACCCCAAAGGACTTCTCACTATAACATACTCAACAGCCTCTGCTTAACGATCTTTGGAGGTTTGGGGGAAAAGAGGGCAGAGACACCCAACTCAATTACACTTTTGAACAGCGTTAATTTTTAGGATATTTCCTAACATCAAGCTTAAATTTACTTCTTGATATTTTTCCGCTTTCTGGGTCTAATATTACTTTTATATCATCATCAAATACCTGCAGAAAGCTACCATATCTTCCCTCAGTCCTTCTTTCCAGGCTAAATTTCTCCTGTTCCATCCACTGATCTTCATATGACAATACCCATCACCATCCTATCCACCCCTGGGTGATCCCTCTGCTTTTTTGGCTAAGAGAGAGATGACAAATGTCAAGATAACTGAAGTCCTCCATCACTATTATATCATGCCTCTGTATCAGGCCAATAATTTGATTTCCTGCTTTTAGTACTGGTGATATGTAGTAAATCTAAATAACAAAATCACTTCCTTTATTGACCTCCATCCAAATGCTCTCCTGATGATCACTATACCCAAGACCTGAGAGTCAATTCTATCCTTTCTTCTCTAGCAATTGAAACCTACTGACACCCTTGTGTTTTAAATTCCTCTTTCTCTGTTCCTGTGCCCCATGCCCAAACCCTCTTGGTGACTATTTAGATTTATGTCATGCAGTCAATAAACATTTATTAAGCACTTATGTGCTATACACCATACTAAGCTCTAGAGATATCAAGATTGGAAAAACCAACAAAAAAGTCCTTACCCTAAAGGAGTCCAAAATCTAATTTCCACCCTTAAGTGAATTAAAACATACCTGTAATAAAATCCTACTTCTTTCCCCAAATCTATTTGTGTTCATTTTTTGTGCATAATTATATATATATATGTTTATATATGCTAAAAGAATGTAATTCTAATAGAATGCAAACTCCCTGCAGTATTTGTTTCACTTTTGTCTTTTACTTTTGGAACCTAGCACACTTTCTGACACTATCAGGGCTTTGTCACACCCTTATCCATTGACTAGCTGATGGACTTTGTCACCAAAAACAAAAACAAACAACATCAAAAAACCAGTGGTACTATGAATGCCAAATCCTTTACGGGTGAGTGGAAGAAGCCCATCTCATAGATCTTGTTGTGTTGACCCATTCCAGTTGCCTTTCTTAGTCATCTTCCCCCAAAAATGCAGATAATTCCCACCACAGAATCCTACACACAGACTCGACTGAATCACTGATTCTCTAAGTTCCATAACTTTGCTCATGACTGTATGAATTTTAGTTAGATTGAGGTTCAATTCATGTCCTTTAAAATGGAGTTACATGTTCTAAAAAACCAAGAAATGCAATGATATAGACAGAATCCTATAGGCATCATCCTGAGAAAACAATCCTGGAGGTCAAAGCTTGTCCAGATTGCCTGAGATGAGACACTCAGGCAATGAGACTGGTGGTAGTTCCACAGAACAGTGTCCATCATGCTATAAATATATTTTCCTCACACTTTACCCTGAGACGGAAAGTTGACAGGAATCCAGGTTCTCTGACGTTCCAGAATAGCCGGCGTATTGTCAAAGCTGCTCCTGTGCCAGTTTCAAAAAGGAAAGGAGGCAGGGAAAACATATGGGAAGCTCTAAAGATACAGAGGAGTCTTCAGACCCCAGGGAGCTGTTCACTTAGGGGTTTAGAGTAAGGAGGTCACAATACCCAGCTGTAATTTCCCAGCTATCATATAATACATTATATATAACATATTATAGATGATATCACATTAATTATAATGCTGCATATTAGAGTAGGGAAGGGAGAAAAAAATCCCTATGCATTAAAAGATGTAAAACTAATACATCATTTTCAGAAGGTAAGGCTTCAGGCTACCAGTCTCTGGACCTTGAAAATACACTTTCTTTTTTGATCTTATCAGATCTCACAGATTCAAATATCATTTCTATTGAGATGACTCCTAGACCTCTGCTGAGCTCTAGTCTCATATCACCTCCTATTGGATATTTCCCTCTGAACTTCCTGCAGGTAACTTAAAATCAACTTGCGCCAAAGAGGACTCTCCAGCTTCGAGCTCCCCATATCCCTCCCAATTCCAATTTCTATTAAGCGTATGACCATTCTTCCAGTTATTCATCTTCTCAAGTTCAGTCATCCTTGACTCCTCACTCTCTCAACCCCCTACCCATGCCCAATTAATTGCTAAGTCTTAGCAATTCTATCTTCAGATTTGAAAGACTGTCTCTTTCTTGTCCACAAACACCCTTGAGGTCTTCCTCACTTCATGCCTGGTCTATTTCTGCAACTTCATACTTGTTCTCCTTACCTTCTATCTTTCCCCATCCAGTCTTCATCCTCCACATGACTGATGAATTGATATTCCTAAAACACAGGTTGGACAATGTCACTCCCCTGATCAACGCACTCCAGCGGTTCCCTATTGCCTCTAAAATCAAATTACAAATTCCTCTGTTTGACATTTAAAGCCTCATTGTAATCTGGATTTACATTAACTTTCCAGTTTTAGTGCACATTGCTCTCCCCTTCATGAATGCTATGAGCTATCCAAACTGGCCTAATTGCTGTTCCTGGAACATGAAATCCTATTTCCCACCTCCATATCCTTGCACAAACTGTCCCACATCACTACAGAGCATCCCATCCTCTTAACTATATGTCACAGAATCTCTACTCCCTCACGACTCAGCTCAAGTACCACTCCTAAACCAGTCTTCTCCCACTTCCTCTATTTGCTTGCATCATCCCTCCCTTTTTTCTTCTTTCCCTCCCTTGATTAAGGAACTAGTGCAGTGAACAGAGTGCTGGGGATGGAATCATGAGGACCTGAGTTCAAATCTAGCCTCAGATACTCACTAGCTGTGCAACTCTGAGCAAGTGACTTCTGTCTGCCTCAGTTTCCTCAACTATAAAATGGAAAGAATAATGCCTACCTCCCAAGATTATTTTGACAATCAAATGTGTGTCTGTGTGTTTGTCCTTCGTTGATTAAGAAGACCATGCCATCAGAGAAATGATGACATGACTTGCACTTGACTTTGTTTTGAGTGAGGGAGGGCTGTGCAGGTCACCAGCCTCACTCTCCTCCAGAGCCATCTGAATCCAGTGACCAGAGATTCATCAGGATGACTGGAGATGACTCAGGATGAGGTGGTTGGCATTAAGTGACTTGCCCAAGGTCACACAGCTAGTCAGTGTCAAGTGTCTGAGGTGAGACTTAAAATCAGGTCCTCCTGACTCCTTCACTGGTGCTCTATCCACTGCATCACCTAGCTACCCCTGACAATCAAATGAGATACTATTTGTAAAGCATTTGGCACATGTAGTAAGTCTTTAATAAATGTTTGTTTCCTCTCATCAAAAAAATGCTGTGTTTATACTTTTGCACTTATCTGTGTTTAAGTTCCACCACCTCCTCCTCAATAAAAGCTCCTTGAGGATGAGGACTGTTTATTTTTGTCTTTCTAACCCTAGTACATAACAGTGTATGGCACACAGTAGGTGCTTAATAAATGCTTGTTGAATGAATTTATGAAGAAAGCAAATCCCAAATTAGCTTCTTCCCAGCTTTCCTAATACAGTATACATCCTCTCTCAGCAGTTCAGAAAGAGTGTGGCAGTGTCTTGAAAAGAGTTTCTACTAGAAAGAGAGAAGGTTCAGCTGGGAATAGAATATGTGACCTCTATGCCTAGATACTTAAGTCTTCCATTGCAGAGGGAAACAGAATGATACATCTCTTTTTTTTTGGTTCAAAAAGCTAAAAGCTGCCAATCTCTCTTTAAATATGTGTTTAACCTTCATAAATTGGGTTTATGCATTCCCTCTCTGACATAAAATAAACAAACAAAAACCAAGACAACTTTGGCATCATAGTACATGTGCAGTAACCTCCTTAATCAGACTTAGAACGTTGGTGTTTTTGCAAGAGGGGCAGAAAAAGTGTTGCTTTAATGACTGTAATACACAAACCTCTTTATATGCAAGGACCCAAACAACATATCCCTTATTTTGAAGCAAGTAGTTTAATGCAGTAGAATTCTTCAAGGAAATATGATGTGTTTCAACAAATTTTAAAAAAATGAACCTGTTTATTAAAGTCTGTGGTTTGTGAAAATAACTGATGGTATCAAAGCCAGCTAGTGTTCCTGTCCGTGAGGATGTGTCCTGTCACCCTCCACCCCCAAATATCAAGAGGACTCAAAGGATGATGCCAGAATGCCTTGCTCAGGGGCTTGGCAGTCACAGGCCCTGCTGCAATTAGCAAGCTAGATCATGATTCAGCATCCAAGCTGAGGCAGTCGCCACCAGAGCATAGCGGACAGCTTAAAAATAGCAAAGCTGTGGCTGAATTTCCTCAGCCGGGTCTCCACATGCCAAGGCATTCCAGCTGCCAGGGATGCTTGAAAAACAGCCGGGCCACCCACTCTCCCTCTGCCCTACCAAGACTCAGGGTGCCAGCTGCACAGGGATGAGGTGGGGGAATGGGATTGGAGAGGGGCACTGAAGCTTATGATTAAATTTTCCCACATGGAGAACAAGAGACAAAATTTGCAGTGTCTCCTGAGTAAGCCAACAAAGCAGAGGGTCGCTAAACAGTGTGGCAGTGACTGAGTTACTCATGGCAGAATCAAAGTGCCCAGAAGGTTGAAGACTCAACTGGTCTCATACACACACACACACACACACACACACACACGCACACACACCAACAAAAACAACATTTTGATCAATATCCTAAATATAATGTCAACAACACTGCAGTATGCATAGGTGTTCCCCACTTAAAGAAATCATTAAGACACCCCCAGGAGTACCTTGATGACCAGAGTCGCTTATCTCCTTGTTCTTCAAACAAGACACTCCTCCCAACCCTATGCATTTTCATTGGTTAATCCCCTTGCCTGGAATTCTCTCCTTCATCTCTGCTTACTGGCTTCCCTGGCTCTCAGCTAAAATCTCATCTTCTGCAAGAACTCTTTCCCAGACCCCATTAACACAATTATCTCCATATATATCCTGTTCATACATAGTTGTTTGCATGTGGTCTCCATCAGATTGTGATAGGGACTTTTTATTTCTTTCTCTGTACCCCCAGGATTTAGCAAAGTGTCTGGCACATACTAGACACTTAATAAAATGACTGTTCATTTGACTATCTTTGCCATGGTGAGTTAAACAAAAGTCCTTGTTCAGTTTTGTTTTGTTTTGACTAGAGGTAGGGTTGTGTGTGTAGTTATATAAGAAAAAATGCCTTTAAGACTTCATTTCCTGTGATGCTAGGAGCCAATAAAGCATCAAAGTTGTATATGAATTGATTCCATGATGACATCACTAGGAGAGGACTCTGGTTGGTGAGGAGCCCCTAAAAAGTTAGAAGCTTCAAAGAGCTAGAGGGGGTTAGCAGACAGGTATAGCAACATAGAGATGGGACACAGATCGGGGAGGTAGAGACAGCTTCAAGCAGCATGATCTCCATCGTACCAGACACTGTCAGCTATGTACTCAAGAAAGGGCTTCCAGTAACCAGAAGCTGTGAGCGATTGATCCCTCTTCTGTGTCCATGGTAAAGAGAGAGAAGATGACCAAGTGGTACAGTTGTTATTCTAATCAGTCATGTATCAAGCACTGAGCTCAACGCTGAGAATACAAAGAAAAAGAAGCAGAATCTGCCCTCAAGAACCTTACACTCTAGTCATTAGAACAAATCCTTTTATTAGGGAGATTTGTTCTATGAAGTTTGGATTCATTCAAAGGACTGCACTTGAGGAACTAGAGGGTCATATGTTGCCTTGAGTCTGTGGGCTCCCCAATGCTGTATCTAGTGTATATACACACACACACACACACACACACACATAAAATCTCTGCTACTACAGTATATATTTATATCCATATATTTTATATAGGGTTTATTATATATATACACATACACACATATATGTGTGTATATGTTTATATATGTATGTATGTATGTATGTATGTATGTATATGAGAGAAAGTTCAGAACACACCAGATAAACACAAAGGCAACGGAAGATCACCTTCAAAGGGATTGCATAAGAAGTAGGGAGAATTAGGGAAGACCTTCTAGCACAGATGACCACTGAAATAAGTCTTAAATAAAGCCAAGGATTCTAAGAGGCAGGAATTGCAAGACAGAGCATTTCTGGTATGGGGACCAGGGTGGTGCAGAGGGACACAGAAGATGGATAGATGTCAGGGGGCTTATGAACTTGGATGGGAGAAAAATCACATTTTTATTATCACTAACTTTTAGTTTCCTTTGCAAACCCATGCATTTTATTTTATATGTTATTTTTTTTTCTGAGTAGGGATGATCTATAGGTTTCATCAAGCTTCCAGAATAGATCATGGCAAACAAAAAGTGTTAAGAAGTCCTGGGATAGATAATTTCTAACATGCCTAATATTCTATGACTCTACTGCATAATGCTAAGTATAACTAACAAAAAAGGCTAAGAAGTCCTGGAATAGATTATTTCTAAGCTACCTAACATTCTATGACTCTACTGCATAATACAAAGTATAGCTATAGATAACTATATGAACTGAATGGCTACGCTTATTCCGTGCATCCTTATAATCTCCATGTAAAGTGGACAAAGAAAACATTGCCATTATTATACATGAGAAAACAGATAGAGGCAGGTATTATGGAATCAGAAATAGGTCTTAAGCTTTCTGGTTTCCATATTAGGGCCTTAGTCACAAAAAATAACATGCTAAGGTAGGAGTTTAATGTTCAAATGGATAAAACTCACCAGTAACATCAGAAAGCTTTAACTTTTCAATCAAAATGTTTCCTACAGAATGAAATTGGTTGGCTGATTTGGTGGTAAGTGAAGAACTAGTTTGTGCCTCATATGTTGGGAGAAATTGCTCAAGGATTGTTCATTCCTAAATAAAGATTGTCCTTGAGAGGCTGCCAAGGTTAGCATCCACTTTATTTTTCAGTTGATCAGTAAACTCAATCTGCCTGACAAAGGATTTAAAATTGTATATGAGGAGACTTTAAAAACTGAAGACCATGGTACCCATTCTCCAGATCCCTTGACCCTTATTTAATTGGAATACATTTCCCTCTACATCATCCTTTTCCAGATTTTTTCCCTCCTTCTAGCGAAAACAAAGGCAAAGAGAGTCCTGGATAGTTCGTTGAGACTTCAACAATTAAAAACAGAAGATAGATCTGGGTTTCTTTTTGAAGCAAGCAAGCAAGCTAATTTTCATAATTCCAGCACAATGCTAGAGGGTATCAAAGATGAGATAAGGGACATAATAAATAAACGTTTATTAAGCACCTGTGTGTGCCAGGCACTGTGCTAAGCATTGACTAGAAATTGATTGTTCCATTGTATTAAAATGAAAGTTTTTTTAGAGTGAAATGCTCAGAGTAATACTCTGTGGACAAGACGGGAGAGATATATGTTTCATGATATGACTGAATTCAGAACTGAATGTTTTAGTGGAGCTGTAAGGGTGGAATTTTTACACACTCCAACCAACAGCTTGATGAGGTTTTACATATGTCAACAGGATGGTCTATACCCACCGATCTAGTTAGGAAATGTGAATCTCTTTGGGTCAAAAAAGAAAATGATGTGATTAGCTAAGAGGACACCAAGCCCATTGAGTCAAGGTATAAAATATCAGTCAATCCATTAGTGACTTCAATCTAGAGGGCTCCAGAACAAGAGAAGATTGAAGTTGTGGAGCTGAGAATTCCAGTTCATGCCAAGGACCTGAGAGGAAACTGCTCTCAGGAGGAAAGAGTTTCTTCTGACCTTTCTTCCTCCTGCTTTCCAATGATCTTACTGCTGGAGAGGAAGTACTAATAGAAGACAACATATCCAACTGGAGCAGAGAGAGATACAGCAAGGGCATACGCAAGTATGGAGCACAGAAAGATCTGAAGGGTAGAAGTGGTTTCAAGGAGTATGATATCCCCTGCCCTGGAGCAGAACAGCTATGTACTCAGGAAGGGGCACCTGGTAACCAGGAGCTGTGAGTTATTCCTTGACCCCTTGTGTTTTCTACCTCTGTGCCTCATCATCATTGTGCTCTGCATTTAGAGTCCAAGCTCTGATGAAACTATTTGTAGGTGGTTGGACCCCAGACTTTGGGGGCAATGTTTTCTGCCAATTGTTATTTTCGCTTAGTAAATATCCTTTTCTACAAGCTCAGTGAAGTCAGGCTGACCCCAGAGAGGGGGTTGTGATTGACAGTATTAGAAATGCAGTTACCTTTAAAGCTTGAGGAGAAGATAGTCACCTGCCCTCTAGGAGACCCAGACTTTGAATGTGAGTGGGAATTAGGGATGTAGTCTTGAAGGGGCTGTAACAGAGCGATGCCATCCTGTAAGAAGGTCTCCAGTAGAGAACCCCAGCACAGTTCTTGACCTTGTTTCAACGCTTTTATCAATCACTTGGATAAAGGCACAAATGTCATGTTTGCCAATGTTTCAAATGGCTCAAAAGTAGGTATGATGGCTAATACACTGAACGATAGAATTGGGACTAGAACAATGAGAATATAAGAAAAATTATGAAGTATTACACTGAGTTTCTTTTTTTTAATCAACTGCACAAATACAGTATGGCAGAGACATGACTAAACTACGATTCACATGAAAAATACTTTGACATTTTAGTGGACTATAAACCCAATACTGAGTCAACAGTACGACATGGCAACCAAAAATAAAAATGAATTTGATATTAGACCACAATAACAGAATCATAGTGTCTAAAACAATAGACATTAGATATAATCTTGTGTACCTTGCCCTGCTTAGACCACAATTGTGTCAATCCGTCAGTCAACCAAGCATTTATTAAGTGCTTATTGTTGTGTGCCAGGTGTTGGGGATACAAAGGCAAAAACAAGAAGCACATATTCTAAGACTGTAGAAACAAGACACATGTCTTAAATGGGAGATAATCCTAGTTCTAGACACTGTATTATAGGAAACACGCTGATAAGTTTGAATTTATACACTAGTTTTTAGTCTGACTGACCCAACTGTGACCTGACCGGGACAAAATCCACAAGACTCTATATACCCTTCCTTGTTCTGGATGCTATGTTTCTGTTAATGTGGGCTAATATAAAATCTAGTAACAACAGTGAAGGGATTTAAAACAGTGACAAATGAAGATAGGCTGAATGAACTTGAGATGTTTAGCACTGAAAAAAAATGAAAATATTTGAAGAGATGTCGCATAGAAGAGGTTTTAGTCTTGTTCTACTTAAAGCTAGAAGACAAAACTGGGAACAACAGGAGAAAGGTATAGAGAGACTAATTCTGAGCTGATATAAGGAAGGTTCCTAACAAATAGGGCTTTTCTAAAGTGGAATGGGCTGTTCTAAGATGTAACAAACTCTCCATCACTGGTGGTTTTGACTTTAATAGGAAGCTGGATGGTCCCTTGCTGTCTCTGTTATAGTGTCAGTACTACTTTTCATAGTAGCAAAGAACTGGAAACAAAAAAGATGTCCATTGATTTGGGGAATGGTTAAAACTGCTGTACATGAAAGCCACTGAACATTCCTTCACTCTAAGAAACAATGTCTATGAAGAACACGGAGAAGCATAGGAGGAATTATGTGAACTGATGCAAAGTATAAGAACCAGATAAACGATATGTGGAATGACTACAACAATGGAAATGGAAAGAAGAATGAAATGACCAAAACTGAATTCTGTGAAATTATAATGAACAAGTTTGACAGCAAAGAAGAAATACAAGAAGGCATCTTAGCAGAGGTAGAGGACTTAGGGTGTAGAACACTATATGTGATATCAGAATTTTTTGATGGGTTGGCTAGTTTTGCTTAATTTTCCCCCTACCCATTTTATTCTGTTTTGAATAAGGGAATATTTCTTTTGGTGGGGAGTAGAGATATATTGAATTTTTGGATGATATAAAATTGAAATGTCAAAAATTGATTTAAAAAAATTTCAGTGATGGAAGGAACCTTAGAAATCATGTAGTCTAAATGCTTCATTTTACAGATAAAGAAAAAAGTTCAGAAGTAAAGTGACTCGCTTAGGGTCATTTCTTAGCTTTCTCTTTAGCCTATAGGCTTCCTAATTTTAGCAATTCATTCCATTTTTGGATCCCCTTACACAACCTAACATAGTATTTTGGATATATTCTGTATCCAAAAAACATTTGTTGAAGGAATGAGTGAACCTAAGTTGCTGCTTTATTATATACTATAATTCTTTTTAAAAAGTCATGTAAGGTAATCGGTTTGAAGAGAAGCTAGGCAAGACCTGGTTCCCAACCCAATGAATTATGAGATGTGCTCTAGATATTACATATGTCTAGAACATAATAAATTTCATCCCCCTATATATCTTCAATTATATGACTTTAATCACAATAAACATCATTTCATTCTTTCTTTAAAAATACAAGGATAAAAGGAACATTCTCACTTACACTAAGAATTCTAAATCATTAATTGCCTCCCTATTAGTTTTACTCCTGTAACCCCTTCGATAGTTTCACCATAGCAAAATATCACAGCTTGTGCTCATGAGCATGAAAGTCTTTAACTGTTTTTCAGAAAGTCTATTCCCAAACTTGAATAATAAAATGCCAAGCCCATAAAAAAACACGCAGCATAAAACTCTCTTGTGACTATTTTAGTAGATAAGAAAATAGCAGATGATCTTCAGTGTGGACCAGTGTAAAGCAATGTATTGGGGGTGGGGGGTGGTGGAATAGCCAAAACTATACGTAAAGGGGATTGAGTTTTGAACTTTCATTATCAGTAAAGGAATCTAGGCATCGCTGTATAGTATTCCCTAAAGACATAGCCTAGCCATGTGTTGCTAAGCCTAAATAAAGAGTTAGACAAATCAGTCAAACTTGGAACCAAAAAGAAGGCTGCCATAATTTTGCATAAGTCAAAGTGCTTCTCAACAGGAAATATTTGCCTGGAACCAATCAACATGCCTCAATGAAAACATAGCAGAACTGGGAAAGAAAAGAAAGCAAAATAATCACCTTACTTTGCTCAAAACCAGATCTCCAGGTCACCTCCCAGTCATTTCCAAGCCTGTACTCTGGCCATCAACCTTAATTTCTGGACCCTGATCTTGGAACCAAGTCGAGCTCAAATAGGTAACCTTTGCCTTATCTTGTCTAGAACCAGTCTTCCACATGATTTCTAGTGGTTTCCAAACTGTGCCTCTGTATTCATTCCACCACCCCTTTTCTAGTTCCTATTTATGTATTTTCTTCTTCCATTGAAATGTAAGTTTCTTGACAGCAAGAATTGACTTACTTTCTTGATTGTATCCCTAGCATTTACCACAGTGCTGGCCCGTGTTAAGTGCTTAATAAATGTTTTATCATTCATTCATCATGGGGATGGAAATTCTACCTTTTTTTAAAAATAGGTTTTACTGATTTAAGACATCACCACTGTTTCCCTTTGCCAACCCATCAATCTTTGCCCCACAACACAATCCATGTAACAAATGAGTGCATTTAAAGCAAAAAAAAGTTGACCACATCTGAAAATGTATTCTTCATTAGCCAGATCTACCCATCTTTCAAAGTCCAGTTCAAATACTAGGTAAAAGATGAAGAGCAATAAGAAAAAAATTCTACAAAATAAAAAAAATATGAGAATACAATATACTGGAACTAATGGAATCACTCAAGTATAAAAAAGGTAGTTTCAGCACAAATACTCAAATGAATCAGTGATCTCATCAATTTGAGGATTTCCTCTATGGAAGCAAATCATGATACTTTCATGCCTACTCACACTGGGTGACTCTCTTCCATGTTCTCTCAAAAAAATCACTTACAGAGGCTTTATCCACTACGATGAAGAAAAGTCTTCTTCAGTTTCTCCCTGGTGCCATACTGAAGAAATGAGCCTTTGCTTTCAGAGGATTCTTGGGGTCAGCAAAAACCTGAAAACAATCTGAGTCCACTTTCCTCCTTCTGTTCAACTGGGTCCCAAATTGTTGTCCAATCGTACTGTCTCTCATGGATATACATACTGTTGGACAAACTATATGCGGTACCTATTTACTCCAGGCAATAATCATCATTCATCCATTTGGTCTTTCCTATGTGGATGGTTAGGCCAAATTCCTTTGAGTGACTACAGATCTCTATTGGGTGTCTCTGGGATGTCCCAGCACTTGATATTAACAGCACATTCTCACCCACAAACAGGAACATCTCAAGGATCTCACAATTCAAAGGAGATTGTTGCTTAACCTGTACTCTGCACTGGATCTGCTCCATTACAATAGGAAAACCTTTATTGAGCAGACATTTCCCTACCTTATTTATGCCTCATCAGATATTTCTTATCAGAAGGTCACTGACAAGGGCTGTTTGTTTTGTTCCACTTTAAAAGGAGTCTCAGATGATCTTCATATATGTATTGGGCATAGAAAACATTGTGTTGTGAAATAACCTGTAAAGTGGAATTTCATTCTGCTGAATCAAATAAAAGAAAGGGACAAATAAAAGCTGATGTGACCTGGTAAGACACAAATCTGTAGAATACATTACCAAAGAGGTGGTACAGGCTAAAAATTTTAAAAATCCATTCAAAAGAAATTAATGAACGATCAACCCATATGCAAATAAGCACAGAAGGATCTATATTTTCATAAAGAAATCAACTCTTCCACAGAAGAAAATCACATCCTATTACTTGGTAGAGGTGGCTAGGTGGTAGCAGAGGGGAGGGGAGGGGAGAGGAGGGAAGAAAAGGTATAGATCACCAGAAAAACCTGAGTGAGAAAAATGATTATTAATAACAAATAATTTGGCAAGATTCAGATATCCCCCTTTTTCTTTTATCTTCATTTCAAGACCTCAGTCTCTGAAGGTTAAGCTAACCTTCTCCTCTATCCAGACCCCACCCATGTAGAGCAGCTATTGTGTTCCACTCAGATTTGAGTGGAATAAATTCTCTGAATAGATTGTCCAAAGCTGCGGGGAGGGGGGTAATTTAAAGAGTAAGTGACATAATCCAAGTACATTTGTAATATTCATTCTCTCATTATCTGTTAACCAATTAGAGTTGATTTCCACCCTCAGAAACACCCCTTTTTCCAGGGGTATGCAAGCTGGAGGCCACAATTGATTGTCTGTGGTGAGTATGAGAGAGACAGAAAGAGAGAAAGAAAGAGAGACAGAGAGAGATAGCCAGCTCACATTAAATACTGGCATTATTAATAAAATTATTAAATTATCCAGAAATTATGCCTCTCAACCCTTTTTAAACATCACAGTTTAAATCTGGCCTTCAACACTTACAAGCAGTATCACCCTGGGCAAGTAGTGTAAACCTCTGTCTATGTCAGTTTCCTTATCTGTATATTTCTGAGGGTTGTGAGGATAAAATGAGGTCATATTTATAAAGGGTGGTACAAACCTTAAAGCATTTTATAAATGTTTCTTGTTGTTGTTATACTAAAGATCTAAGACACAAAAGATTATGTTACTCAAGGTCACACAGCTAGTAAATGTCAGAAACAGAATTTAAAACAAGGTCTTCCTAATCCAAGCCTTATTTGCTGCACCATATCTTGATTCAATCAGGGCAATTTTTAAAAGCTAGGAATTTTTGAAGAACATCCTGATTGGTGGTTGCTTTCTGCTCTCAAAGAGGATCAAAATGACATCACTATGTTGGGGTCAAGGCACAGCATGACCATCTGTGGCTGATCAGACCAATAAGAGCTCAGAAGGCTCACAGATCAGACACAAATAGTCATGTGGACACCGAGAGTGGAGATATCTCTAAATTTGTGCATCTCATGTTTCTTTTGAGTTACTGCGATTCTGCCTTGTTCATAGAACACCACGCCTTCTTTGATGCAAGCACACCACGCTCTCCCACCAAGTGGCTCTTAGCGTCTCTGAGTTAAGATCCTTAAGGGAAGGGATCTTTTTTTGTCTTTGTCTTTGTGTCTTTTTGTTTTTGTGTCTTTAGCACCCAGCACAGTATGTGGCACATAGTAGGCAGTACATTCACATTTATCGAATTCAATTGAATGGATCAAAGAGCTCATAGCTCTAACCTTGTATGACATGTCTCAGGGGTCTGAGAGTCTTTACTGTAGAAAACTCTTCACAAGCAACTAAAGTATCAGCTTTTAGAAGCCAGGTAATATTGTCATAATCACTCTGATAAAAATGTCCTATCAGCACACTGAATTACTCAGATTACTGAGACAAAAGCTAGGTTCTTACTTATTTACTTTAATGTTTCTCATTCCACCCACACTTGTAGGGAAAAACAAAATAAAATTTTTTTCTCCTTATAACCGTCTTCTCCCCCAACACAAACATACCAGGTACATGCCCAGCAGGCCCACACTTGTTTTCCTGCTTCAAAACAGCAATTTTGTGGATAGAATTTTTCTGAACTTAATACTCTGTCTTTGGCAGAGCAAGTATGATTGGTTGGGGATGAAAGTGAGCCAGGAGCTTGTCTGCAATTCATCCCAGAGAGAAGAATAAAGAATAGGTGAAAAACCTCCAATCCTGCGGGAAAGTACAAGCAGTAAATCTGCTTATTCTTGTCATAGCCACCTGGTTCTTCTCCCCCTAGACTAAAGGTATTGAAGTCCCCAAGAGAGGAAATTCTTAATAATGATGATGATGTGATAACGATGGTGGTGGTAATGACGGCAGTCTCACATTTATACAGATTTAAGGTCTACAAAGTACTTCCATTCCAATAACCCTGAAGGGTAGATCATATAAACATTATTATCAGGGCTCAGAGAGGATGATGGATATAGGAAGTGAACTGAGTTGATCTGGACTCAAAGCCCACCATGAGGACCACTTTTCAACCACTTATGTATTATCCCTCCTCATAAGTGTCCTCAGAAAGCCGGGTTTTATTTGTTTGTGTGGCTATAAGCAATGAAGAATTGGAAGAAAGTTGAGCAGTTGACTTGATTGCTGATTGCTAAGTTACTTTTTTTCACATAAATGGGTGTGGGTGGGTAAGAATTTTAATGATCAATGTATGTCGTCCAAGGAAGGGCAGGCAGCCTGGCTATAGGGGATAGCAGATGAAATCCTAGATTCAGAACTAGAAGGAATCTTAGAGGTCATCCAGTCTAACTCCTTCATTTTATAGATGAGGCAACTGAGGCCCAGAGATGTTAAATAATCTCCCCAGTTCTTTTAACCAAAGTCAGTGAGTCTTCTTTCCACTATACCACACTCTCAGATGGGTTCACATCTGCCTAGCTCATTAAATGCTGTGGGCAAGTTTCTTAACCTCTATGATCTGAGGTTTACATGAGATAATGTGTAAATCTTAAAATAGCATACAAATGTAGGTTATTATTATTAAGGAGGCAGCACACAAGGACTTAAGGGCTCATATAACTCCTTATCCCTATGTTAGACAAAAAAGATCAGAAACAAGAGAGAAAATAATGTGAACAAAATAATGGCTTTAATCTTGTTTTACTTTGTATATATTGACATTCGGGGGGGAGTAAAAGGGGGATGCAGAATCATGAAGAAGACCTCCTTCCAAAGGTAAAGGCACATGATTTTTTAAACCAAGACCAAGATGGGCTATTATACCAAGGATGATTCCCTGATTTCTTACTATACCTACCTGCTTTGGATTCAATATTTAATCACCTAGACAAGTAGTAACTCCATTGATTTGGAGGGGCACTTACAATTCAATTTAAAACTTATTTTAAGCCCCTTCTGTGGGCCTCTCAGAGACAGGTTGATTTCAGTGGCTGTTGTTTGTTCGTCCTTTGTTTTCAAAGAGGACATCAGAAAGGTGATGCCAGGACTTGCAAGTGAATTGGATTTGAGTGAGGCACGACTGTACAAAGTCACCAGCCTCACTTTCTCCTCCAGAGTCATATGGGTCCAGTGACCAGATATAGATCAGGATGACTAGAGATGGCCCCCTTTTATTGGCTAATATTGTGTCAGAAGGGACCGTTGAGGTCATCTTACCCAAGTCCTTCATTCTGACAAATTAAAAAAAACTGAGGAACATTAGTTCTCAAGAGCATTTTTGAACTTCCCCAGGAAGGAACGAAGAATGTTCCCGAAGCCCTGTCACCTAATAAGCGACCATCAGGAATTATCTCCTAGCTGCTCTAAGGCTCCCTCCTCCTGCCAGAACTGTCACTGTGCTTGCCAGGTGGCAGAATCAGTAGGAAGAGATTATGTGTGAAAAAACAAAATGCCCTGACTCCATAAATACGTTAAATTGGTATGGCATTTTTACTGGTAAGGGACTTTCTCATCTAATCTAAATCGACAGCCAATTGACGAGTATTTGAGGGTCTACATGAACTTGGTTGCTGCTGGTTTTTCTTGTAGTCTTTTCCCTCAATGAGCTTAAAATCTTAGATGAAGAGATGCATAAATACACAAAAAGGCAATAAGCCATAGACGAGGCAGTCTCCATTTTCTTTGTCACTTAGATTGTATTTTTCCATAGCCCTATTGTATAAACACTCAGGCCTCTGGGTCAGTCCATGCATGTACTTAACCCACACAGAACTCAAAGTATAGACCCTAAGCACCACTTCACACAAAGTTAACCTAGGGGTGTGCTGATAAATAACCAGCTCTCCAGGAAAAAAAAATGACCAACATACTTTTAAATTTAATCTGCTTTATAAACATTTTCTCTCTCTTCTTTTTTTAATATAGTTTTCAACATTCACTTCCATAAGAATTTGAGTTTTGAATTTTCTCCCTCTCCCCAAAACAGCATGCAATCTGATATAGGCTCTACTTATACATTCATATTAAACATATTTTCACATTCATCATGATGTAAAGAAGAATTAGAACTAATGGGAGGAACCACAAGAATTTCCTCTATCTTCTTAAGTCTAGGCAATCAACACAACAATAAATCAAGGCCTGATGGGTAGCATGTGTCCATTTCTGAGGTATAAATGCTCATACTAAAAATTTAATAATTAGCTTCAGCACAGACCCTGGTTCTAAAGGAAAACATGATCAGAATTCCCAAGAGGGATGCCAGGAACAAGTCCTTACCTACTGCCCTCCACCCTAGAGCTAGGACTGCTAGGTAATGGGAACACGGTCTTACTAAGTGCCATCCTATCAGAGCAGCAGTTTTAAAAGGTTAGTGAGCTAAAGAAACTGGGAAGGAGTACTGATGAAGAAAGCTCTAGGTGGGTTAAACTAGAAATGGGAAAGAAAACTTGGGTCCCTCAGTGTTTTCCCCTTCTCCTATTTTCTCTCTCTCTTTTGGTTTATGTTTGTGATGGTGCAGGGATTCCTGCCCAATGAACCTCACTTCTCCCACCTACCCACACACAGCTCCTCACAAAGCCCTACCAAGTCTACAACTAGCCTAAACTGCTCCTGAAAGTTAGAATAACTGAATGGCAGCACAGAGGGCAGGCCCACTGTCACCGTAATCATACCTGAAGGGGTTGGTCTTCTACCCCACTTCCAATTTTCCACAGAGATTGGTGGAAGGAGGTAATAAGCCATGGGAAGGGGGTGCTATTATGATAGGATTATGATAGGACCCTGGGGGGGGGTCCTCTTATACTTGCTCAGGCACATTGTGAGACACAGAGACAACTATAACGAGAACAGTTGTCGCCACAGGAAGAGAATTGCCCCCTCCCATACCTTCTATTATCAACTTGGGGAAAAGTCCCATTTGCCTTGTACTAGTTATGACTCTAGATACTGGAGATGGACTCTAAGTGCTAAAAATAGGCAGAAGAGGTCAGGTTACAGTGATTAGGGAAGTGGTATGTTTATGGAGCTCATGGGATCATAGGATTGTGAATTCAAAGACACTCAAAGATCATTTAGTTCAGGAGTTCTTGACCTAAGGTTCATGAATTATTTTTTAAACATTTGTATAACTATTTCAATACAATTGGTTTCCTTTGCAATCCTATATATTTTATTTTATGCATTAAAAAAATTATTATGAGAAAAAGGTCTCATGAGACCATGAAAGGGATTTATCACACACAATCTCACACACACACACTCACACACACACACACACAATGGTAAAGAATTCCTGATTTAGTCCAATGCCTCATTTTACAGATGTGGAAACTGAAGACAATTGAAGTGAATTGACTGGGTCGGTTTCTTACAAGCAGAAAATATCAGAATCAGGATTTTAACTAATATCATCTAATGCTAAATTCTTGTTAACTCTGGTTTTCTTAGTGTACCAACTTGAAGCCCATTGGGTCCTTCAAGTGTACCTGAATTCAAGTACCAGAGTTTATATAGAGAGACTGGTTTTGGTTCAACATGTGGACAAATGTATCATTAGAGTTTTCTTACAGTGGAGTGGGCTGTGGATGGGAGAGGGCCGAGTCGTCTGTCCTTTGAGGTTTTTAGGAAGAGGCTGAGCCATTCATCATGGATGTCATAGATGGGGTTTGTGGTTTAGGTAGGAACTGGATTAGGTGATGGTTGAGATCCCTTCCAACTCAAAGTCTATCTCAGGTTAGGAAATAGGCCTGGCATACTTGAACTTACTCTCCATGCAACATTTCATTCAGTGGGTAAATTGTTCAAGAGGATGACAAATGTTAAAGAGGAGAAGAGATATGAGGAATTAACTGCACATAAATGCTTCAGAATTTAGGACAAGGATCACTGTCAAATGAGAGGGATTGATTCAATGACTTCTCAGATACCTTAAACTTGATTCCAAATACTGGCTGGCCACATCAAGAGCAGTATCAATTCTTGAAAGTCTTTCTATTACCAAATCAGTAAACCCAAGTACACAAAATATGTCACTGATAATGAAAGCAAAGACATTTTGGAAGAGTCACTAAGCTATCTCTGGGTTTGGGTAAAAGTATAACTATGATAACCAATATGTGTATGTAGCACTTTAAGTTTTGCAAAGAGCCTCTTTTATCCTCACAACAAGCCTACTAGGTAGAAACTATTATTTTATTTTAGGGAAACTGAGGAAGATGATTTCCATCAAGTCACTGGGTCTCAGTATCTTTATCCTTAAAATAGAGAAAATATCTCTGCTCCATTTAGCTCATGAGGTTCTCTGCCTTCTTCACAAGATTATCCTAAAGACTGAATATAAGATGCTAACAAAGTGAGGATTATATATGAAGGGGGCTAAAAAGGTCCCCTTCCAATACAAACATTAAAATCTGATAACTTAGGACATTTAGTAAAGCAGTGTGGTACCTTGGAAAGATTACTGGATTGGATATCAGAGGTTCTGCGTTTGAACCTTGACTTTATCACTTATTTAGTCTCTCTGGACCAAATTTTGATCATGTATAAAATGAACAACTGGTCTAGATGACCGTTAAAATCTCATTCGGCTCTAAATCTGTTGAAAAAATTACCTGGTCTTCTGACCCTATCTATTGCCTCTGATGCTTTGTAGAGGACTCTCAAATGTGAGATATCATAGACATACAGCATGGTATAGTGAAAAGACTCCTGGCCCTGAAATCAGAGAATCTGAGTTGAAATTCCACTTCTGATGCTTGCGAGCCTTATGAACATAGGCAAGTCACATATGCTCCCTTGGCTTCAGCTTCCTTATCTGTGAAATGAGGGTGGGGACATTGATGACCTCTGAAATCCCTTCCAACCCTAGCTCTGTGAGCCCGTAACCTCCCCATTCATTTAGAGGCAAAGATATCTCTGACTAAGCGTGATAAATCCTACCCAGTCAGGTAAACTCAGGAGGGAGGAGGCGATACCACAGCATTTTATGTGCTTAAAAATTCCTAATAGAGTCATGTACCTCCAGAGCACCTAAAATAAATTTCCAGCCTGCCTCATCTGTTTAACTTCCCTTTTCAGAGGCTTCTGTTCACACACAAAGGAAGCTAACTGGGCTTGGGCCAACAGCTATTGAGAAGTTCCTCTCAAGCAAACAAGAACCTTCTCCATCTTTAGACACAAGCATTCACTGAGCACCCAGGAACAGGCAGTGAGAGCAGACTGGCACAGCAGAGCAGCTCTCCCAGCTGCTTAACATCACACTTTGCACAAATTAAGCTTTCATAAAGATCAAGACCCACATGTGGGGTGTCATTTACATGCTGTGGAGAAAATCCTTAGCTTCATTTGGTACAGAGGGAGGCGAGAGTTGAGAATAGCCCTAAGGCGTGGAACAGGGACTTTTCCTTCCAAATTGGGCAGTAACATAAATATTTGTGTTAATAAAATGCATGGTCTTCTAACAATGCCTCTTCTATCCCTCTCCCTCCTGACGCCCAGAAAGTACCCAGAAAGAGGTAGGCAGTACTGGGCCTGATCTGCAGGGGCAGCTATGATTTAGCCATAGTTCTCAGAGCAAGTGGGAGGAGAGGTAAGTGGGGTAGAGGGGTCATTGACCACATCCTCAGGGATGAACGGACAGCCTTGCCAACTGATAAGGGCAAAAGGGCAAACATACAAATGGCTAGGAAGATAAAGTCATAGGCAGGGAAAGTCTGTCCACTCTTTCCCGTTTTGTCATCGTTGAGTCATTTCAGCCATGTCTGACTTCCTGTGACCCCCATTAGAGGTTTCCTTGGCAATGATACTGAAGTGGTTGCCATTTCCTTCTCCAGTTCATTTTACATATGAAGAAACTGAGAAAAAGAGGGTTAAGTGACTTGTCCAGGGTCACACAGCTAATAAGTGTCTGAGGCAGATTTGAACCCATGTCCTCCTGACTCCACAGCCAGTGTTCTAACCACAGTGCCATTCCTTCCACACTTCTCAGCATGGGCAATTGTTTTACAAGTGGTCTCCTCCCCTCTCCACTAAGGCTCTCCTTTTCTTGATGTTTCTTCTACTGGCACCCAGAAAAATACATGGGAAGCATTCAAACTGTGCTGTAGTCAACTTTCAGTTATCTGGATGAAAATGATATTCTCTTCAAATAAATTATTTAAGTCAGTTTTTGATCCTGGGTTTCAAGTCCCACTGAAGCATCTACCCTGGCTATCTCAGTATTGGGCTCACCTGTTTTTGCTCCCTCCAGACCACTGGAGCTACTGAGATCATGCCCCAGGTGACTTAATACACTCAGCTTTAGAAGGAACACTCTAGGGTCATGATGTCTTGACTGGGAAGCAGCCAATCAACATGTCCATGGCCACTAGATCTAACTGGTTGCAGACTCCAAGTCACAGTTCACATTTCATCCGACTATCTGTCCCATACATCTCCTTCCCATTCACCTAGTGGCTATGTTGTCCTTCCCTTCATTCTTTACCCCTTTCCATCCCTTGCTCTGACAACAAAAACAAGAGTATTAGCTAACATTTAAATATAGTGCTTTAAGGTATACACAACACTTTATATATTATTTAATTTTATTCTTACAACAACACTGAGAGATAGATGTTATTATCTCTACTTTTCATCTGAGGAAACTGAGGTCAAGAGAGGACTTACTCAGAGACATATAAGCAAGCAAGAACCTGAGGTAGGATTTGAACTCAAGTCTTCTTAACTCCAAGTCCAGAAAGCCATTCATGATAATCTAATCAATACTCCTCTTACTTCTGTAAAGGATTTGTCATTTGACTGCTCTATGGTATCAGTTACCATCTCTGTGACTTTATAGTCAGTCAATAAACATTTATTGTCAAGAGTCAATAAGTCTATTAGGGGTAGGCATAGCACTAAACATTGAGGATACAAAAAAAATGCAAAACAATTCAAAATAGCCTTTCCTGGCCATCCTGCCATTAATAGAGCAATCTCCCTTTATTAGAATGCACCTCCAGCCATGCATAAACAAAATCATGAAATTCAAAGAAATAGAACACATTCCAAGAAGGACTCTACATAGATGAATGTAATCAGTGCCCAAACCACTTACGCCTTACGGGATGACCTTGTTTTTCTATTGATATCCTCATTGTAAATGTATTCCCATTTGACACATGACCAGATCACCTAAGATGGAGGCATCCATGTGGGAGATGCCAGGAAACTGCTTCTGGGAGAAGACATTCTGTATTCTGCTACCTTCTTTGTGCGAGCAGTCTCTTTTCCCTGGTTGCATAGTCAGAACTGGGTTTAAAACTACTAGGCTGGGATAATATCTTTGTTTCCAGTGGCATCCAGATGTGAAAATCTCATTTAACAATAGCATGGGCACCATGCACTAAACTGGGTGCCAGAAGTGTATCTTTCCCTTCCTTTAGACCCTTTGGCCCTTAGAAATGTCCTCTCCCTTTCTAGGTGTAGGTAGTAAGTAAAGTCCCCATGCCACAGGAGCTGGAACCTTGGAGAGCACAGAGGCAGGATTCCAGACTGGATGTTATAACCAATCCATCAGGAAAGTTCCAAGAAACCACAGTCCTGGGACACAACCCCAAAGGGGTTTTGGACTTGTTACTTGGTGGAACTACTACTACACGGAGAATGAGGTAAGTTGTAAACCTAATTTCCCTCCCTTCCCCAGAAACTGAGAAGGTGAAGGGAACAGTATGCTCCCAAATATTGGGAGAGAGATGCTTATATGTTTGTTCTGGTTATGCCTTTGAAGAAAATATTCTTTTGTAAAAAGTAATCTGACTGTTAAGTGGATGAACTGAACTCAGTTGCCTGGACCTCTACAATTGAAGAAGTACAATCACTGTAGGTTTGAGAAAACTACGACTCTCCACCCTCACCCCACCCCAATTCCCTTTAAGGTACTGGAGAACCCTGAAGGAGGAGTGAAATGGAACATGTCTTCAAGCAGTGGGGGTGAGAGTAGTCAATGGACACTTATAGCAATACCTGGTTCTCCTTCCTTACCTCTCACGGGCCCTCTCTTCTTGTTGCCCAAATAGATGGTACACAAATGAATTCAAATCAACGATTACAATTAATCCAGGCAGAAGAAACTTGGAAGGGCACAAAATTAAAGACTTTAAGAGCTAGAAGGACCTCCATGGCCATCTGGTCCAACTCCTACATGAAAAGAATCTCCATTCTAAAACACACAACAAGTGGTTGCCCAGCTCCTGCCTTCAGATCCACAAGCTGCTGCCAACATATATATATATATATATATATATATATATATATATATATATATGGCTCTAGGAGCTGTGACTTTGCTTATATAGGAATTCCCTCCCAAAAACAACAAAGAAAGAAACCTCTTCATGACTGAGCAAACAATTTTCAAGAGTTGGTACGATTTATCACAACTCTTTTCACGATGACAAAGAATTGGAAATTGAGGGGATGCCCATCAATTCAGGAATGGCTGAACAAAGTTGTGGTATCTGACTGTAATGGAATACTATTGTGCTATAAGAAATGACAAGGGGGATGGCTTCAGAAAAACACAGGAAGACCTATATGAACTGATACAGAATGAAGTGAACAGAACCAGGAGATCATTGTACCCATAC
This sequence comes from Bettongia penicillata ogilbyi, assembly GCA_023548195.1. Taxonomy (NCBI): domain Eukaryota; kingdom Metazoa; phylum Chordata; class Mammalia; order Diprotodontia; family Potoroidae; genus Bettongia; species Bettongia penicillata. Next base: position 1,396,003 of record JAJHZJ010000526.1, on the reverse strand, counting down.
AGCAGTAGTGTAATGACGATTGACTGTGAAAGACAGCTACTCTGATCAATACAATGATCCAAGACAATTCCAAAGGATTCATTATGAAAACAACGCTATCCACCTCCAGGGAGAGACCCGATAAACTGAGTGTAAATTGAAGTACAGTTTTCTCATTTCCTTTATTTTTTCTTCCTTTTTTATGCAACATGACTAATATGGAAAATGTTTTACATGATTTCACTTGTGTAATTGGTATCATTTGCTTGCCTTCTCAGAGGATGGGAGAGGGGCAAGAGAGATGGTGAGAATTTGGAACTGGAATTTTTAAAAAATTAACTAAATAATAAATTTGGAACTTTAAATTAACTTAAATTAAGCTTAAAATAAAAATAAATAAATTTTTTAAAAGTTGAGATTGCTGACAAATTCATTACCCTAATGTTAATTTGTTAATGAACTTCTCTGGGCTTGGACTGGTTGTCAAATACATATATAATCTGTCATTAGACCTGTACTCACCATTTTTCTGGCTCAATTCTAATCATGATGGCTGGTATTTATATAACTCTTTAAGATTTACATAGTGCTCTACATCTGTCAACTCATTTGATCCTCTTATTAATCATGTGAATTCATTGCAGTTATTATTCCCATTTTACAGGTGAGGAAATTGAGGCTGTGGGAGATGAAGTGATTTACATACTCTGAGACTGCATTTGAATTTAGGTCTTGTCTCATGTCTATTGCACTGTCTAGCTGCCTCCAAAACTTTTAGATTTCATTATTTTCCGCTAAGGTTGTTAAGAACACAGGGTTCTCAAAATCCTATTTTTCTAATGAGATTATTAGCATGCCACTACTTCACTGGCATGAGTGTGACCATGAGTTCACACAAGTCAAAAATATAACATCATATACCCAAAAGATGAATGTATTTTTTTTATTATTGCTACCACTGTTCCCTTTCATTAACACAGGTCTATAATCTCCATGAGAGAAGTATGAATGAATAGCAGTCAACTCTCCGCCCCAGAGATCCCACTGCTAGTCATACGCTGCAAAGAGGTCAAAGACAAAAAAAAAAAAAAAGGTCCAATATACAGTAAATATTCACAGCAGCACTTTTTGTGTGGTAGCAAAGAAAGGAAAATAAAGCGGATGCTTTATTAAATTAAATCATTTAATTTAAAATTATTTAATATTAAATTATTAAATTTAACAGGGATCAGATACTAAAACATTGTTGCAGTTATTGTGTGTATTGTTTTCTTGGTTCTGCTTAATTTGCTTTTCAGTAGTTCATAAAAATCTTCCCAAGCTTCCTTGCTTTCTTTGTATTTATTGTTTCTTATAGCAATAGTATCTGATCCCTGTTAAAAAAAAAGAAAGAACAACAAAAAACCCAGGCTGAATGCTGTAAAGTTATAATGACCAAACTAGATCCCCATGAAGAGAGAGGAAAATGCAAGGGAAATGCAATGTGTAAGGAACATGGTATATAATATACAACTTGGGTTCTCCCTCTTTTTATTCCTTGGAGTGTATTCTTTTAGGGGAAATGAAGATAATGCAAAAAGAAAATTTTAAAAAATATTTTATTTTTATATTATAAAATATACATTTTATATTATAAGATTATACATAAAATATATATAATTATAAAATTATAATATAAAAATATAATAATATTTTTAAATGTACATTATATATCCCTATACTAGGGGTGTGCAAACAGTAGACATTTAATAAATGCTTGTTGAATAACTGAATTAATTAATGAATATATTAAATTGCTCTCTCTTTCCTATGACCTCATTACAGTACTTCTGATCATTCAGCTTGGCACTTAGCCAATTCTTTCTTTTAGGAATGAGTCAAGACTTCATGTCTGTATTGGGATATTATTCATTTTTGTAATCTCAGAAAATTCAACTATCTACAATCTCCATAAAGGTTTGTGATAGATAGTCCCACCTTGTATTTTATATTATTGTTCAGTCCTGTCTGACTTTCCATGATCCTATTTAGGACTTTCTTGGTAAAGATACTGGAGTGGTTTGCTATTTCCTTCTCCAGCTCATTTTACAGATGAGGAAACTGAGGCAAAAAGAGTTAAGTGACTTGCCCAAGGTAACATATAGCTAGTAAATGTCTGAAGCTGGATTTGAACTCAGGTCATTCTGACTTCAAACCCAGCTCTGGGTACTCTATCCACCGCACCACCTAGCTGCCCAGCACATCTATGTAGCACTTCAAAACAAAACAAACAAACAAATAAACAGGAAAAAAACAACTTTGAAATCTATTTTCTTAAGTATTCCTCCAAACAACTTGATTTCTATTTTGCAGGCGAGGAAATGGAGACACAGATTAGATTCAGATGACACAGAAATTTGGTGAGCAGGAACTGAAACTCAAGTGTCCTGGCTCCCAGGCACTGTGCACTTCCCATTTGTCAGTCCTCTGCTGCAGATTAATCCAGATATGAAATCAAAGCCTCTCCAATATAACTCATTCATTTGTTCCACAGACAATTATTGAGCAGTAAGTGTCCAAAGGTGCTGTACTATGTGCTGTGGGGGATACCAAGGTGTAGATGACTGAGTAATCACCTAAAAATAATTGAGTGCCCTCTGAATGCACAGAACTAGGCAAGTCCAGGTGATACACACACACACACACACACACACACATCTACATATGTATATATATATATATACATGTATTTTTAATTGACCTGACAGTGTCTGCACAGTGATATGTTTGTTTAGATCTCTTGTGCATCCTCAGAACTATTTGTCTAACCAGATGAAGGATAGTTCTCCAGACATGAGCTTCTCAGTACAACTTAAAACAGTAATCATTACTACTTAAAAATACATTCCTAACACCCAACTCTAAGGACTCTGACCCAAACTTGAAAATAGACTCAGGGTGGAATTGATAAAGCGACAACTTAAAGTAAATCCTTAAACTAGATTTTCTTTTAATAATAAAACAATGAAGGGGCAGTGGATACTGGTGAGATGACTCTGAAAGAGTCACTTAACTTTTCAGGGCCACCAACGATCAAAGACTAGCACAATTGTTATTGATCTATATCAATAAATGGGGTTCTCATGATGCCCCCCCACAATATAATTCTCAACACTGAAAAATGCAGGTCTAGATCCAAAAAAACCCTGATGACAATAATAATTAGAAAATAATAATTAGAAAACTGTTTTAAAGAAAAATATTCCCTGATCCTCTATGACATAACATATTGTTTAAAAAAAAAGTCCCTCTGTCACTCCTCACTCTCCCAACTCCTAAGATCTGCTAGATCTTCTGTATTCATGGGCTTAGAGAACTTAGTGGGTCTCATTCACATATACTGGAAATTTGATCAACAGTATTCAAGTTCCATTTAATAATGTCTACTTTCAATATGCATTTTTCTTCCATTTTCTTTTCTTTTTTTAAAGAATCTGTCACCACTGTACCCAATTCAACCACACATTTCTTTTTCAAGTGGAATCTTTCCAAAGAAATGAAATCTTCTTTTCTTTGCTCTAATGTGGAAAATGGAATAGACTAGTATACAACCAACCTACTGTTTCTGTAACTCCCACGCTAGTGATTCACAGAGACCTAAGAGTACTCAGTCCCAAATAGAAACATGAGACACCAAGTCAAACCATTTCTAAACAAATTTGCTCTTCTTCATCCTCTTTATTAAAAAGCTAAATTTACTGGAAGATAGATTTGAAGCTCATTATTGATACAGATGACTGAGACTTGGGCTTGCTGCTTTTTCTTCTAAGAATCTTTCTTTCCTAGGGACATGTACTCACTTGCTCAACAAAAACAGACAGATGCAGCCGCCATGACTATATCTTCATGATGTCCTCCCAAAATGTGTGTTAGGATCATTGCTGTTTCTGGAGCAGAATAACGTGGGCTTTATCTAGTTAGTACATTCTCAAGTTCACTGTCACTTTAAAAGAATTTCAAGGATTATTTTATTTCTCTGTTACACAACGTTTACCTTATTTAAGATTAATAAAGCAATTACAATACTCTCAATTAAGAAGCTATTTTAAAATGAACTTTTAATTCCAGTTCATGTGTAACTCATGTAATTATTACTATTTGTTTTTCTTCTTGAGTGAATAATTTCTTCTCTCACAGCACCACAGTATGCTTATCTTAAAGAAGGGAAAATATTGGGGAAATTTTTCCCTAAGTACTACAGCTTAAATCAATGCCATGCATACCTAGCTGTCCTAAACTATACACCAAGGTACTCGTGTTTCTTGACCCACACAAATCACTGAAACATCTTGTTACTGAAAAATTAACTGTTAGAGGGTAAAAAAAATCTACACCCACTGTGAGGATTTATACCTAATTTAAGTGAAAAAGCATCTCACATATCATTTTTTTCTTTTAGCTTTTGATGCCTGTTAACTCTTGTCTATTAATAAGATTAAAAAGATACCTTTTTGAAACTAAGATATCAGTTACACTATAAATGTTGTGGAAACATTAATTTAACAGTTACCCTTTTCATGCAATTTCTGTGAACTAACTTGAGCCCATGTTATAAAATTGTGTGTCATGAACTTTAAGGGATCTAGAGCAGAGGGAATAAGGAATGTATCATGGGGATGGATAGCTGTCCATATATGGATTAGCAGCCCTGTTTCTATCTGAGTTTGGCACAAATGGCCTAGAGCACTGAGAAATTGTGGACTTACCCAGAGTCACATAACCAATGTGTCCAAGGTAGGACTTGAAGTCAGGTCTTCCTGACTTCAAGGCTCAGTTATCTCTTCTCCACTGCTACTCCACTGACCATTTTTCACTAACACCCTTTGTCTCCTAGAGTAAGGGAGAAGCAGAACTATGAGATATTCAGTCTCCACTTCTTTTTCCCCAGAGGAATAAGCAGCAAAAGATCTCTTATCATTCTCTTCTATTTAGTTCCTTAATTTCCTGTCATTATGTGCCATTTTGTGTACATGGCTAGATTCAAAGATTAAAAATATTTTTATTAATTATGATGAAATCAACTGAGCCTTGGTTTTAAGGAAAACCTTGTAGTCACTCCACATAGGAAATCTGCTCCATTCTCCTCTTATTGAGTTCTGGGCTTAATTCATTGTCCATTTACAGAACCTGTCCAAGATATCATATATCTAGATAAACAGACAGCCTATAGAGACAGTCCATCCAACCACATATCTTAGTTTGGGCACTAAGTATTTTCATTTATTTGTGGGGGGAGGGTTTCCTGTGTGGATAATTAAATTAGACTATTTGAGTATATATAGATATCATCTAGAAGGCTCTGTAATATTCCAAAGGTAATAGTGCAGTATTCATCTGAAAATGGAACTCTCTGAAAGCCCATGTCATCTAGAGGGAATCCCTTTCCCACTTGGATTCTGTTCTGTACATGTTCCATGACAGCGGCAAACATCTCTGACAAGCATGTCTTTGTATTTTAAGTCTTGCTTAGTATTTTTAATTAGATGGTTGGCAAAGCTCTGGAATAAAGACTCATCTCCTTAATCCAATATTCTTCTGGTTTCACTGGTTGCCCCTCCCCGCCCCCCAGCCAACATGAGGGTAAACAATCTGAAAGCTCTACTGGTCTGTGCATAATATCAGAAGACCTAGAGGAGGAGTTCTTAATCTGGGCTCCATGAACTTTGTTTCTGTTTTTGATTATTATATTCTGATAATTATATTAAATGATTTGTTTCCTTTATAACCCTGTGTATTTGTATATATGCTTTTAAAAACACTATTCTGAGAAGGGGTCCATAGGCATCACCCAATTGTCAAAGCAGTCTATGACATCAAAAGATTATAAACCTCTGATCTAGAAGAAGACCCTCAGCACATTGGGTGGACTGGCTATGAACATTTATGAGAAGTCATGGATTAGGACTGCCAAGAACAAGGTTTAAATGGGTTATGATCTACAACGTTAAAGGAAGTACCTATATATAAAAAAGTATAAAATGAAAAGTTGGCATTTCTGTAGCACTTCAATGTTTCTATATCACTTTGCACAGTTTTCTCATTTGATCCATACAACAGCTCTGTGAGGTAAATGTTACCAGTGTGATTATTTTCATTTTACAGATAACTGTTTATGGAAAATGAAGATTTAAGGTTTAGACAGAGATAAAATGAAAAGACAGGTATTAGGAAAAACTAGCAATTATAGGTCATAAGGACTGGTCCAGTGATTTTATTGGGCTAGAGAATTTCTGTGTGAGAAAATTTCTTTTACCAGTTCAGGTTGGTAACTTCTCTGTAATTTGTAATCTTAGAGACTTGCCTAGAGTAGAGGTGTCAAATGCAGCCGGCAACACTCCCAACTAAGACTCCAAATAGATGAAAATGTAATCGGGAAATAGCTAGCAAAATAAATAAAAACAAAATAAAACACAGAAAACATTACATTTTAAACAAAGTCAACTTATGGCTGGTAAAATTCTGTATATATGGATTTTTGTTACTGTTGTTTAATGGTTTTCAGTCACATCCAACTCTCCATGATACCATTTGGGGTTTTCTTGGCAAAGATACTGGAGTGGTTTGCCATTTTCTTCTCCAGATAATTTTACAAATGAGGAAACTGAGGCAAATTGGGTTAAATGGCTTATCCAGAGTCACACAGCTAAAAAGTATCTGAGGTCACATTTGAACATAGATCTTCCTAACCCTACCTAGCTGTCCATATATGGATTAGCAGCCCTGTTTCTATCTGAGTTTGGCACAAATGGCCTAGAGCACTGAGAAATTGTGGACTTACCCAGAGTCACATAACCAATGTGTCCAAGGTAGGACTTGAAGTCAGGTCTTCCTGACTTCAAGGCTCAGTTATCTCTTCTCCACTGCTACAGCATTCCAAAAGTGGGATTTACATCGCTGGATTTATGTTACTGGAGCTCCTGAAGCAAAGGCTGGATGACTGATGTCAGGTAGAAGGTGCATCGCCTTTTATGGTCCCTTTGAACTCAAAACTCTATGATGCTATGATTTTAGATTCCTAACAACAGCAAATCATATTACAGAGCTTTTTTTTTGCCACTGTATAGTTTTGCTTTTATTTTAAAACTTGCTACAATTCCTGAGACAGTGAGAGATAAAATTTTTTCCATTTCCCCCTCTCCCAATGGTTAGCAACATTGCCTGAAGAAATGATATCCTGAGGGAGTTTTCTAATAAGCAGACTTTCCCTCAATAAAATGTTCAGTCCACCTTCAGATATTTAGGGCCATTACAGGAAGTTATTTTTCCTTTATTAAAAAAAACTGATTTAAGAAGTTGTATCTAAGCAATGTGAGTGTGTATTTTTTCCAGTATTTTACCAAGTACACTCACGATCCTTCTTTCATGTATTTCCAAGCCACAAGAGAGAAAGTCCCTCAACCCTTTGTTACTGTCTCTCTGCCTACCTAATTCAGACAAATACATCCACAACCACTCGTTCAGCAATTCACTTGAGGATATTGTTGGCATGTGAGTTTACTTTATCACAAGATATACAAATAAATATGGGGGAGAAAAGGGAAGAACACCTAGAACATCTTTCTTACTTGTTTCTTCATTATTTCTTATTTATTTCTTCAATATTTCTCATTTGCAAAGATAAGTAATATGCTAATAGAATATGTAAAATAATAGTAATATAATAAGGCCCATAAAACAGACCAGGATTTGATTTTTAAAAGGTACCGTTTAGCCTTCACCAGTGAACTTCCATGGAATGATGTTTTGGCCATCAGCAAAACCAAGGTACAAATTCAGATACAGGTAGAACTCCAAGTCACCAAACTCCTGCAATGAATGAATTTGTGAAATTTCACACTACACATGGAGGACACTAGGATCTTAGATCTAGAACTAAAAAAGACCTCAGGGGTCATCTAAACCAACCTCCTCATTTTATAGAAGGAAAAAACTGAGGCCCAGGGAAATTAAGTAACTCTTCCAAGGTTACATAGATAACAAGTGTCAGACATGAAATTAGAACCCAGGTAATAGAAATCTGGTTCCCATAAGGATTATAGCATTTTGGTCTTTTTGCAGAGTTTCCTAATGTGCCTTAAATCCAAGAAGAATTTAAAAAGAGGATTTCCCCACTATCAATGATTCTTCAATTTTTCCAACACTTTGTGAGACTAGAGATTTGTTGGTTTTATATGAAACCATTCAAATGTTACCAAGAGCTTTCAGAGTTCATCCTACAACTAGATAAAAAGGGCTTCGGGGGGAGGGGTGGGGGAAGGGACTTCTGCCTTTTTGGAGAAATTCAACTCTTTACTCTAAAGATTGTCTTTGTTTCCAGTTTGAATAAAGTACAGTTTGAGATTTAAGCTTTTCAGTGAAGTGGTAAATGAAAGGTCTCCACTCATAAACAGAAAACTTGCTCAAGTAAAGCTCTTTTGGACTGTTCTGGGTACACGCAGATCAAATAAAACAGCAATGTCCTTGCTTTCAGGAACTTAACCATCATCAATTCTTTAAACTTGTTTAGTCACACTGACAGAAATAAGTAAAACAAAAACCACCTATATAGAGATTTTCATTTTTACAAAGCTGGACCATGGAAAGTCAAAAAATTCATAGACTTCAAGTTGTAGTAACCTTACAGATCATTTAGTCCAACACATCTTTGTGTTGTTTGTTGTTCTTCATATTTGCAAAGGACCAATGACATCATGATGTTGGGGTCAAGGTACAGCGTGTTTGACTGTAGCCGATCAGTCCAGTATAAGCTTAGGAGACTCCACCACAGGTGGGACACAGAGTCCATTTGAACACTTGGAATAAAGATGTCTCTAGATTTGAACATCTCATATCTCCTTTGTGTTATTTGGCTTTGCTCATAGAACGTAGTACCTTATTTGAGGTGGGCACGTCATGCTGAGAAGTCCTATGCCGCTGTCTCCCATGTCTCACAATCTACGCTAAAGTTCTTCACAGAGTCCAACACATCTACCCAAATCATGAATACCATCAACACCATCTCTGACGAATAAGTGGCCATCCATCCCCAACTTGTATATCCTGAGAAATGGATAACTCACTACTTACCCCATTCTACTTTAGGAAAGTTCTAATTATTCTTTTCCTCATGTTGAGCCAAAAATCTACTCTGTGATAATACCATTCCCCATTTCCCTAGGGATTAGGGATTAGTTTTCCCTAAAAGGTAATAAAGCTGTCCCTGGAAACTAATCAATCCCTGTCTTCTTTGGCACAGTTTCCTGGTCACTCATGTGCATAAAACCTTCCAGCCAGTCAGGGTTTCTCTGATTTGGCAGACTGCTTGAAGCCATGGGAGTCATCATACCCTGCCCTGCCCACCAGACAAGTTTCCATATGCAGATGATGGGAAGGGGTTGGAGGTAGGGTGGTCACTGTATACTCCTTCCCTATCCTTGCTGTTTTAGGGCAAAGTAAACATCCTTTTGTTAACTGTTCGAGAATTCAGATCATTCATTACTGGAAATATTCCAGCTTGTCAATGTATTTTCTAAAATGTGGTGAGAGGAACCATATATTATATTCCAGATGTGGTGATTGGGCCAGTTCTGAATAGTATTGCTACTAGTGATGCAACCTAAAATTACATTGATTTTTTTTGGCTACCACATCACATTATTGGCGTGCTATTTAACTTACGTGCCATCAAAACCTCTATGTCTTTTCCAGAATTTTCTAACAACCAGACCTTAGATCTGAGGACAGGAAGATGCTTAGAGATCATTGACTATAAGCACCATTGTTTACAGATGAAGAAGTTCAATGATTGGAAGTAGAAGAAACCATTAACCAGACCCAGATCTTCTTACTCTATATCTAGTGTTCTTTCTCCTTTATGATGTTTATTTTTTGAACCCTCATATAGAGTTTTATTTTCATCTTTGTTAAATTATATCTCTTTAGTTGTAGTTGAGAGGTAGTTTCTGATAATCACAGAATCACGATTATGAGAAATGGAAAGGACCTCAGTAGCCTCTACCTCAACTCATAGAAAAAGGGATCCCCACCACAATATGCCCAACAAATACTCATCCAAATTCTAATTGAAGACTTCCAAGACGGGGAATTGTTCTCATTCAGTCTTTTAGTCAAGTCCAACTTTTCATGACGACAGGGACAGTGAAAACCATGTGGGTTTTTTTGGCAAAAATACTGGAGTAATCTGCCATTTTCTTTTCCAGTGAGTTGAGGCAAACAAAAGTTAAGTGATTTGCCCAGGGTCACACAGTTAGTGAGTGTCTAGAGCCAGATTTGAACTCAGGTCTTCCTGACTCCAGAGCTAGTGAGCCACCTTACTGCCTCCTACCATTTAAGGTAGCCCATTCTACTTTTTTGGACAGCTCTAATTATTAGGATGTTTTTCTTGACATTAACTGGCTTCTTTGTACCTTATACCCATTGCTCCTGGTTTGGTTCTTTGGGGTCAAAAAAGTCTAAACTCTCTCCCACATGGCAGCCCTACAAATATTTGAAGACAATCATCATGTTCCTCCTGAACTTTCTCTTCTCTAGACTAAACATGCCCAGAGACTTCAGTATACCTTCATATGACATGAACTCAAGGTCCTTCACCATCCTAGTTGCCCTGCTCTGGATACTCACTCCAATTAACAATATCCTTCTTAAATCATAGTGATTTAATTGAACTGAACACAATATTCCAGATGAGGCCTGACAGACTAATAAATAGCCTCAGAGACAAGAAGTCTGAGTCTAAGTAATACCTCTAACACATACTACCCCTAAAAGATGGGGATGTGGGACTCTAGAGAAATCTCTCAATTCCCCATACAGCTCTCAAAGGCTTTAAGTTGTAGGGCAGCTGAACATGTCCATTGGCAAAAAAGAATTTCCTAACTAGGAATTCCTCTTACTCATGAAAGCACAGATTCCCAACTCCCATGAGGTGAGGGGGGAAAAAAGTGGTAGCCCACTATTCCAGGCTGGATCTTTTTGGATCCTGAATCTGTTACCCAGTATTAGCTTCACTCCCACCTTTGCATCATCTGGAAATTTTACAAATATTCTATCTATGCCTTAATATTACTACCATCATCATAGTATACAGCACTTTCAGGGTTACACATCATGAAATGCATAATTTCATTTGAGCTTCACAACAAAACCTCTGAGGTTAGCATGGTGTATGAAGGCTATGGATAGCTACCAGACCTGTGATTTTGTTGATATAGGAAACTGTCAGATAAGGAAATTCCCTCAACCAAAGCAAGCCAGTACCTGTTCTGCAACTTACAGTCTTAGAGAATTTTGTAGAATACTATGAGGCTAGTTCAGCTACAAGAGATAGAAAGAGAAATTACATTTAAAATGACTAGATAATATAAAATACTTGGGAGTTTACGTGCTAAGACAAATCCAGAAACTATATGAACACAACTATAAAATGCTTCTCACACAAATAAAGTCAGGCCTAAACAACTGGGAAAATAGTAATTGCTCATGGACAGGCTGAACCAATATAATAAAAATGACAGTTTTACCTAAGTTAATCTATTTATTCAGTGCTATGCCAATTAAACTATCAAAAATCTATTTTATAGAGCTAGAAAAAATAACAACAAAATTCATCTGGGAAGAACAAACGATCCAGGATATCATGGGAATTAATAAAAAAAATTTAAAAGATGGTGGCCTAAGGTGGTCTAGCCATAACAGATCTCAAATTATATTATAAAGTGGCAATTTTCAAAACAATCTGGTACAGGCTAAGAAACAGAGTGTGGATCAGCAGAATAGATAAGCTACAAATTATATTATAGTAAATGACCATAGTAATCTAGTATATGATAAACCCAAAGATCCAAAGTTTTGGAACAAAAACTTGTTATTTGATAAAAACTGCTGGGAAAAAAGTATGACATAGAGGTATAGATCAACATCTCCCACTGTATACCAAGATAAAGTCAAAATGGATGCATAATATACAAATAAAGGGTGTAAGAAGAGAGCGTGGAATAGTTTATCTGTCATATTTATGGATGAAGGAAGAATTTAGGACCAAAAAAAATAGAGAATATTACAAAATGTAAAATAGTTTCGATTATATAAAAATTAAAAAGTGTTTCCACAAACAAAACCAATGCAACCAAAATTATAAGGAAAGCAGAACACTGGAGGGGGGAAATTTTGCAGAAAGTATCTTTGATAAAGACCTTATTTCTCAAATAGAGAATTGAGTCAAATTTCTAAAAATACAAGTTATTCCCCAACTGATAAATGGTCAAAGGATGTAAACAGGCAGCTTTCAGACAAAGAAATCAAAGCTATCTATAGTTGTATGAAAAAATACTCTATCATTATTGACCAGAGAGATGCAAATTAAAACAATTCTGAGGTGCCGCCTCATACCTATCAGATTGGCAAATGTGACAAAAAAGGAAAATCTTGAATATTAGAGGGAATATGGGAAAACTGGTAGACTAATGCATGGTTGGTTTAGTTACAAGTTGATCCACCCATTCTGGAAAGCAATTTGGAATTACACTCAAAGGGCTATAAAACTGCATACCCTTTGAACCAGCAATATTATTGCAAGGTCTATACCCCAATGACACCCCAAAAAAGGGAAAAGGACCTATTTGTACAAAAAATATTTTGTCCTCTTTTAGGGTTAGCTAAAAATTGGGAATCAAAAGGATGCTCATCAGTTGGGGATTAGCTAAACAAGTTGTGGTATATGATTGTAATTGAATATTACTGTGCTATAAGAAATTACAAGAAAGATGATTTCAGAAAAACCTGGAAAGACTTACATGAACTGATACATAATGAAGTGAACATAACCACGAGAATGCTGTACACAGTAGTAGTAATATTGTTCTGTGAAGAACTGTGAATGAAGTAGCTCTTCTCAGCAATACAATGATCCAAGACAATCCCAAACAACTAATGATGAAGTATACTATTTGTCTCCAGAGAAAGAACTGATATTGATTGAATACAGACTGAAGTATGTTATTTTTCACTTTCTTTCATTTTTTTCCTTTGAGTCTTCTTGTACAAAATGACTAATACGGAAAAGTTTTACGTAATTGTGTAGTATAACCTAGTTTGCTTACTATCTCAGAAAGGGGGGAAAGTGGGAGGGAGGGATAGAATTTGGAACTCAAAGCTTTAAATAAAACTTTAAAAATGGGAGAAACTATATTAAGAAAAAAAAAGATGCAATAAGAGTAAAAAAAAAAGAGTACTATGAGGTTAAATGGTTTGCCCATAGTAAAAGCAGTCAGTATGTGTCAGAAGCTGGAGTTGGCCAGGTGTTACTAGCCCCAAGACAAGCTCTCCATTCACTATATTGTGTTACTATTATCCCTAGTTTGGTTAAGAGACTTTGAATAGTCATAGAGTTAATAAGTGTCAAAGGCTCAGGATTTTAATGTAGATCTTTTGGATTCCACGTTCAGCACTCTATCATCTAGATTACTGATTAAAATGTTAAACACAGAGAACCAAGGATGGATCCCTGAGGTATCCTACTAGAAACACCTCCTTTAGGGCTACATAGATCATAGTTATTTGTTTGTTTTTCCAGCCTGATGGTTCAGCTAGTTTAACATTTGACTCAATAGTATTACTATCCTGTCCCTGTATCTCTCCATGTTCACAATGATAGAATGAGAGACCTTTTCAAAGATTTTCCTGAAATCCAGATATATTACATCTATGGTATTCTCCTGATCTAGTAATCTGTTAAAAGGCCACATTACCTGGCCTACTAGTCATCTAGTTTACTACCAAAGGGATAGGACCTAGACCTGTGATTTCACTAGTATGGGAAATTTCCAGGTGATAAAAATGCTTCTACTAATGTAAATTGGCACTTTCTCTACAAGTTGTGGTCTCAGAGAACTGCCTAGATCATTGACAGGTTGAGTGACTTGCCCAAGGTCACATAGCCAGTATGTGTTCGAGCAGGACTTAAAATCAACTCTTACTGGTTTCAAGACTGGTTCTCCCTGCACTATGCTATGTTTCATTTCCTTATTGCCACAATTTATTGAACTTGTATGGAACTACTTTCTCTTACTGGGACTGGTCATAAAACCCAAAGGAGATGGAGGACAGACAGGTGGATAATACCACAATTCAACTATGCTAGTGAGCTTTCAGAAATTTCTCCCATTGGCTCTACTTGTGGCCAAGTGCTTTGTTCATCCCCTCTAAGACAATCTAGGCTACTCCTCCTGAGACTCAGGCAAAGGCCTGATGGCATTCTAGGATATAAAGATCCTAAGGATGTTGGCAGTCCTCACATGCCACCCTGAAAATGACTTACTTTTAGTATAATGTGGCCTCATAAATTCTTAAATCCTAGCTTAATGGATAGGGTGTTAACTTTAGAATCATGAATGCCAGGGCTCATATGTTGCCTCTGAGACAAGTTAGCTGTATGACTGTGGCTAAGTTCCTTAAATTCTCTGAGAATCTATTTCCTCATCTCTAAAATAGGGATTAAAAACAAAAAGACTTCGAAGACCTATCTCATAGTGTTATTTAAAAAAAAAAAATTAAGAGACAGTGCTGCCAAATTCAAATAGAAACAGATCCCTGCAACCACATACTGACTTCGAAAACAACAAATTGACACAAACTATGCTGCACTGTATTTTTATTTATTTTGTTCAACACTACCCAATTACATTTTAATCTGGTTCAAGGTACTCAGAAGTGTTTGCAGCCATCTCTTTGCTGAAGTAGTCTGCAAACCGTAAAGCACTACAGTGGCAGCTGGGGGCTCTGTGGATAGAGTGCTAGATTTGGAGTCGGTAAGACCTGAGTTCAAATCTAATCTCAAATACTAGGTGCAGGACCCTGGACAAGCCATTTAATCTCCATCTGTCTCAGTTTCCTTATCTGTAAAAGTGGAATAATAATAGTACCTAGATTCTAGGTTTATTGTGAGGATCAAATGAGAGAATGTATAAATAGCTATGTAAACCTTAAAGCAATATATACTGATTAGTTACTGTCATTATGTCAATGTTGGTTATTATTTTTAAACTAGCTTCTCCTCATTTAACAACAGAAGACTTGGAGAAACCTACCCACATGTAAACTCAGGTTGGTAAAAAAAAACACAAAACTGCCCTAAGGTTGAGATCTATCCCCAGGATCTGGGGATCCTGGGGGAAATTTTTCTTTTTCTTTTTGGTTTGATTATTCTCTCCATTTCTCCCTCTCTGATTCATGCTTGTGCTATAGTATTTGAATTGAGCATCTGCCTATCTTTTCCTAGACAAAGCTATTACATATCTACTATTGTTGAGGGTTTTTTTTTTCCTGAGAGAAATCCAAATTGGAAATCTCAGGTTAAGAATAGACTGTCTATAAAATATGCACTTTTGAGTCAATGAGAGAAAGGAAGTCTTGCATGCTGGGGCCTGGTATACAGTTTTGTGAATTACCTGAAGGTTGAAAACCAGATCAAACTTCGTCAGGTCTGAACCACGACAAGGCATTTACATGTCCTGGACAAAGTCTGAATATTTCTCCCCAGCAGACCCCTGCATTTGAAAACTCCCCCTGGCCCCAGGTGCATTCCAGTATTCCGGAGGCCTTGAGCCTTTACTACAAGCACACAAAACAAAGTAAATATATATGTGTCACGGAGAGCATAATTTTCTGGCATTAAAAATGTGCATTTCTAAAACGGTACCATTACAAGTATCCCTTGTTGTGCTCCTCCTGGTGTCCTGCATTGTAGGAAACTATCTCCCTTGCCTACCACCAGTCCCAGCTGTGCTTCAGGCTCAATGTCTGTTTTCCATTTAGATTGATATCAGGAATACTGGGGTCCCCAAAAATCAAGTTTGTCACTGACTCTTCATAAAATCTTTGGAATTATTTTTATGACACTGGGACCAATCACAAAATTTCTTCCCTAGGTCTTAATTTGTCAGATATGATGGCTAAGAATGATCTCAACAGGATCCCCCCAAATTTTGGACTTGAAGGAGAATCAAATTATAATGACTGTGTTACTACTGATGACATTCTCAGTCTGCATGAGCACAAGACAACAGAGCTGAAACCCTTCCTCTACAGTGAACAGAACAAAAGGAGTTCTCAAACCAATATGTAAAATGACACACTACTGCATTCTTTTAAAGTTTCTAGATACTCTCTTTTATTACATACCTCAATGGGAAAATCGAGATAAAACAAGTTCTTTACAGATTTCAAAGACGTTTAATATTAGAGCTAATGCAACACTCTCTCAATAGTATCTTTAAAACCCTGAAGGGGACTGGGTTCAAAGTCTGGCTCTGCTATTTATTACTTTGGAAGCAAGTTATTCAACTTCTGAGCCAACTTTCCTCATCTGTCAAATAAGCTGACCTCCAAGATCCCCACAAGCTCAGAATCAAACTTTTGAGAGTTGGGAGGACCTTCAGTAATGGTCTATACAACCCATACACAAATGCAACAGACCTAAAGAATGACCACAGAAAAAAAATCCAACAATTGCATCAAGACCTCTGCTTGAAGAGGAGCTATCTACCATCTCTCCAAACAGCCCATGCTATTTATGGACAGTTCTAATGGTCAGGAAGTTTTTCTCAAATGGCTTCTTCATTGCTGGCTCCCATTGCTCCCGGTTCTGCCTTTTCGAGGCAAAGAGAAGTCTAATCATTGACAGCATTTCCAACACTTGAAGGTAGCTATCATGCCCTTCACAGTGAAACTTCTCTTCTCCAAGAGAATCATCCCCAAGGACTTCCATACAATCTTTGTATGATGGGGTCTCAAATTCCCACAATTTCTGGTTGACTTTCTCTGCATGCTTTCCAGTTTATCAAGGTCCTTCTTAAACTGCAGTCTCTAGAACTAAATGAAATACTCCAGATGAAGTCTCATAATGGCAGCAAACAACAGGATTATCACTTCTAATACTCCAAGGATATTCCTTATTCTTGGAAGCCACTGCCCTTTAAATACAGACGAGAATTGAGTTCACTCCAAATTCTATGAAACCAACCAAATGGATGGACTGACAATGATACTATATGGGCCCTTTGCCTTTGAGGCTGGTGAAATAGAGAAGAATACTAGTCTTAGAATCAAGAAGACTCATCTTCATGAGTTCAAATCCATTCTCAGACACTTGCAAGCTTTTGACCCTGCACAAGTCACTTAACTTCACTTACCTCATTTTCTTAATCTGTAAAAAGAGCTGGAGAAAGAAATAGCAAACTATATCCTCTATCTCTGCTAAGAAAACCCCGAATGGGGTTACAAAGAGTCAGACACAACTAAACAATAACGTCTGCCTTTGAATGTTAAAGGTCTCTTTTCTTAAACTTTTCACCTCAATAAGAGCATCATCTGAGGACAAGTGAAAGACTGTTTGTTGGCTGAATCCGTATTAACACACATTAATTATATATTAGTTATAAAATTATTTAAAAATCTGCATTCATCATAACTCATAGTTATATGGTGCTTTTAAAGTGAACAAAAAACTTTTCTTACCACAAGCTTATGAGTTAGGTACTGTCCTCTTTCACCTCAGAGAGATTAAGGGTAGGACTTGTGATGATCATACAGTTAGAAAGTGTCAGAGACAGTGTCAAAAAGACTCAGTGCTTGAGAGGACCTACAGATCATCTTGTCCTCAATTCACAGAGAGATAAACTGAGTACCAAAAAAACTTATCCAGAATTTTAAGTTTAGATTTGAATTCAAGTCTTTTGATCCCAAGTCTAGCACTCCACAGTCTACTATAAGACAGAAATGGACTAGCAAGAAGTGAGAGTATGTTTCATTTGGGAGAAAGGAATGGAAGGAGTGAGACTGGGGAAGAAAGGGAAAAGAGAAGATAAATTGATTTTTAAAAAAAGTGAAATGTCCTCTGTCATTCAAAGCCCAGCTCAAATCAACTGTTTTTTACTCACAAAACATTATTAGATACTTGGGCTACAGAGAAGTTCTTCTATCCAAAAGGAATTTTAATTATAGTCTATGACCATGACCTATCCTGATGACCTGCTGTTGTGAAATTTTCACTTTGCTCAACATAAGTAGACGGTTCATCCCCACCTAAAGCATTTTTATGAAAACAAAATCTCTTTCAAACACACACAAAAAGGTTGCCCTTACAAAGTTTCTCCATCAAGGATGAAGGAAGGTTGACATTGATATTGGTTGGCAATGAAGTATCAAGGCTTGGAAGGCAATGCCACTTATCTGGTAGTCAAACATAACCAGATATGCATATTCACAGCAAGTTGCTTTACACTCACAGGGGCCATCTTTATGTGGCCACTGGACCCACACGGCTCCGGAGGAGAAAGTGAAGCTGGTGACTTTGCATAGCTCTCCCTCACTCCAATCCAATTCTCTTGCAAGTCAGGGCATCACCTTTTTGATATCATGGTCTTCTTCAAGAATGAAGGACAATCAACAACTTTATACTCACAACTCGGGATCTCAAACACAATGTCTGAAATGTTTGTCTATGATAATAACTCCATTTATCATTTTTCTCTTCTCCCTCCCCCATTTTTTCTTCCTTTAAGGAAGATAGAATGGGAAGAGTTTTATTGCCACTAATTCTTATATTCTCAACAATGAACTCTCCTGAGGTTATATGGTTGGAAAGCATTTTTTAAAGATCTGCTTACTGCAATCAAGACTTTTCCTAACCAACAGCAATTCACTAATGTCAACAGAATTTAAGCTAAGAAACGCATCCCCTTTCCCCACTTTAATTTTCCATATCGAAAAGCCTATAGAATAAATGTGGGATGGACAGCAATGAAAGACAAGGTAAGAACTTCAGCAGTTTCTAAAACTCTGACAAGGACTTTTTTCTGTCTTCTACTAATGCAACCAAAAGATGTTCCCTCTTCAAGAACCAAATATCTTAGATTAGAAACATATGAAATTGAGATTATTAATATAATTTCTACTAATTTCTACCTCACAGAAGAGCCCTTGCCTTATTATATTGTCTATCACTGTAAATTTCTGAGTTTATTTTGTTGGAAAGTATTTTTTTTTCAAGGTTTGCTTGATGCAATCAAGACTTTCCCAACCAACAGTAATTTACCAAAAAAAAAATTTACAAAAAAAAAAACCAGTTAACAACATATAAGCTAAAGAAACACATTCCCCCTCGCCCCCGCCCTCCCACTCCCTTCAACCTTTACTTTTTCGTGTCAAAAAGCCTGTAGAGTGCATATGGGATGGACTGCAATGATGGACACCTTAAGATCCTTAGGTTTCTAAAACTGTAAAAAGGACTTTTTTCTGTCCTCCACTAATACAACCAAAAGACGTTTCCTCTTCAAGAGCCAAATATGCTTTCTATTACAAATGAAACTGAGGTTATTAATATAATTTCTACTAATTTCTACCTCTCAGAAAGGCCCTTGACTTGTTATCCCTGCTTTCACTGAAAATCATAAATGAGAAATCATGGTAAAGCAATTTTATTAGACACATCTCTTCCAACGCAGCCCTTTCAAACCTGAAGAAACACAAAGCAAAGAAACCCTAACTTTCCTTCCAAGATGTCACATATTTTGAACCTAATTTCCAATTTGCCCCCTCTGAGTAGTCATAACATGACTTGCCTAAATCTTCAGTGATGAAATATTGGAGCTACCTCAGCTGAAGGCTGCCACTGGTAACAGAGATCTACAATCATTCATATTAAGCTACCCAACACTTTCCTTCCTCCCCCAACCCCCAAGGATAGTGAACTAGTAATGAATGTCTGTTGAATTGATTAGGGTATTTCTGGGGTGGGGGGAGAAGGTAGGGGTAGGTTTCAATTTGGTTCTGCAGAAAAACTGGGGTACTGCTGTCGGAAAGCTCCTGTCTCAATGTAGGTGTTCGTATTTGTGTCGGGCAGTAAGTAAAAGAAAAGGCATTTTTTTTCAGTAAGCAGGACTGTGCGTTTGAAGGAGGATGGTCTCTGGATTTATGCTGGGGGCTTTCTTTTCTAAGCGTATGAATGTAGATGGGGTACAAAAGAAGGAGAGGGCACAAGAGGAGGAGAAGGGTCTCTCAGTTCCCCCTGGAGGTTGAAAGTGAGGACCGGGAGGGCCCCATCGACCCTGCCAGAGACTCTCCTTCTAGCGCTGTCCCGGGTCCCTTCACACTGTCACATGAGGAAGTCACTCACCACCCGTGAGCTGTGCAGGGCCAAAGCACAGCGCTAGCTGAAACCACAAAACCACTGTGAAGAGTCTCGGGGGGAACTGATGCTGGGGCTGCTGCTGCTGCTGGGGCTGCTGCTGCTCTAGAAATACATCTCCACTGGTCGGGTTCATTCCATGATACATCTTTTATCCACAGAGGGCATCCGGCTTGCAAGAGTCTGTAACAAAAATACCCCGAGCTCGTTCAGGGCACTCTCCTCTCCAGCTCCCGCTAAACCGGAGCGCCCCCTTTCCCAGCTCAGCACCCTGGGTCCTCCCCCTCCGCACTTCATCCTATCTCACCCCCTCTTCCCATTGTGCAATAATGACACTCACTGAGGTCCGGAGAGTGCCAATCTCTGAGATGCTCTTCTAGCGAAAGAGTAATGGAGGTTGTGAAAGTGCAGGGATTTAATGCAAATCTGTGTTGCACCCGTCCCTGCAATTCAGCATTTAAGACCATACCGGGAAAGTATGAAGCCTCTCAAGGTCTCCTGGCTAACACGATACTTTTTTTTTCTTCCCCCTTTAGGCCTATACATTTTACTCTTAAGAATACCCCAGGGTGGCACCGGATTCCTGCAGCTAGTTCTCAGTTTATTTCCCTCCCTGGGATCAGAATGTGTCCTACTGCACAGTCTTCAGGAGAAATCCCCCGCGCTGTCACATTCAGCAGGGCGCGGGGGGAGAAGGGGGGTTGGGAGGGGGAAACCAAAACACTCTTTTCCTCCGCACGCCCCTTCTCCCGTGGGGATGCCCTTTTCTGTCTGGAAATCTTACCTGTGTGTTTCATGCATGCAACCTCCTTCCCCCCTCCTCCTCCTCCTCCTCTTCCTCCTCCTCCCCAAGCTTAACCCGCATCTGTGCACGACCTCTGCTGCTGCGCGAGCGAGGCGAAAGCCGCAGCAACAGCAGCAGCAGCAGCAGCTCCAACCTTCCTCCCCCCAAGCCCTTCTTTTCCCTCCCCGCTTTCCCCAAGCCCGCACAAGAGGGAATGACAAACCCAGCGCGCACCCGAGGCGCTCGCGCTCCCCCATACCTGTGTCCGCGAGCGCGCAGCGGCAGCAGTCACAGAGGAAGATGTACCGGGTCTGGGGCAGAGGGGCGGGGGAGTTGGAACCGGAGGAGGACGGACACGCGCCGTCCTCCTGCCCCCTCTTCCCCTCCCCTCCTCGGGCGCGTGCACACGTACCCACAGACCGAGCTGGTGCTGGTGCTGGTGCTGGAGCTGGAGCTGCAGCGGGGGCGGGAGGGTCGCAGCCCGGGACCAATGGGAAGGCTGCGCGCCTGCACCTGTCCTGTGCACTCGCCGCTTTTCCGCCGCTCCCACACACGTGTGCTGCCTCCACTCCCCCCACCCATCCTCTCCCTCTTCCCCGCCCCTGGCTGCGCGCGTGCTTAAGTGCCAGCCGCGGGTGCAGCCGCCGCTACCACTACCTAGCGTACTCTGGTGCCCCCAGTGCACAGCTCAGGAGGGAGGGAGATTTCTTCCTCTGCTCCAAAACGCGGTGGTTGGCTTTGCCACATCGAACCCTCTCTCCCAGCTGCCCCATGCCCATTCCGTGAAGCCTTATTGAGATGCGATTAACTTCTTTAAATTAAAGGGAAGAGAATAAAAGAAAAGAAAAATGTACCTAAGTCTTTCTTCCTCTCTCTCTGTCATTCAACTAGCCTTAGCAAACAACCAAATGGAAAATGCACCACTGGGGTAGGGGTGGAGGGCGAGGAAGGAGGAGAGCGTCAGGGGTAGCTCACCTCCCCGATGGAGAGAGCTTAGACTTGGCAAGGGAGCCAAGAGTCCTTTCCACACTACTTTCTCTTGACCTAGTGCCGACTTCCTCTTTCCACCAGCAGCCAACTACTTTGGACAAAGAAGGGGAGTACTGAGTGCTAAGTGAGGTGCTCTGGGTCACGAAATGAAGGTCCACCAGGCTTTGCAGCTCTGGAATGAAGGTGGTTTTGCAGGAACTGCTGAACAGGAGCCAGTTCTCTTTCCAAAGCATGGTAAAGCTTCTGGACTGTGTACCTATCAGGGCAGAGCAGGACAGAGAAGGGGAGGGCTGGCTTCATCTTCTGACTCTAGATGTCACAGACTTCATGCTCTTTCTTCCCCGTACTCAACATCAAGCCAGCTGGAGACTGCTTGTAACTTCAATCGGTGCAAATGTTGTCACCTTGACTCACTACACTCACACCACCTTCCCTATGGATGTAGCACCTTCCAGTGGATACTGTGCGCCTTAACTCCAAAGGCTATCATTCTGAACTGCCCTCCTGTTTTTCGGCAGGACTAGTGAAAAGGAGAGTGGCAATATGTAGTAGTACAAAAAACAGGTCTAGGTTCAAATTTTTTCTCATATTCTCACAAGCTGTTGGGTCCCTGGGAAAGTCATTTAATTCTCTGAGCCTCAGTTTCCTCATGTGTAAAATGAGGAGTTTGAATTGGGTGGCCTTTACTATCCCTTCCAACACTATCTTCGATCCTAGAAATCTGAGGGCTTTCTTTCCAATCTCTGACCTCAACAGGGACATAGTTTGGAGGGAGCTGTAATCTCTTTTGCAGGATAAAGTGCAAGAATTGAGGTGATCATTTCAACAAATATTTATTTAACCTCTGCTCTGACCAAAGCAGAGTGTTAAAAGCTGGGAATACAAAGTTTGCCCTGGGGCAACAGGAGAGAGCTGCAAGTTCTAGGTTACCTTACCTTTTTATCTGTAGAAAATTGTTGAATAAATGAAACCTACTGTCAATGTAACCAAATAATTACTTTGTTTCTGTGGAGTGCTTTAAAGTCTCTTGATATTTACAAAATTACAATTTTCCTGCTTCAAATCCTGTTTGTCAACCAGTCTGGTCATGGGCTAAGAATAATTTTAAGAACTCTTTCAAAATATTCTACCTTTTTAGAAATTCTACAATGAATAATATAGCCTGCTAATCCTACCAGACTTTTTTCATTACAAAATAGAATTAATATCATTGAATAAAAGAAGGTAAAAATGAAAGCTCACAAAGAACAAATACAACGCCACTATTTCAGAATCTCTTTGGATATGGTTAGGTTTTGCATGCATGTAAAAATAAATGAAAATGCATTTAGTAAGGGCTTATTATGTGCCACGCAACTGGGCTCAGCCCTAAGGATACAAATAGAAAAGGCAGACAGCCCCTGCTTTCAAAGAGTTTTTATTCTAATTGGAGGAGGAAACTCTCCTAGGAACATTCTGCAGCAAGTCAGAGGGCAACACCTGGAGGTCTGGAGAACAGAGAAGCAGGACAAATAGTAAAATCTGTGGTCTGTAAGGTACTATGGTAGGGCAGAGGATAAGACTCAGTGATCCATCATCTTTCTAGAAGCTTTGTCATTGGAATCCCTGTTCATCCAGGTAGTTTGGATAGGGTTTCTTCCTTTTGGGAGAGGGATAAAGGGGAGGGTCAGCATCAGGAAGGCAGGGGGCACAGGGTGTGGCATCTGACTAGAAGGGGAAAAGAAAGAGGCATTTGCAGAAAGTTAGGGGTGAGAGCACCTGCTCCTGTTGGGTCCTCTGGTTATTAAGACCTATACAAGTGATTGACAAATTCAAACTCGCATTTGCCCCATCTCTTTCTTCATCTTGTGGCCTGAGTGTTGGTATTTTCTTCCCTGGTCTCCTATTTCTTGTTCCCTAATACTTGCACTTAAACTTATCCTGCTCTCTTAGACTGTATCATTAAGAGCAACCCTCACATATCAATACAAATCCCTGAATAATGTAGTGGATATTGATCTTGTGATTCTGGGTTCAAATATACCACCTCTGTAAACCTGGTCAAGTCATTTCCCTGCTCTGTGCCTCTGTTTCTTCATCTGGAAAATGAGAGAGTTTGATTCAAGTAGCTTCTAAAGTCCCTTCCAACTCTAAATATATGATTCTTTGACCCTTGGTGATTTCTAAAATGAAACGCTAGTGGTTCATAATCTGTAAAAAGAAAGAACATCACTGTCACTCATTTTCTGGAAAAGTACTTCACTAAGAGGGGGGAGCCAAAATGGTGGAGAAAAGACAACAGCTTACCTGAGCTCTCCCAAAACCACTCTGAATACCTTTAAATAATGCCATAAAACAATTTCTGAAGTAGAAGAACCCACAAGAGGACAGGGAGAAATAATTTTCCAGCCAAAGACAACTTAGAAGATCAGCAAGAAAGATATGTCACATCTGGGTGAGAGTGTAGCACAGTCCAGTGCAGGCCTCAGCAGCCTGCCCCAGCCCCAGAAAATGGGGAGCAGGCCTTGTGAATCAGCAGTGGCAGTAATGAGTCAAGCAACTGATCAGGAGATTACAGAGGTCTCTTTGCTGGCACTGGGGGCAGGACTCTATTGCTTTGCCCATCTTAGATCTGGGTCGAAGTCCTGGGTCTCAGTTCTAGAACATTAGCATATCAGAGCTTGTGGCAGCAGTGGACCAGGGACTTTTTTCACAGTTACAGGGTAGCAGGGTAGCAGAAAAGACCAGAGCACAGGTCAGGAGAGTGGTAAATGTACCTCTCTTTAGATCATACCACTTAGAAGACCTGAAAATTTACAGGTCCCTAGGAGTATCTCTGAAAACAGCTGCAAGTACTCTTAAAGCTTGGAACGGTGAGCCCTCCACCCTGGAAGCAGAGCTCCATTTTAAAAAAAGAATTCGGGGGAGGAGCCAAGATGGCGGAGTAGAAAGACTCATGTATTCTAGCTCCAATTCCACAGCCCATAAATTTCCTGTAAAAAGAACTCCCCACAAATTCTGGAGCAGAGAAAGCTGGGGAGAAACACAGTGGAAGAGATTTCCGTTCCAGAGAGCCCTGGAAAGCCATCCCCAGGGGTCCATCACGCTCCGGACAGTGGAGCCCAGCCCTGGCCGAGCGGCCCCAGAGGAGCAGATCCGAGCAGGCTTCAGGGATGGAATCTCCGGTGGCCGCAAAGTTTCCTCCGCCCACAGGCGCTCCAGGTCAGGGAGAGAGGCTTCTGGGCTGGCCGAGAGGGGAGCGGGGTGTCTCTGTGACTCGGGCCCCCTCAGGAGGCATTGGCAGAGGCAGCAGCAGAGGCAGTGGCGGCCAGGAGCTCCTGGAGCAGACAGGAGCTCAGGGCCATTACCAAAGGTATCCGCATAAACCCCCTGAGGGAACTGAGCCTGGGAGGTGGCCCTGCCCCCACCCCAGCACCACAACTTAAGCTCACATTGAATAGCAGCCCTGCCCACTGTGGAAAGCCCTGAGTCTAGGGAGCAGCATTTGAATCTCAGACCCCAAGCACTAGCCAGGCAGATCTAGGTGGGGGTGCAGAGGAATCTCAGAAGTCAAGTAACTGGCTGGGAAAATGCCCAGAAAAGGGAAGAAAAATAAGACCATAGAAAACTACTTTCTTGGGGAAGAGATGTTCCTTCCTCCTTTCATTTCTGATGAGGAAGTACAATGCTTGCCATCAGGGAAAGACATGGAGGTCGGGGCCTCTCTATCCCAGACATCCGAAGTGGATGTCCGGTGGGCTCAGGCCATGGAAGAGCTCAAAAAGTATTTTGAAAATAAAGTTAGACAGGTGGAGGAAAAACTGGGAAGAGAAATGAGAGAGATGCAAGAAAAGCATGAAAAACAGGTCAATACCTTGGTAAAGGAGACCCAAAAAAATGCTGACAAAAATAACACCTTGAAAAATAGACTAACTCAATTGGCAAAACAGGTTCAAAAAGCCAATGAGGACAAGAATGCTTTCAAAAGCAGAATTAGCCAAATGGAAAAAGAGGTTCAAAAGCTCACTGAAGAAAATAGTTCTCTCAAAATTAGAATGGAACAGATGGAGTCTAATGACTTTCTGAAAAACCAAGAAATCATAAAACAAAACCAAAAGAATGAAAAAATGGAAGAGAATGTGAAATATCTCATTGGAAAAACAACTGACCTGGAAAATAGATCCAGGAGAGATCAAAAAAAGAGCCTAGACATCATCTCTCATGAAATTATCAAGGAAAACTGCCCTGATATTCTACAACCAGGGGGCAAAATAAGTATTGAAGGAATCCATCTATCACCGCCTGAAAGAGATCCAAAAAGAGAAACTCCTAGGAACATTGTGGCCAAATGCCAGAATTCTCAGGTCAAGGAGAAAATACTGCAAGCAGCTAGAAAGAAACAATTCCAGTATTGTGGAAATACAATCAGGATAACACAAGATTTAGCAGCTTCTACATTAAGGGATTGAAGGGTGTGGAATAGGATATTCCAGAAGTCAAAGGAACTAGGACTGAAACCAAGAATCACCTACCCAGCTAAACTGAGTACAACACTTCAGGGGAAAATATGGTCTTTCCATGAAACAGAGGACTTTCAAACATTCTTGATGAAAAGACCAGAGCTGAAAAGAAAATTTGACTTTCAAACACAAGAATGAGAAGAAGCATGAAAAAGTAAACAGCAAAGAGAAGTCATAAGGGACTTACCAAAGGTGAACTGTTTACATTCCTACATGGAAAGACAATATTTGTAACTCTTAAAACTTTTCAGTATCTGGGTAGTTGGTGGGACCACACACACACACATGCACACACATGTACACACATGCATGCACACACACATACACACATGCACGCACATACAGAGATAGAGAGCACAGAGTGAATTGAATAGGATGGGACCATATCTTAAAAGAAATTAAGGTAAATGGTGAGAGAGAAATGTAGTGGGGGGAGAGAGGATGAAATGGAATGGGGTAAATTATATCTCATTCAAGAGGCAAGCAGGAGTCTTTTTAGTGGAGGGAAAAAGAGGAGAGCTGAGAAGAATACATGAAGTTTACCCTCATCACATTCGACTAAAGGAAGGAGTAAAATGCACACTCATTTTGGTATGAAAACCTATCTTACAGTACAGGAAATTGGGGGAGAAGGAGATAAGCAGGGAGGGAGGGATGATGGAAGGGAGGGCAATGGGAGAAGGGAACAATTTGAAGTCAACACTCTTGGGGAGGGACAGGATCAAAAGACAGAAGAGAAACAATGAGGGGCAGGATAGGATGGAGGGAAATATAGTTAGTCTTACACAACACAACTGTTATTGAAGTCATTTGCAAAACTACCCAGATATGGCCCATGTTGAATTGCCTGCCTTCCCAAAGGGAATGGGTGGGGAGGGAGGGATGGGGAGAATTTGGAACTCAAAGTTTTAGGAACAACTATTGAGTATTGTTGTTGCTACTAGGAAATGACATACAGTTAATGGGGAATAGAAAGTCATCTGGCCCTATGGGACAAAAGAGAAGATGGGGACAAGAGAAGGGAGGGATGATAGAAGAGAGGGCAGATTGGTGATAGGGAAAATTAGATTGCTTGGTGTATTGGGGTGGGGGGAGGGGATAAATGGGGAGAAAATTTGGAACCCAAAATTTTGTGAAAATGAATGTAAAAAGTTAAATAAATAAATTTATATTATTAAAAAAAATTCAAAGTCAAGAAATAGACTGGAAAAATGAACAGAGAAAGAAATTCTGACCACAGAAGGTTACTATGTAACAAAGGAGATCAAAACACACACTCAGAGGATAACAAAGTGAAAACTCCAATATCCAAAGCCTCCAAGAAAAATATGAATTGGTCTCAGGCAAAGGAATGCTCAAAAAGTATTTTGAAAATCAGGTAAGAGAAGTAGAGGAAAAATTGGGAGGAGAAATGAGAGTGATGCAAGAAAATAATGAAAAATAAGAAAAAGACTTCATAAAGGAGACACAATTAAAAAATGCTGAAGAAAATAACGCCTTAAAAATAGAACAGGTCAAATGGTAAAAAAAAAAAAAAAAAAAGGCACAAAAAGCCAATGAGGAGAAGAATGCCTTGAAAAGTAGAATTGGCCAAATCAAAAAGAAGCACAAAAGCTCACTGAAGAAAATAATTCCTTAAAAAATAGAATTGAACAAATGGAGGCTAAAGACTTTATGAAAAAATCAAGATACAATAAGATAAAACCAAAGGAATGAAAAAATAGAAGACAATGTGAAATATTTCATTAGAAAAACAACTGACCTGGAAAACAGATCCAGAAGAGATAATTTTAAATTATTGGATTAGCTGAAACTCATGATCAGAAAAAGAGCCTAGACATCATCTTTCAAGAAATTATCAAGGAAAACTACCACAATTTTCTAGAACCAGAGGGTAAAATAGAGATTGGAAGAATCCACTGATCACCTCCAGAAAGAGATCCAAAAATGAAAACTCCCAGGAATATTATAGCAAGAATTATAACCAAGAATCACATACTTGGTGTATTGTTAATGTATTTTTGCTTAATTCGAAGATCTTCCCTACCCATTAATAGGCACATGTGACCTGCTTAAATCACATGGAAGTCCTAAGTCACATGTGGCAGGAGGAGCTTGCTGACTGGGTGGAACAGGAAGGATGGAGCAGAGCTGGGAGGAAGTGAGTAAGAGCAGTTAAGGTGATGGAGAGAGAACACAGGCAGGCATAGCTAGTCTTTTGAGAAGGCCTCGGGGGTGGGGTGGGGGGGAAGGCTTGGGAATGGTGTTGTCCTCTGCATTGCTAATGTGTCTTGACTTCTTGGTTACTATGATGGAGATTTGGCTTTCTGGTGTCTGAATAACTGTTTTTCTTCTACCTTCTAGTCTGTTATGCTTTGCAGTTCAGAGCTACGTTGGCATATTCATAGTCACTATTGGTGCTGTGAATATTGCCTTGGTGATACACCCAGCAAAACTGAATAAAACCCTTCAGGGGAAAAAAATGGGCATTTAATTAGAAATAAAGAACTTTCAAGCATTCTTGATGAAAAGACCAGAGCTAAATAGAAAAAAAAATGGCTTTCAAATACAAGACTCAAGAGAAGCATAAAAAGGGAAACAGGAAAGGGAAATTATAGGGGACTTAATAAGGTTAAACTGTTTACATTCCTACATAGGAAAATGATACTCGTAGCTCATAAAAAACTTTCTCATTATTAGGGCATTTAGGAGTATGTATAGACAAAGGCACAGGAATGAGTTGAATATAAAGGAATGATATCTAAAAAGTAAAATTAAGGGGTAAGAGGAATGTGGGGGAAAAGGGAAAGGGAGAGGTGCAATGGGGTAAATTATCTCACATAAAAGAAGCAAGAAAAAACTTTTCCAGGGGAGGGGAAAAGCGGGGAGAGGAGGGGAAGTGAGTGAACCATACTCTCATCAGAATTAGCTCAGAGAGTGAGTAACATACACACTCTATTGATTATAGCAATCTATCTGAATCTACAGGAAAGTAGGAGGGGAAGGGGATAAGAGAAGGGAAGGGGAGTGATGGAAGGGAGGGAAGATTGGAGGAGGCAGTAGTCAGAAGCAAAACATTTTTGAGGAGGTACAGGATAAAAGGAGAGAGAAAATAAAATGAAGGAGGAAGGTAGGAGTAAGAGGGAGGGAAATATACTTAGCAATGGTAACTGTGAAAAAAAAATTTTTAAGCAAGTTTCTCTGATAAAGTCCTCATTTCTCAAATGAGAACTGAGTCAAATTTATAAAAATAAGAACCATCCCTCAACTGATAAATGACCAACAGATATAAACAATTTTCAGATGAAATAATCAAAGCTATCTATAGCCATATGAAAAAATGTTCTAAATCACTATTGATTGGAGAATTGCAAAAAATTAAAGCAATTCAGAGGTACTACCTTATACCTATTAGATTGGCTAATAGGGCAAAAAAGAAAATGACCAGTGTTGGAGGGGATGTGGGTAAAAGGAGACATTAATGCTTTGTTAGTGGAGTGGTGAACTGAGCAATTTGAAACTATCCCAAAGGGTTATAAAACCATGCATACTCTTTAATCTAGCAATATCACTGCTAAGTCTGTATCCAAAACAAAATAAAAACAAAAAAGGCAAAAAATTGGAAATTGAGGGTATGCCTATCATTTGGGGAATTACTGAACAAATTGTGCTATGTGATTGTGATGCTAGACTATTGTGTTATAAGACATGATGAGCAGGATGCTTTTAGAAAAACCTGGAAAGTCTTACATGAGCTGATGAAAAGTAAGTGTATTGTGTACAAAATAGCCACAATGTTATAAGGTTAACTGTGAATGGCTTAGCTATTCTTAGCAATACAGTGATCCAAGATAACTCTGAAGGACTTGTGATGAAAGATGCTATCCATTCCCAGAGAAAGAACTAATGATGTCTGAGTATAGACTGAAACTTTTTTAAAGCTTTTTTAAGCTTCATTTTTCTTGAGGTTTTTTTTTGTCTATGTTTTCTTTCAAAGCTAATGTGGAAATACATTTTGCATGACTACATATGTGTAACCTATATCAAATTGCTTGCCTTCTCAATGATGGGGGTGAAGAGCGAGGAAGGGAGTGAATTTGGAACTCAGAGTTTTAAAAATGAATGTTAAAAAATTGTTTTTACATGTAATTAGAGAAAATTAATATCCTAAACATATATATTTTTAAAATAAAAGTCAAAAGAGGTGCTTCATTAAGAAGTTAATTCATTTGGTCTCAGGCTTACTCAGTTGTGTATTTTAATTGAACAAACATTCTTAAATGTCTGTTATGTTCAAGGCACTGTGCTGTCTACTAGGTATTACAAAAATGATATATGACAGAGTACCTGCCCTTATAGAAGCTTGGGCCTAATAAGAGAGACAGACCAGTTAAAAAAATATAAGTAAAATGGGATAAAAGCAAAGAAGAGGTCTAGACAACTTGTTATAAAAAAAATAGGAAGAAAAGATATCGGGGCTTCAGTTTCCTCATCTGTAAAGGAGTAAAGTTGGATGAGGTGACCTTTAAAATCTTCCAGCTCTTGAGCCATGATCCAGCTGGATTAGGGAAGGCATCGAAGGAAGAGAGAAATTCTAGTAAAAAGAGATGAGAAGCACTAATGTTAAGCATCAAAGGGAGCTTTCATCAATAACACCTGGTGGCAGAAACCACAAAATAAGATAAAGAGATAGCCCAGTTTGACTGGAATAGTTTGTGAAGAGAAGTAGAATTAAATACTGTAAAGGCAGGTTGACACCAAATTGTAAAGTGTAAGGAGAGACTAAAGAGTCTGTAGTATTTACTCTTTTTAAACTTATATTTTTCTATATAATTTTTAAAATAAATTTATTATTCATTTTTTAACTTTTTTACAACATCCTCTTGAAGGCGGGAGCCACTAGTTTTTTTGTTTTGTTTTGTTTTTTGTTTTTTTGGTTTTTTTTTAACAAGGCAACATGGTCAGAAATATGAGTCAGGAAGAGAATTTTAGTAACTGTGTGGTGGATGATAGAGATGAGAGATTGGAATTAAAGGTGACCAGACTGTTACCATAACCATCAAAGTGTAAATTTCAGTTTTAGCAAAGCGAGTGCAGAGGAGTGAACAGATCCAAGATGTTATGGAGATAGACATGATGGTACTTGGCAAACAATCCAGTGTGGAGAATGAGGGAGACAAAATCTCAGAGTGAGATGCTAGGGATACAGAATGTTATATGTATTGTCAGATGTACTGTGCTACTTTTGATCTATCATAAGAGAATTCTTTTGGCTGGGAGGTGGTGAAGATGAATGGGCTATCTGGAAATGATTATGATATAAAAAATCCATTAATAAGATGTATTTTTAAAACTAAAATTACTCCAGAGTTTCAAATCCTGGGTAAGTGAAAAAATGGTCATGTTATGAAAAGAAATGGAAAATTTGAGAAGACTGTTGTTATTTGTCCTTTGTTTTCAGAGGACCAATGACATCATGAGCTATGTCCTGACTTGCTCATGAATTAGGTTTAAGTGAGACAGAGTTCCACAAAGTTGTCCATCATCCAAGATGATGAGTGCAAGAAAAAAAGTGTGGTGGTTAATTAATTAACCCAGTATGTATCTATTGAGCCCTTCACAGTGGCCTAGCTACTGTAGGGCTTACAAGACAAGTATGAGCCATGGCTATGCCTTGGAGGAGTCTCTATTTTCACTGTGAGGCAGCACTAACACCAGTTAGTGGAATTTCAGCCTATTTTCATATCATATCCTTAAATGATCACACATAGTATTTTTAATACTTGTGTCATTGCATTTTAAAAATTTTAGAAGGGGAAAATATCACCATTGTAAATTTTCTCAGAGAATCACTATTCACTTCACTAGACCATAAAAGAACACAATTCAGGGTATAGTATATGGACTTGATCACTAGATTGTATACTAGAGCAGTCGGCTCCAAATGGGAGCCATGGCATGATCTTAAGGGGTATGGGATCAACCATTTAGACTAAGATAGGTTAAAATCCACCCTTCTCCATGATCAACAATCAAGAGACTGTCTCCAATACCCATACCTATCTTTATCCCTCGACACTTCCCCATTTCAACCCCTTTCTTTTGCTTACATAGCAAATTCCAAACCTTCTCTGTTCTAAACCTAGATATTTGTTCTCCAGGACTATTATCACATAATTCACTCCTGGATGCCCACAGTAGTAGCTATCTAATGTAGGTGCCTCTAGGCAAATCCTATGCAACATACCAATCCACTACTCTCCCAACCCCAGATCATGTTGTCACTAGAACAAATATCCATTCAATTACAGGCTCTGCCCACTATGACCAGCAAATAAGAGCCTAACTCCTGCTATTTAATCTTGGGAAAGACAGAGTGGGTGGAATAAGATGAACATGGAGGAGTTACCATCTCTTTCCAAGATCTCTTTAAATTGTCATCTCCTAAACTCACTCTTCTTCTGAACTTTCCTTTTACCGGTAAATGGACAGACCACCACCATTCCAGTGAGCCAGATTCAAACCTTGGTGTCATCTTCAATGCTTCACTCTCTCACCTCACATATCTAATCAACTGCCAAATGTCTTTTCTCCCTCCATAATATCACCTACATCTACCTCACTCTCTATGCTCCCACAGTTACCATCCTAGCTAAGGCCCTCATCACCTCTCACCTGGGCTATTACAATAGCTTCCTAATTGGTTTCTCTCCTCCTCATTCTCAACCCTACTCTCTAGACTCCCTCCTTCTCAACAGGTAACTTGCCCATATGTTGGTACCTTTCCCCTTTGCCAGCTCCCCTTTATATGTGGTCCTCCCCAACAGAATGTGAGTTCCTTAACAGTAGGGACTTCCTTGTTTACTTGTGTGACAAGACCTTAGCACAGTGCCTGGCCTGCTAAAAAGCTTAATTAATGATCTAATCATACTTATCTATTTCTCTATCTCTCTATCATCTACCTATCTCCAATCCAATCTCCACAAAGCTGGCAAAGTCATTTTCCTTAAGTACAGGTCTGAACTATGTCACTTTCCTACTTAGTAACCCACACTGACTCCCTGTTAACTATAATTCCATTTGTTGTTTCATCATTACCTCATCCTTTTCTAATTACTATTTCTGTGTGAGTTATATGATCTACTTTATTATTATTAATACAATAGTACTTGTCTACTGGTAGGGGAGGATTCAGTTTCATAAGGTATGGTAACATCCCTTTAGAAAATATGAAAACCACTTTCTCTAAGTCAGAAAAAGCAACATCATGGCTTCTGGAGTAAGTTCGGCAATTTGGGGTAGGTAGAAGAGAAAGTCAGTAGAGAAGAACCTAGCTCTTCAGCTTTTGGTGAGGGAAGAAGGGATTGTCTCTCCTCCCATCCTCCTCATTCATAGTAGATAGCAGTGAAGCTACTTGGTCAGTAGGAGACAATGCATCCAGCAATAAGAATATCAGTCAGTTGGAGAGTTTGAAGCAAGCTGAGGGTAGAGAGAAACATGCGTCCAAAAAGACATAGCTACAAAGAAACTCTCCCTTGAGGTTTTCAAGGACCATGACCCCTGGCAGAAAAGTATAGAGAGATATATGTATGCACTCAAGAAAGGGTTCTGGCCCTGGCAATGGATAGAGGTCTGCAGATAGGACACCACAAAACAATAAAGGACTTCTAGTACCTTCAGTACCATGGAAAGAGACTTAGGTGACCTGGTGGCTAGAGGGCTGGACCTGCAGTCAGGAATACCTGAGTTCAAATCCTATTTCAGACATTTGCCAGCTCTGTGACCCTGGGCAAAAAAACAAAACAAAACAAAAACAAACCACCTCTCTCTGCCTCAGTTGTCTTATCTGTAAAATGGGTATAATAATAGCATGTACCTTTCAAGATTGTTGCAAGGATAAAATGAGTTAATGTTTATAAAGAACTTTGCAAATCTTAAAGTACTATATAAGTGGTAGCTATCATTATTATTGATGTTTGCCAGATTATTTCCCCATACATGTCTCAGATAGCAGGTGCAGTAAATAAAGCACCTGTCCTAGAGTCAGGAGGACCTGAGTTCAAATCTAGTCTCAGATACTTACTAGCCATGTGCAAGTCATTTTATTCTGTTTGCCTCAGTTTCTTTATCTATAAAATGAGCTGGAGAAGGAAATGACAAACCATTCCCATATCTTTGCCAAGAAAACCCTAAATGAGGTCACAAAAACTTGGAGATGATTGAAATGACTCAAGAGTCACATGTCTCAAAGTCTTTTCACTTAGCTGATAGGCAGGTAGGTGACATAATGGATAAAGCACTGGACTTGGAGTTGGGAAGACCTGAGTTCAAATTTGACTTCAGACACTTAATAACTGTGTCCCTGGGCAAGTCCCTTAACCTGTGTCTGTTTTGGTTTCCTCAACTGTAAAATGTAATCATAACAGCACCTTCCTCTTAGGGTTCTTGTTAGAATAAAATAATATTTATAAAGCATTTAGGACAGAGTTTGGCACATAGTAGATGCTTAACAAATGCTTGTTTCCCTCCTTCCTGCCAAATAAGGTGTCTTTTTCTGTGTGAGTAGCTTTACTGCTAGATATCATGACTGATATTTGAGAGGAGAGAAAAGTCCTTGTTCCTCTCCCAAGTGGTATATATATATATATAAAGATATATATATATATATATATAAAGATATATATATGTATGTATGTATACACACACACATACACACACACACACACACACACACACACACACACACACATATATATATATATATATATATATATATCAGAGACTGGATTTTAACCAAAACTGTCATGATTTCAAGGTTGGTTCTCTATCATCCGCAACTACTTCCTCTCATAGAAATAGATATACACATTTTGGAGGTACATGCTCAAAAAGGTTTTAATGATGGGATATGTGACCAAAAAATTGGAGACCACTATACAGAAGGGTAGAAACATATAGGTGTTTCAGAGTCAATGTGCAGTCATCCTTCCATATCACAACTTTCCCCATCATGGTTTCAGTATATCACAGGTTGGCATAATAAATTAAATGGGAACTTTGGGAGAATTTTGCAGAAGCTGCAGATGGCACAGAAAAAGGTTAGAAACCAGAAATGCAACATATATATTAATATTATTGTATAATATCAACCTATTTTATCTTTTAATACCATAATAATTCATATTTCTTGTTTGGTACAAAGGAATAGTCAAAAAATTTTACACAGATTTTCCAGATCATGGGGGGTACTGCACCCCTAATCCCAACAATGTGGAAGGGATAACTGAACTTGTCCTTGGACTGGAGCAGACTGGAGTAAAAGGTACAATGGATGTTGAATTTTACAACTCTCACATTCCTATAACTTAGTAAGTCAATTTAATTCTAGTACCCCAATCAAAACTTTGTAAAGGATACCTTCTTTGCTCCCCTTGATGACCTATCAACCCATGAAGTCAGTGTGGTACAGTGAAAATAACTCTGGGTTTTGAATCAGAGAACCTGAGTCTGAATCCTGACTCTGTCATGTGTGACTTGGAGCAAGCTGCTTAACCTCCATCAGTCTCCATATGCTTATCCATTGGGGAAAAGAAGAGGGAGGAAGAGATTGAACTAGAAGACCATTTTGTTCCCTTCCAGCCCCTAAATCTATAATAGTGTGTTATACGTAGAGTTCAATGTTGTTCCAAGTAACTTACCACCCCTTCCTACCTCATCTGAAACTCTTGACATTAGATTCTTGGTCAGATGTGAAAGCCTCCAGAAGATCACTCTCATGATGAACCTGGAAGGCAAATGATGCCTTATTGTTCTCCTTAGTATATTGATAAGAATTCGGTGATCAGATTGACTATTTCTTGAATATGAAAACATGGAGAATATGGCTTTAAGGAAAGAAGATACAAGTCAATTTCACAGAGTTGGGGTGAAGGTGAGGGTCCAGAAGTGTGACAGCAATGGTATGAGCAAAGTTCAATATTAAAACATTAGGGAGGGGAAGGAGAACTGGGATGGGGAAACTTGGACCCTGGGCATCATGGGTTGTTGGATCAGAGAGGGCAAGAAATCTAGAAACAAGAAAGATGACCATTAGAAAAGTGATCGAAACAGTCAGCAGTCAGTCAAGGGACAAGCCACAGTAAGGCACTGCATTAGATTGGAAACCAAAAGACCTGGATTCAAGTCTCAGAACTGCCATCAGTCAATATACTGTCTGACTCTTTGGGATGCACTATCCTGTCTATGAAACCAGGGAGATGAACTAGATAAGCTGCAAAGTCCATTCTGGTTCTTATGTTAGGGTCTTTCTCTATTCCATCTGTACCCTTCATCCTCTTTTGGGTGTTCATCTCCCTATATTTCACCTGACCTCCAGCCTTAATCTAAAGAAATAGAAAGCAAGAGAAAGGGCCAAAGAGGGTTGGTAGGATAGAAAGAGACAATGGGTCAAAGAAGGAAATCTGATGGAGAGTATGGGAAAGGGAGACAGAGGAAGGTGAAAGGAAAGTGACAAGCATGGGGTATGCTGAAATAGTTCCATAGCACACCACACCACAAACCTCTGGTATATTATTAATGACTATATATAGGGTGTCCCAAAAGTCTTAATGCCTATTTGAGCCTTGAATCTTAAATTTGTGATACTCTGGTGTGACCATTCCTTCAAAGTAGGAAGAGAGACCAAAATAGGGTGGCAGGAAAAAAAGGCAGTCCTATTTTTGGACCAGATGTGTGATTTTTTAAAAATGGCATTCCATACAATTGTAACATAAGAAATAATAAGCAGAATGCTCTCAGAAAAACCTGAAAAGACTTACATGAACTGATTCAAAGTGAAATGAGCGGAATCAGGAGTACATTGTATACAGCAGTAGCAATACTATATGGTGAACAACTGTATATGACTTAGCTATTCTCAGCAGTACAATGATTCAATACAATCCCAAAGAATTCATGATTAAAAATGCTTTCCATCTTCAGAGAAAGAACTGATGGAGTCTGAATGAAGGTCAAAACACACTTTTTCTTTATTTTTCTTGCTAATTTTTGTTTGTATTTTCTTCCATAACATGACTAACATGAAAATACATTTTGCATGATTGCTCATGTCTAACCTATTTCAAATTGCTTGCTTTCTCAATGAGAGGAAGAGGGAAAGGAGTGAGGGAAAGAATTTGGAACCCCAGGCAGTTTTCAGAGGAAGAAATTAAAGTTATCTACAGTCACATGAAAAAAATGCTCCAAATCACTATTGATTAGAGAGATGCAAATCAAAATAACTCTGAGGTACCACATCACATCTATCAGATTGGCTAACATGACAAAACATGAAGATGATAAATGTTGGAGAGGATGTGGGAGAATTGGAACACTAATTCAATGTTGATGGAGCTGTGAGCTAATCCAACCATTCTGGAGAGCAATTTGGAACTATCCCCAAAGGGCTACAAAAATGTGCATACCCTTTGACACAGCAACCTCACTTCTGGGACTGTATCCCCAAGAGATCATAGAAATGGGAAAAGGTCCCACAGGTACAAATATATTTATAGCAGTTCTCTTTATGATGGTCAAAAACTGGAAAACAAGGGGATGCCCATCAATTGGGGAATGGCTGAATAAATTGTGTTATATGAATGTAATGGAATACTATTGTACTACAAGACATGATGAAACAGGAAGACTTCAGAGAGGCCTGGAAAGACTTATATGAACTGATACTGAGTGAAAGGAGCAGAACCAGGAGAACTTTGTACACAGCAACAATGACAGTGTGTGAGGAATTTTTCTGGTAGACTTAGTACTTCATTGCAATTCAAGTACTTAAAAAATTTCCAATAGACTCTTGAAGCAAAATACCATTCACATCCGGAGAAAGAACTATGGAACTGGATCACAGAATGAAGCAGATCATTTTCTTTTGTATTATGTTTTGTTTTGTTTTATGGTTTCTCCCATTCATTTTAATTCTTCTATGCAACATGACCAAGGTGAAAATGTATTTAATAGAAATGTATGTGCAGAACCTATATAAGATTGCATGCGATCTCAGGGAGGAAGTGAGGAAGGAAGGGAATGAGGGGGAGGGAGGGGAAAAAATCTAAGACATATGGAAGTGAGTGTAGAACACTGAAAACAAATAAAATAATTTAATAAAAAAAAGAATTTGGAACCCCCAAATAAATTTCTAATAAATGTTAAAAAACGTTTCTACATGTAATTGGGGAAAAGCTTGAAAAAATTAAATAAAATGACATTCCATTGGTATAGGAGACTCCTGATGAAGAAATCACCTGGAGCAATGCAAATGGTCACCCACTCCACTCATTGTTTGAGACGGTTTCCTTGACTTGGCAAGGGTCATCCAGCCTGTAGGTAGAATCATAGGCTTGAATTCAGGTCTTGCTGACTTAAAGGTCAGTCTTTCTATTCATTCTTACTTATACCTACTCCATTATTTTGCTTTTAGTCCCTTCAAGGTTCTCTGTCCTTAAAAATGCCCTTACTATGCACTATGGATTCCTTTCAAGGGTCTGTCCAAACACTGTGAGAGGTGGCTTCACCTCTGCTTTAACTCTTCTCTCCCTCCTCTTACTGACCCTCAAATAGCCACTCTATGTTCTCTCAACACTTGGATGAGTAATCATGGTGGGTGGAATGCTAGACTGAGAGGTAGCAAGTCCTGGGTTCAAATCCTGTCTCTGACTCTCACTAGCTATAAGATTGTAGGCAAAATCTTTTAATCTTTCTCTAAACCTGTTTTCTCATCTGTAAAATGGGTATAATAATACACTCAGTAACTACCTGCACACAGTGGATAAAGAGTTAGATTTAAGAGTCAGAAAAAAAATCTTGGTTCCAGTCATGCTTAGAATATATACGGGCTATGTCACCAAGTCTCTCTTACCAGGAGTCCCACACACAGGAAAATCACAGGCAGGGTTCTCTCATCTTTTCCCTACAGCTAAAAAATGTATGTCTCACAGGATTGTATTCAAGATAATGTTTCTAAAGCACTTTGTAAACTTTCAAGTGCTATCTATACACAGAGTATAAATAATTAAAGCCTAAAACTGCACTAAGACTTTGGGGACACCCTGTTTAAATGTCAGCCTTTATTATTGTCTGAACTACATCATACTGTATTTCTATTTCCTCGGTATTTTTTTAAGGTTATCATCTTGCAATATCATCTTCTCTACTACTTGGATGAATAGCTAGCTCTTTGAGGATGGACCATAGAGTTCTCTATCCTTTCATACAATACCACTTACTTATAGTGCTTTTGCACACAGTGGGTTTTTAATACATGTCACTGACTGACTGCTTTCTCATTAAACCTACTGCAGAGTAAATCCAGTATGCAAAGATATCTGTTATTTCAGAGCACAAAGCAAATATCTGGTGCTGAGAAAATAATTCCAGTTGGTTGAATTTAGGACATGGGAAGAAAAAAAGAGTCCAACAAAAAAACCTTATTCTGAGCTCTTAGCTCTTATTTCCATTTAATTATGAATTGGATACATTTTTTATTAACTTTAAGCCCTTGCCTCTGAATAACAATATTTGGTTCAGAGATAATCAAACAACCTTCAGAGTGAGCAGCCTCAGTAATATCACCTCCTTCACTCAACTTTCCCCCTTCAGTTGTCTTGCAAGTAAAAGGTAAACTA
Source organism: Bettongia penicillata ogilbyi (assembly GCA_023548195.1). Classification (NCBI taxonomy): domain Eukaryota; kingdom Metazoa; phylum Chordata; class Mammalia; order Diprotodontia; family Potoroidae; genus Bettongia; species Bettongia penicillata. The sequence goes on along the minus strand of JAJHZJ010000526.1, from coordinate 1,355,857 downwards.
ATGCTTTGTTATATTTTCAGTTGTTAATTAAAATGGAAATCATGTGACTTTGATACAGCAACCGATCTATGCTGCAACTCATTCCTTGTAATTCAGGTTGTGTACAGTGACAGCCTGTGCAATCCTTGTCTATATTCTCCAATAGTGGCTTCACCAAATGTGCTAGGGGTCTTCCTCCAGTTATCCTGCCAGTGCGTAAATGCAAATGGAACATGTAGGCTATCTACTGGCTGGTTACACCTTGCTGTGCCCTACGTATTTCACAGGTCATAGAGACAGAGATCTGCAGATGGAAGGGACCTTCACCAATCTCAATTCCTTTGTAGATCTGGAAATGGAGACTAGGAGACTTGCTGGAGCACATACATGTGTAGCAAGCGTCAGAGGCAAAATGTGAACCCAAGTCACCCAACTCAAGACCAGGTGGCTCTTTCCACCGAATTATGTTGATATTTTTGTTTTTCAGTTGTATCCAACTCTTCATTATCCCATTTGGGGTTTTCTTGGCAAAGATAGTGGAATAGTTTGCCATTTCCTTGTCCAGCTCATTTTACAAATGAGGAAACTCAGGCATCCAAGGTTCAGTAACTTGCCCAGGGTCACTAGTGTCTGAGGGCTTTTGGATCAGGTCTTCTTGACTCCTTGCCTGGGAACCATCTAGATGGATTATACCATCTCCCTTAATGCTTCTTCACTTGAGCAGCTGTTGACTAGCACATTCTTCATAGGCTACTCTTCCCCACCATGCACTTCTCCGTTGCCTTGTGGGTGTTCCACAATTTTAATTCATCAGACTGTTGTATTCCATGCTTTGCATCAATATAGCACCACACAAAGAGTTTTGTTGTTAAAAAGGGAAGGGAAGGGAAGGGAAGGGAAGGGAAGGGAAGGGAAGGGAAGGGAAGGGAAGGGAAGGGAAGGGAAGGGAAGGGAAGGGAAGGGAAGGGAAGGGAAGGGAAGGGAAGGGAAGGGAAGGGAAGGGAAGGGAAGGGAAGGGAAGGGAAGGGAAGGAGATGGAAGGGGAGGGGAGGGGAGGGGAGGAGAGGAGAGGAGAGGGAGAGGAGAAAGAGAGGTCTTTGGGGGAGAAGTTTGAAGTCATTAAAAGCACAATGCAATTTCCTAAATCCACCCACCCACTTTCTTCATCCAATCTGGGGCCAGCTCACCATCCAGACAAAGTGTCTCTCCAATTAATAGACAAACTCTCTGGGTTTATGTATGCTTGAAAAAAAGTTTTTGCCATCTTCATTGAGGATTACAGTAAAGTGCCTGGAGGGATGAAGGATTTCCTAGCGCTGGTGATGCCCTACAGATGCTTCTGCTTGTGAATGATTTATTATTCAAATGACCTCACTTTAGGGATCATCAATTCTTGAAGTATTGCAGAGCCTCCTAAATGAGATATCCTTTAATGCCTTTCCCTATATTGGTCATCTCCAATTTATCCTGTATTTAGCTTGTTTGTATAGAATTGTTTGCATGTTGTCTCTCTCATAGGCTGTAAGCTCCCCAAAAGCAGGAATTGTCTTTTGCCTTTCTTTGTATCTCCAGAGTTTAGCACAGTGCCTGGCATATAATAGGTGCTTAATAAATGTTTATTGACTGAACTGACATAATCACTGAAGAGTCCATCTGAGCTATATTCAATGCAAAAATCAAGTGAAGGAAGGATATCTATTATTTAGCCTATGATATAATACATATGATAACATAGAAAGGTTCCTGTTTGCTTGAACAGCCTTCCCTTAACCTGTGCCAACTTGGCTTCCTTGTCTCACTTTCTAATGGTTCCATGATTTGTTCTTAAAAAACAAAAGTCATCACATACTCTTTCTCAATATTACCCACACTTTTGCAGAGTCATGACCTAAACTAGTCGTAGCTATACCAGGTGCAGATCCATTCAGGCACACAGAGACCCCACACACTGGTTGATGTAGTTGGGTGGCACAATGGATAGAGTGCTGGATTGCAAGTCTAGGGAAACTGAGCTCCAATCCTACCTCAAATATTTACTAGTTATATGATCCCAGGCAAGTCATTTAATCCCTGTCAGCCTCAGTTTCCTCCTCCATAAAATGAGAAGTTGGAGCCAATGAACTCTAAATCTATGGTCTTGCTGCCAAGAATGCTGAATTCCTAGGTACAAGATTCATCATGCTTACCACTGAATTTTTTTATTTCTGGCTAGATTTTGTTTTGCTGACTTTTGCAAGAGCTGCATAAGACTTTTTCACACATATTTGTTTTCAGAGAAGAACAGTCCATCAGTGATCATATTGTATGCTAAATACTATGAACTTAACTTCGTGATATGAGGAAAAGGGCAGTGGGATAGTGAGGAAAGTACTGGATTTGGAGCCTAAAGGATCTGAATTCACATCCTGGCTGTGCTACTTACTATTACAATGACCTTACTTCACTTGTCTGGATCTCAGATTTCTTTTCTCTAAAATGAAAAGAATTGAGTTAGATTTCTCTAAGGTTCCTTCCAGCTCTGAAGTTCTATGACCTAATCCTACAGTTTCAGGACAGCTAAGTGATGTAGTAGGTAGAGTACTGGGCCTGGAGTCAGGAAGACTTATCTTCCTGGGTTCAAATCTGGTCTCAGACACTTAGAAGCTTTGTGGCCCTGGGCAAATCACTTAACTCTGTCTCAATTTCCTCGTATGTAAAATGAGCTGGAGAAGAAAATGGCAAACCATTCCAGTATCTTTGCCAAGAAAACCCTAAATGGGATCAAGAAGAGTCAGATACAATTGAAAATGACAACAGCTTTATAGTTTAATTAAGTGAAAAATCTGTGAGAAACGATTATTATGTGTGATCCTCTTCACGCACAAATGAGTTTACAATTTCAATGAGGGAGAAAGGCACATTTTTAAAATTTCAAAAAAATAAAATATGTACATACACACACACATATATAGATATATATATACATATACATGTATATGTACACATGTAGAACACTGTTTCCCAATCAGTGGACCACTGTCCCTGGGAAATAGTGGAATTATTACAAGGGGTTGGTTAATTCATATTACTTGCAACCATCTCAAAAAAGTGACTCTGTATAACAAATAAGCAAACATACTTTTTTCAGACTGAACAAGATATATATATATGTATATATTATACAAATATGCATATATTTATACATACATATAACATATAACATCATATCTGCATTGCAACATCTTTGATTAGAACTATGCAAACAAACCTTAGTGACCAAAAAAAGAGAAATGGAAAAAAGTCAATATTGATTGTAATCAGATATCATTAAGTTATTATAATTAAATCACCATTGCCTATAAAACTGACATAAGCCAGTCATTACAAAGAGGGGATCCAAAGAACCTAGAAACCACTTCCTCAAGCAGAGTCTTGGTCTATTTGAAAAGCAGTGAAAGGTATCAGCCCAAGGCAACACTAGTTTAGATACGTGTGCATTTGTAAAATACTGTGGAGGAGGATAACACAAGATTAGGAGTAGTATCGCCTTTGAAAACAGAAAGAAGGTAACAGAAGCCAAAAAAAGCATGTGAAAAGCTTGTGTTCATGGATCAAAATGGCAAGAGGACAATAAAAAATGGAAAAAATCTATTGGTATGTCTGAAATTATTTCCTTTCATCAATCTCTACCATAAATCTATTTTCCTCTATCCAGTTCACAATGCTAATTAAAGAAGTAGAAATGGCACATAGGAAGACAAAGTCAGAAAGAATGGCTAGACCATGCAAGTATATACTAAAGTGGTGTGTGCTGGAGGTGATACAGTCTTAAAAACACTGAGTGATTACTTTTGAAACTAGATCAGAAAGGGGAAAATATAAAAATTAAAATTAAAATGGGGAAATCACCAACTATAGCAAAAAAGTCTACTTTTTCATTTTTTGAAAGTTTTAAATGAATGATCTATATACATATCAAGAGTATCCTTGTTGAAAATAAGACAAAGACAAATAGGTTTGGTTTTCACAGATTACTCTAAAGAAAACTACATTTTCAGAGTTTATAAAATGAAAAAAATTGGGGGGGACCCAAGGTCCCCAGGTTGTTTACTAAAAAGCAATTGATTTAATAAAAAAAAATGTAATCTAAAAGCTCACCTCCTATATGGATATGTTCGATTCATATAAGAATCCATGATAAATGCAAACATAGAGTATCTTTATTACACAGCCCTTTGATTATTAACATCAAGTGAGACATAAAACAAGGAGAGGTAGACCAACCAAAGGGGATTCCTGAAGTCATCTTACAAGACTCCAAATAGAAAAAGTATTCCCTACTGATGGTAAGAACCTCCAGATATTGCTATTTATAGATGATGTTGTACTCATTAAACATTAAACCTTAACCTTTTCCATGTTTTATAAACACCCCCTCCAGAAATGGTTTTAAATTGACAAAATAAAATAACATGATTACAAAGGACTATTTTCCTATCTAAATTCATGAACCCCCTAAAATCTATCTGGGAATGCCTAGTAGACCTCAAAAGATTATAGAGCTTCCTTAATAAGATACATGATTTTTTTTAAAAAAAATATATTTGGCAAAAACAAATTGATGAAAAATGTCTCTTGTTTAAGTTATGACATTCAGTTGGATGGTCAGTTCATTGCATCAGCAAATCTGTTCATATGTATAGGAAAGGATGGACAACGAGCTGGACCCCCACACAAAAGGTAGAGAGCAGGCTGGAATGCATTTGGGAAACTGGGAAATTGTGCAGTGCTTTCAATAAGCTCAAGCTATTCACTGGCACAAAGACCCATCTTTTCAACACAAATGTTCTCCTGGCAATACGATATGGATGTGAATCTTGGAACACTATGGCCTCTGAAGAAAAAAAGTTGCAGGTGAACAAAGCTCAGTAAAGACGTATAGGACAGGCTGCTGTATTATTCCAGCGATGGCCTCTGTTCAAGAAGTGTTTGTCTCCATTAAGCTTTTCAAGAGTTCTTTTATTAACTTCTTAAATACAAGTACTCATGACATTATGCTTTGTTGTTGTAGTGTTTTTCAAAAAGTCAAAACTAAAAATCTACTCTTAAAGGAAAGATACAACACTTAATGTTTTAGTCAATCAAATAATTATTATTCACTTCAATCAGCATATACACTCTTGGTCACTTCACTCAATTTACTTAATCACCCAGTTATTTATGTAACTCCTGGTTACAATGATTAGCTAATTTTAAACCGAAAGGCAATATGATGGCCTATAAATTGCATTTGGTCCATTCTTCTACTATTTTAGAGAGTTTGTTTTAGGGGGAAAAGTTCTGGATTTAATCACAATCACTTTGAGTCACCAAGTAGGAAAATTCCTAATATTTAGGCTGAAATTGGGCTCTCTGCCTAAATTTATATCTATCTCTAGTTAACCCTCCTGTGTTTTTGTGGCTAAGGTTACTGAAAATGTTTGGGAAACAAAGCAGCATAGTTCGATCTTTTCTCAGAAACCCTCAGTTCTTGGGTACAAATAAACTGGTGACTTTAACTTGAATCTTCTGCTTTGAGACTCCTATAGAGTTAATGACCTTTCTTAATCAATCTCTATGTGTGTGTGTCTGTCTGTCTGTCTCTCCCTCTCTGTCTCTATGTCTGTCTGTCTCTCTTTATCTATTTTTCTTTCTCTGTTTCTGTCTCTCTGTCTCTCTCCGTCACTGACTCTTTCTCTGTCTCTGTCTCTCTGTCTGTCTCTGTCTGTCTCTGTCTCTCTGTCTGTGTCTGTCTCTATGTCTGTCTGTCTCTCTCTCTCTCTCTTTCTCTGCCACAGGTCAATCCTACCTTCTCTTTTCCCTCCACTACTTGCCTCAAAGATGTCAGTTCTTGGCTTAACCCTCATAACACCACTCCTTTTTACTTACAGACTCTGGGAATTTCTCTCTGATTCTGTGGTAATTCTTTCCTTTTATATAAACTTCTTAGAACTGATCAAATCTCTGATGTTGATTGATTTAAGGATGTGTAGAGGCCCTGTTCACACTGATTGACTGATTCAATGGATGCAGATTTTGCTTCCAGTTCTTTGCTATGAAAAAAAGTGGTGCTATTAATACTGTCTATGCAGAGCTTCTTTTTCAGTGACCTTCCTAGGAAATATGCCTAGCAACAGAATTTCTGGTTGAAAGAGGGGGCATTTTAGCCATTTCATTTGCATGGTTCCAAACTGCTTTCCATAGCTGTGGTACTGATTTAGAGGCAGTTCTGCCAACTATTTGGAGAGACTATTGGTAGTCCCTCCAAAGTTCTCCAACACTTGCTATTCACATGCTTTGTCTTCATTGCCAGTTTGCTGAGTGTGAGGTGAAACTTCAGGGTTATGTTGACTGCATTTCTCTTCTTATAAGTCATTTGGCATATTCTTTCACATAGGATTATAATTAGTTTGCAATCTTTCTTTTGAGAACTGTTTATTTGTATATTCTAAGTACTTCTCTACTGGGAAATTTTTTTTGGCATTATATGTAATTTTCTAAAAAGTTTGGCAAAGAAGGCTCAGACTTTTTTTATAAGTACACAGTATGTATAATTAATAATATATGTATAATTCTAAAAAATGAAGATGGCTCTCTTTTTTAATCAATGAAACAGCAAAAATTTGTTAGGAATCTATTATATAATGGGCAGCTAAATGATGCAGTGGATGCAGTACTGGTCTGGAGTCATAAGGGCCTGGGTTCAAATTTGGCCTCAGATATTCACTAGCTATGTGACCTTGCGCAAGTCAGTTAACCCAGACTTCTTCCAAAAACAAACAAAATAAAAAGCCCAAGAATCTATTATATATCAGGCATAGTAATAGGTGCTGGGAAAATAAAGATAAAAATCAAGCAGTCCTTGTCTTCAAGTTCACATTTTACAAGGGATCTATCTCCAGATTGTTTAACTTGTAACCATAACTAATTTTCCAAGTTTGCACTGAAGATTTTGAATATTTGAGTATGTTTTATGAGCATAAACATATTAAAAGATATTAACAATGGCCTTAATAGTCTTAATGAGTTTCTGTGACCCAAAATAATTGAGTTAGTGGCCAACTTCCTTGTGACAAGTCCCTCTTAACGGTGCTAGGCTGATCCTCAGTTGACACAAAAACCATGGGAATGCTTAGATTTGAAGTCTTTACAAGTGTACAGATTTACATGTAACTGGAACAGGGTCACCTCCTTCCTATGATGAAGCACTGGAGATGAACAGAGGTGCTCTGAATACTAAGAAAAATTTTAAATGGTCCCTGAACAGACAGTACAAAGTTCACAAAGATCTGGTATTACACAATTGTCATGATAAGTCAAAAACAGAGTATCATTATTAGGTAACTCTGTCCTTAACCATTATTGTCAAATATTTAAGTAACTGCCATTTGGTCCTGCTATTTCACTGAAAAGAGGAACCCAGTGTTCATTCCCATCCCCAAATAATGCTCTTCTAAATAATGGATCCTTTAGAAAATTTCAGTAAGGTTACAAATGTAGTTGCATAAAAATTGGAAGATATAAAAGCTAAGGTTTCTCATGGTACTATCAAATTAACTTGTCCAGACATAGTATTCTTCAGTTATAATTAGACACGTACATATATGACTTCTCATACACATACAGTATTTGCCTCGTGGCTGAATGAGTTAGTTACTATGGAAACCTCAACTTTCATATTTTCTGTCTCTTCTCTCATTTAGTTCATTTTTCCCCCCCAAAAAAGTGGTTTATGGGCTATATTTTTCATTCTTCATACAAATTAACATAAGGCTTACAGTCAATGCCCTGGGTATTTCTTTTATTTGTTTTTTTCTGACAAGCCTGGTTATTTAAATGAGTCCCCATCCATGATGCAGATACAGAAACATGCTCTATTCTGTAGAATATGTTACTCAGACATGTTACTTAGGGCCATATGCTTCCCTTCATAGTTAGAAAAAGGGAAGAAACAAAAGAAGAGAATTTTATTTTAAAAACATATTTCAAAGCTGAATTGTAGAAGTCTAAAGCTTACTCTAAAATCCAGACAAAAGAAAACAACTTTTGCCCAAATTCCATCTCAAAGAAATGTAAGTGAAACAGTTGTTTACTGATGAAAACTAGCTAAATAGTGGCAGTTATTTTTTTACTTAATAGAACATGCAGATAGTTGAGTCTCCCAATCATCATCAGCTAATAGAGTTTTATCATAGATGGATTTGAATTTAAGGGCTCAAAAGTATTTAACTTCCTTTCCCCAGTTTTAGGAAATCTCCCAGTATTCACTTGGCACATGGCCCATACCATTCAGCTTCCATGGATACACATTAAGTTCTGTGTCCACACTCCCCCAAAAGAGACAAATAGTATCGGTAGCAAGAGAATGCTGTTAGCGTAGTATTTGTTGACATATCTTTTCTCTTCTCCATAGAAAAGCTGATGAATCAAACTCAAGGAGAGGAGAGATGGAGCACCAGGATCCTGATTGTCCTGCATAGGAAAACAGATCTAGAATTGGAAAGCAACTTAAGAGATCATCTAGTATGTCCCCCCATCCTACATCTTACAGATGAGGAAACTGAGGCTCCAGAGACATTATGCCTTCTATCCAAAGTCACAAAAGTATTATGAGAATCAGAGTTAGGATTTGAACCCTGGTTTTGGGACTACTAATCCATGACTTTACCATCAAGTCACACTGACTAGGTGAGTGGAGGCATAGAATATTAGAAACAGTGCTACATTGGGGCATCAGGAAAGTTTGGTTTCCAATCCTGCCTTTGATATTGACTAGTCAGGTGACCATCAATCTCAGTTTTTTGGTTTTTTTAATCCATAAAATAGTATTAATACTACTAATCTTGATAATAGTATGAAATTTGAGGGATTATGAGGCTAACTTGAGAATGTAAGTAAAGCATCATATTAGTATCAGCTCTTATCAATAATATGATATGGATTTCCCAAAAGAAGAAATAAAAGACAAGAACTTCCACCTCTTTAAATGTTGGTCCACTGAGACAAGAACTTCAGTTTTAAGGAACTCAGATACGAGAATCAGCTTTTGTTGTTTTGTCTTGTTTTGTTTTTAAAGTCTACTCACCCTGACGGCAAGAACAGCCATATTGTTTACTGTTGCTAAATTGTGTTCACTTTATACTAGTGATTTCAATAACCCTTTCATTCTTGTCTTCTAGTGAGCAGGGGAAGCTAGGTGGTGCAGTAGTTAGAGCACCAGTGCAGGAGTCTGGAGGACCTGAGTTCAAATCTCACCTCAAACACTTGACACTCACTAGCTGTGTGACCTTGGGCAAGTCATTCAACCCCAATTTGCCTCATCCTGGGTCATGTCCAGTCATCCTAATGAATACCTGGTCACTGGATTCTGATGGCTCTGCAGGAGAAGTGAGGCTGGTGACCTGCACAGCCACCAGTCAAATGCAAGTCATGCCATTATTTCTCTGATGGCATGTTCTTTGGCAGTGAAGATGAACATACACCATCTGGTGAGCCAATTCCATACAGTCTCCGAAGATTTCTCAGAAAATACCTGGTTCCTCCCTCCCCTCCCCTACTTAAATTTGGAGTTTTTTCCATAGTCTCCTCACTGATCCAAAATAACAACCACTGCCATATGTGTGTATGCATACACATGTATAATGAATATTATGTTGTTTTTGCATTCATTTTACAATTTTAAATTATATTGTCAATACACTATATTCTTTACTCCTAACACTCCTCCACCCCCACATCTTCTGCAATCCAGTGACATTGGTTTCTTTGCCACTCATTTCAACAGATATTTTTACTCCGTCTCTCAACTCAGTGCATTTTTACTTTCTGTCCCCCATAACTGGAGCTCTCTTCCTCCTCACCTCTGCTTCCTAACTCCCCTAGATTCTACTTTTTTCAAGACAGCTTTCCATATTCCCCTTAATGCCACCTTCCCTGTGTTGACTATTTCCTGAGAGTAGGCATTAACTTTTACCTTTCTTTGGATCCCTATTGCTTAGTTCAGTACCTGGTACATAGTAAATGCTTGTTGCCTTTTATCAACTGTTATCTATTCACTAGTGTTGTATAACTTAGGACCGTAATCTCTTTGTGGGTAAAGACCATGTAAAATTATTTTTGTTTGTGAAAGGCAGCATGTTGAGATAGGAAGAAAAAAATACTGAATTTGGAGTCACAAGACCTAGGTTTGAATCCTTGCTGTGCTATTATTACCAATAGGATCCTTGAACAAATCTCTGGCCTCGTGGCCTCTCTGGGTCTCAGGTTTTTCATCTACAAAATGGGATGTCCTTTAAAATACCTTCCAGCTCTTTATCTGTGATCCTATGCTTGTGAGCTGATACCACAAGCTGTGGATACTCAGTCCCTGTGTGACCTCAGGCAAATCACTCGACCTCTCTGAATCAGAGCTTCTTCATCCGCAAAACAAGGTGATTAGACTTTTGATTTCAAATGTTCCTTCCAGTTCCTACCACAAAATACCACATAAAAATTGGGGACTCAAATACTTATGGATAATGAAATCAACAATGGTAATATATGACCTCATCAATGTGGGAATTGTCTCTGAAGGCAGCAAAATGCAATCTTCTCATCTTTTGTGATTCATTCATTCATTCATTCAATCCTTCATGGAGAGATCTTCCTATTGATCTCTTGATATTGTGTGATTGGCAATGGGACATATACACAGTCTGCTCATGGATAACACTGATTATTCCCTGATTTAATCTTAATCAAATGAAATATTTGTAAAATGTTTTATAAGCCTTAAAGCACTACAAAAAGGCTAGCAATTATTACTACTGCTAATATAGTTACCTAGCTACATGTCCAGCCTACTCCCTAATAATGTAAATAACAAGAATGATAGCTTATATTTGCAAAAGTTTTCATACTTTTAAATATATACAATTCAATATTTTTATTTTTTCAGTTAACAAGGATTTTTAAAATTAATCTTTCCCTCCTACTCCTCTCTGATGAGCAACAAAATAAAAAAAAAAAACCCTCCATACAGAGCTGCACAGTGTGGCAAAAAGAATTTGCACAATAAGCATGTCCAAAAAGTATATCTGTATTTTCAATTCATCACCTCTCAGTCAGGAGGTGAGCAATATGTTTCATCTTCATTTTTCTCATTATCATTGTGTTGATCATACCTGTTATCATCATTCTTGCTGACTCCATTTGGGGTTTTATTCGCAAAGATACTGAAGTAGTTTGCCATTTACTTCTCCAGTTCATTTTACAGAGGAGGAACTGAAGCAATCAGGATTAAGTGACTTGTTCAGGGTCATACTGCTACTAAGTGTCTGACGCTAGATTTGAACTCAGGAAAAAGAATCTTCTTGATTCCATGTCTGGGCTCTATCCACTGCACCATCCAGCTACCCTGGTATCATTATATAAATTGTTTTATTTCTATTTACTTTATCCTGCATCAGTTTATAGGGATCTCCTCAGTTTCCTCTGAAAGTGTCCATTTCAACATTTCTTATGGCATAATAACATTGAATTACATTCACATGCCATAATGTTTAGCTAACGTTTTCCATAGGAAGATCTCCCCATAGCTTCCAATTTTTGACTAGCACATGAAAAACTCTGTTATAAATATTTTTATACACATAGTTCCTTTCCATCTTTCTTTGATTTTTTTAGGAGTTTAGGTCTAGTAATATCATAACTGGGTCAAAGTGTAATCAGTCTGGTAACTCTGGGCATAATTGCAAATTGCTTTCAAGAATGACTGGTCTAATTCACAATTCCACCAACAGTGCATTGGTGTACCTCTTTTCCCACAGTCCCTCCATCATTTGTTATTTTCCTCTTTTGTCATCTGTGCCAGTCCTAGGTGTTCAGTTGAGCCTCAAAGTTGTTTTAATCTGTGTATCTCTGATTAATAGTGATTTGGAGAATTTTTATATGGTTGTTGATAGCATTGATTTTTTCCTTTGAAAACTACCTGTTCATATCATTTGATCATTTATCTATTGGGGAAGGGCTCTCAGTCTTATAAATTTGAATCAGTTTCTGATACATTTGAATAGGACCTTTACCAGAAAAACTGATTGCAAAGATTTTTTCTCAGTTACCTATTTCTCTAGGTTTATATGTTTCAAAGTACTTCCAAATCCATCATCTCTTCTGATCTTCACAATAATTATATGAAATAGGAGAGAAAAGTGTTCTATCATCAGCAGTTTATAGACACAGCAGATTAAATGATTGTCCAAAATCACACAGTGAATCACCGAAAGGGATGGGACTAGAACATTTATCATAGGCCCATAAATAGATTTAGAAATGGAAGGTAGATCAATGGTCATCTAATGAAGGTAATCCCCTTCAATGTCCTGTTTCTTTGACTGTATAATTAACTATGGTGCTCTACTGGAATGCTTCACTAAATGGAAGTTAAATCTAAAATAAGTAATGAATGCCCATGCCCTAGACACCCTCCAGCAGGTCATTGCCTCCATTTGTAGTGGCTTAATATTCAGAAGTCACTTGGGTATTTGTGATAACTATATTCAGTCACAATGTCATAGGACTTAGAGTTTAACGGCACCGAATGAGGAAATTGAAGCCCGGAGACATTATGACTGGCCCAGGGTAAGTTTATTCGAAGCCTATGATGCCAGGTTACATCTGAACAACATAACAGCTACAGAACTGGAAGTCATATTAGAGGTCACCTAATCCAACTCTCTCATTTTATGGATGAAGAAACTGAAGCAGAGAGAGATTAAGTTCCTTGTTCAAAGTGACACAGATAGTATATAACAGAGTTCAGATTTGAACTAGGATCTCACAGTTCCAAATCCAGGGCAAAATGCTTTTATAAAATACGTTGAAAGATACTACCTAATTCCTAGGTGTCATCACTACTATATTCATTGTCTAGATACTACCTAACTTTGAAAACAAGCTGTTTTCAGAAGAAGAAATTAAAGCTATCTATAATCATATGAAAAAATGCTCTAAATCACTATTGATTAGAGAGATGCAAATCAAAACAATTCTGAGGTACCATAGCACACCTTTCAGATTGGCTAACATGACAAAACATGAAGATGATAAATGTTGGAGAAGATGTAGGAGAGTTGGAACACTAATTCAATGTTGGTGGAGCTGTGAGCTAATCCAACCATTCTGGAGAGCAATTTGGAACTATGCCCAAAGGGCTACAAAAATGTGCATACCCTTTGACACAGCAATATCACTTCTAGGACTCTATCCCAAAGAGATCACAGAAATGGGAAAGGGTCCCACATGTACAAAAATATTTACAGTAGCTCTTTTTGTGGTGGTCAAAAACTGGGAATCAATGGGATGCCCATCAATTGGGGAATGGCTGAACAAGTAGTGGTGTACGAATGTAATGGAATACCATTGTGCTATGAGAAGCAATGAACAGGAAGACTTCAGAAAAGCCTGGAAAGACTTATATGAACCGATGCTGAGTGAAAGGAGCAGAACCAGGAGAACTTTGGACATAGCAACAATGACAGTGTGTGATGAATTTTTCTGGTAGACTTAGTACTTCATTGAAATGCATGGACTTAAAAAATTTCCAATGGATTCAAGGCAAAATGCTTTCCATATACAGAGAAAGAACTATGGAAATGGATCACAGAATGAAGCAGACTATTTTCTTTCATATTATGCTTTGTTTTGTTCTATTTTATGATTTCTCCTATTCATTTTAATTTTTCTGTGTAACATGTATTTAATAGGAAAGTATGTATAGAACCTATATAATGGGAGGGAAGAAATGAGGGGCAGGGAGGGGAAAAAATCTAAGATATATGGAAGTGATTGTCTAACACTGAAAACAAAATAATTTAATTTAAAAAAAAAAGATAAAAAGAAAATGGTTAAGCCATTCTGTTATAAATTTAGTTTAATTTCCCCTAGCCTCCAAGAATGGATTACTATCACATCAAGGAATTATCTCTAACAATGGTACAAGTGACTGCAAATAGGAATTTGGGGTGGAAACCTCTTCTCTTTTTCCAATAGAGACATGTTAACTACTGCAAATGAGATTCTAGCCACTGCTGAGAGATGTAACTCTCCTGATGGCAGCGGTTGCTATAGTTATGGCTACGGTGTCACTTGTATTATAACCCCAGATTTGCATTTTGATCATAACTTTCAAGGAAATGTGCTTTCACCATTGAAACCTATTCACAGTCAGCTCAGAGGTGTAATTTTTAAAAACTAATACTGTACAGCCTGGTTGTGTGTATTTGTTAATAATATTGCTTTCTTCAAAAACTCCTCTAGAGAACAGGACCAAGTTAATTCTGACTACACCACAGAGAGGAGTCCACTGCCTCGATAATTGCATCTGACATTTTCACAGTGCTTGGCAGTTTCAAAATGCTTTGCACACACACACCCATTAGATTCTCACAACAATCCAAGAAGCTAAATGCCACCGGTGTTCTTTATTGTCCCCATTTTCAAGGCTGAAAAGAGGATAAGTGACTTGTCTAAGAGTCACCAAGGTAATAAGTATCTGAGGCAAGTTTGGAACTCATGTCTTTCTGACACCAGGTCCAGCACACAAGTAGATCTTGTTCACAACATCATGCCTTTTCTGGTCTGTAGTCTAGTCTGAACCTGACTAGGGCTCCTCTCTAGGACTCCATCTTTTAGTTATACAGTTCTACTTTAAATCACTCATTTTCTTAAGAAAGCAGTTAGCAGTCATTTTTGTTAGCATGTTTGTCTTGGGAAGGGGGTGCATATTGAAATTTCAAACTGTTTATGTAGGTGCTTTAGAAGGGAAAGTAATTTCCAGCTTGAAGATGGACCGAAAAAAATTCACATTCAAAAGGCAATCTCCTCCCTTTAAGAAAACGATTTTTAATTATATGTGTGTGTATGTGTGTGTGTGTGTCAGAAAGAGAGAAAGTATGTGTGTGTGTGGAAGTATGTGTGTGTGTGTATGTGCGTGTGTGTGATGGACCCTTTTGGAAGTTTAGTGAAGCTTATAAACCCCTCCTTAGAATGATGATTTTTTAAAAAATCCATAATTAATCATAACAACAATGGCTAACATTTATATAGCACCTACTATGTGCCAGAAATCGTAGTGAGTGCTTTACAATATCTCATTTGAACATTAATTGAAGAACATGCTACATTTCCTTAGTGAAAATTAAGATGTAATTTTTTTCCATCTGAGTTCAAGGATCTTGCCATCGGTGCAGGTAGGTGGTGCAGTAGACAGAGCACTGGTCCTGGAGTTGGGACAACCTAAATTCAAATCCAGCCTCACACACTTGACACTTACTAGCTGCAGGACCCTGGGTTGACTTGCTAAAAAAGAAAAAAGAAACGATCCCACCACCCCTAATCCACTCACATATGCCCAAGGAACTCCAGGTTAAAAACCCTGCTCTGACATAAAGAAATTTTCTTCCCATTGGTGGAAGGTTTGACCAAGTAGGAGCAGGGAACTTAGCCACAAAGGACACTGACCTATACATTTTCTTTTAATTTCTCCTGTCAGACTCAGTCTCTATATTCCATGAGCAAGTAAGGAATATACTTAAATACCCAAAGTCAGCAGTAGCCTGTGAAAAATGTTTCAGTCCAATAAATAGCAGGCCCTGAAAAGCAACAAGGAAAAATCTGGAAGAAGAACCGCAATAGTGCACGTCCTCTGTCTTCTTGCTCTCCCCATTTAGGTGCTGGGGACTCAGGCATCCCTTCCTTCCTTAGGGATCCATCTCAGAAATTGATTTGCTTTTCTGATTGGTTGGTACAGCTCATTCAGGTCGAACTCTCCGATCACTTTCTCCAAGACCTTTGCCCTTTCTGATTAACCTGTGATTGTAGTATCATCTCCCTGCCACTATGGAGCAGCAACAAGTTGTATGAAGTAACCACACTTCTGATATCAATTTGAACTAGTGCCGGGTCTCTAGAGTTTTAGGTTCCTTCTGGGAAATGGAGAGAAGAACTGGTAAAGATCTACCTACGTTTAGCAGTAAATTCCTCTCTAGAGATAGTATGCCAGTACTGAATAGATAACGATGGCCTCAAAGTCAAGATGGGTTCAAATCCTGTCCCTGACACAAACTGGCTATGTGACTCCTAGGCAGATTATTTACCCAGTCAACAATCTAGGCAATTCCTTTCTTTCTTCTTTTTGTTCTTTCTTTTTAATAATATTTTGGGTCTTTTCCCCAACTGCAGGTAAAAACAATGTTTAACAGTCTTTTTTTTTTTCAGTTTTGTGTTCCAAATTTTCTCTCTCCCTCGCTCCCTGAGATGGTAAGCAATCTGATACAGGTTATTCATGCACGATCATGTAAAACATTTCCCTATTAGTCATTTGTGGAAAAAAACTTGAACCAAAAAAAAAATTAAAAAGGAATGTGTGTGCTTTGGTCTGTATTCAGACTCCATCAGTTCAGGCATTTTTTACAGCCTACATAAGTTGCAAAGAAGGTACTCACCTGCATTGAGAAATGAAATTTTCTTAGCTGGGAGTTCTCTATGCCAATGAAATCACAAGACCAGTCCGTACTTTCTAATCTGTCCAGACAGATGAAAGAAAGGTTATAAGATAAACCAGTACTTATACTAAGGAACAGAAAAGAGAGAAAGTCCATATATAAAATATTTGCATCCAATTTTTATTGAGATTTATTGCTAGATACTCTTTCTATCCAACACAGACCTCAAGAAGCCTAGAAAGAGGGGTACAGCAAATTTCCAAGTCTGTGTCCAGCACAACTAGGGATGGAGCTGCTCCCAGATCTCTACTTTGGGATTTTTGAGCACTGGACTTAATTGGTTGACTGGGTGAAGGGAGAAAGGGAAGGTGGAAGTGTAGTTTAACAACCCATCCCATGGTAGCTTTAGGCTTATTCTCAAAGAGAGAGGGGTCTGATTTTCATGGCCTTAATTAGACTCTGAGAAAATCTGCTGCACAGGCGGTCATGAGCTCTAACAAAGAATAAAAGTGCCAAGGTTTATTCATGGCCTGAATTTCTGGTTAAATTTTTAACTCTCCTGGGCCAGTCTCCAGATTCTAAAGCAGGGATTATGAATCTTTTTAATGTCATGGACCCCTTTGGCAGTCTGGTAAAACCAATGGACTCCTTCTTAATATGTTATTAAATGCCTAAAATAAATTATATAGGATTACAAAGTAAAGCAATTATATGGAAATACAGTTACCAAAATATTTTTTTAAAAACAAGTGCATAGATTCCAAGTTAAGAACCCTTGATGCAAAGTAGGCTAGAAGACAATATATAGGTCAGAATTCACTTGAGTTTTTTTGTTCAGTTCTTTAAAAATTAGGGTGTCTTTTATCAATAAAATGGGTCAGCAAGCAATTATTGGGGAACTAATAACATAGGCTGAACCCAAAGAAACTGGTTGGGGGGAGGCAACTAATGTTCAGTTTGTACTGTGTGCTGGCACACATATCCATCATCCCAAATCCAAGTCCTTGCTTTTTGTAGGTATATGTTTAAAATTCTGTATATATGATAATTGGTATTGGTATATGAAACAGAGATTGTCATGCTGGGGAAGCAACAGTTACCCTGGCTGATCCTCTTCCTTTTGGTCTTTAAACAAAAAAGGAGGAACTATTTGAACATTGTTGCTTGCTTAAACACATTTACTTGAGCAGATAAAGAGAGATAAATCTAGATAAAAGACAGAAAAGGAGAGAGAGAGAGAGAGAGAGAGAGAGAGAGAGAGAGAGAGAGAGAGAGAGAGAGAGAGAGAGAAAGAGAGAGAGAGAGAGAGAGAGAGAGAGAGAGAGAGAGAGAGAGAGAGAGAGAGAGATGAGAGAGAGAGAGAGAGAATGAGAATGTGCATATGCTGTGTAGGGTGAGAAAAGGAGTTAATAATTCATTGGCTACTCTTCTGAATGTCTCCAACCAGTTCGATTACAGTCCCTAGGAGGAATCTCAGGATCGCCACTACCAGGACAATATTTCATTCTCACTCCATACAATAAGAGCTCAAATGAACGTATCATTCTCTTTATACAACTCTGTGAGGTTGGTAATATCAGTGTTATCTTCATTTATATAGGTAGGTGGGTGGGTGTCCAGACCTGTGATTTCTTCCCTGTATCAAACTCATCATGTAGAAAACTTCAAGCAACCAAACAGATCAATAATTTCTCTGCAACGTTCTGATCTTAGAAAGTTGCCTGGGGCACCAAGAAGTAGTGGTAGGGAACCTTTGACCTAGAGGGCCATCTAGGTCCTCAGGTTCTGCCCTTTGACCAAATCCAAACTTCAAAGAACAAATCCCTTAATAAAAGGATTTGTTCTGTAAAACTGGAACTCAAAGGGCTGCACTTGAGGACCTAGAGGGCCCCAGGTTCCTCACGCCTGCAAGCAATTTGCCCAAGACCAGGTCTTCTATATTCCAAGGCCTCTCAGCTTCCAAAATGCCTCTCATCCTCTTTTTTTTACAGCTGAGGAAACTGAGTTCAGAGAAGGCATAGCACAGATCAAGAGCTGGAAGAGACCTTAGAAATCATCTAAGAATCCAACTTCATATTACAGATGAGAAAAAAAATGAGGGCCAGAAAAGTGGAGTGACATACTTCATTCCTCCCATTGCACTGTTATCTAAATTCACTTTCTAATTCACGGGTTGACAGGGGGATTTAAACCCATGTCACCCAACCCTAAACTAGTATTATGCTCAGGGGCAGCTGGGTGGTGCAGTGCATACAGCACCAGTGCAGGAGTCAGGAAGCCATGAGTTCAAATATCACCTCAGACACTTGACACTCACTAGCTGTGTGACCCCAATTGCCTCATCCTGGGCCATCTCCAGTCATCCTGATGAATAGCTGATCGCTGAATTCAGATGACTCTGGAGGAGAAGTGAGGCTGGTGACCTGCACAGCCTTCCCTCACTTAAAGTCAAGTGCAAAGTCATGTCATTATTTCTCTCATGGCATGGTCTTCTTCAGCAACAAAGGACGACTGTTATGCTCACTATATCAGGCTTTCCCAACTACAATGCCTTTCACTGAGATTATCCTCCATCTACTCTGTATACAACTTGCATTATATAATTATTCGTATGTCATCTCCCGCATTAGACTATTGAATCTGACAGGGCAGGGGAAGTGGTTTTGCTTATCCTTTGTATCTTTTTGTATGTATGTGCACAGTTCCTGGGCACATAAGTAAGCACTTACAAGTAGTTTTTCACCGACTTTACCTGAAGAATTCAGGTGAAGAAAAGTCCATCATCTTCCAAGGAAGCTGGTTCCACTTCCATATAGCTCTGTTATGAAGCTTTCCCTTAACTTTTAATTTGGCTCACTTCAGTCATTCATAACAAGGTTATTGGTTTTTACTTGCCGAGTTTCAAGCTTTAAGGCAGAATAGTATTTGCTGTAACTACCTACCTCTTGAATGTCCAGGGATGTTTAATATAAATAATAAGTATAAAATTTTAATTTGTAAATTAATAAATGTTTTTATCACCTGATGCTTCAAATGCAGCATTTAAATTTAATTTGCATTACAAAAGTTTCTCCATCCTTTCTAAAGTAATAACAAAATATAGGACAGGCTTCTATGTTAATCACATTTTCTCCATTACTTTCCCAAGTCTACACAATCAACCAAATAATGGTTAGATTGTAAGCTCCTTGCGGCCGGGGACTGTCTTTTGCATCCCCAGAACTTAGCACAGTGCCTAGCAGGAGCTTAATTAATCCTTTCCTGGGTGAGGAGTTGTACGAGAATCCAGCCTGGGTTTGCGGGGTTTTTGCTCCCACCGAAGTTTTAAGCCAAGAGGGGCTGCCGCAGCCTCGCGGGGGGGCGGGGGAGGGGTTCCAACCCGGCCGCGCAGATGGTGCCCCCAGCTTCTGGGACAGGTCTTGCCGGGCCTGGGCCACAGGGCTGCCCCTGCGGGCGCGAGGGGCATTGTGAAGTGGTCGGGGCGTCACAGGAAGCGCCGGGAGCCCGCGGGGGCCAGAGGCCCGGACAGGGCGCGAGCCGGATCCATAAAGGACCTGCTGGACGGTCTGGAGGCTCCTCAGCGCCTCCGCCAGGACCCCCAGACAAGGCCAAGAGAGCTGCTCTGCAGAGGGCCGGGGGCGCTGCCCGGGGCATGGAGGGCACGGGCCGCTTCTCACCGCTGCCCTACCTGGAGGTCTACGAGCACCAGCCGCCGGGCGTGGAGCCGGCGTCGCTGCCCCTCGCGGGCACCTACGGCAGCCCGGGCGGCCTCAAGGGCGAGGCCCCGCTGGCGTGTAGGGACGCGGCCGCCCGAGGCTACAGCGGGGCGGCCCCGCAGCACACGCACCACCCCCCGACGCCGCAGTCGCAGCGGCACCTCTTCCGCAGCTCACCGCGGGAGAGCCGCAGTCTGACCGACGTGAGCTGGACAGCCGCGGACCGCGCCCGGAGGCAGCTGCCCCGCAGCCGCCGGCCCGACGACGAGCGCGAGGCCGCAGCCAGGTCCTTGCGGCTCCGGAGGGCGGGTTACAACTTGGCCTGGCAGCAGTCCCCGCGGCTGCAGCGGCGGCCCCCCCACGGGCAAGAAGGACACGCCCACGCCCACCCCCTGCGGAGATTACACCACCCCGCGCGGGACCTTGACCCTGGAGCGCGAGCCCAGTGGAGATCGATGGGCCACGACTGTGCGCCAAGGCTTGAGTCACTGGGGCCCGAGTCACTGGGGCCCTCCCTCTGACTCCTTGGCTAGGTCAGCCTTGGCCTCGCAGGAGCTCAAGGTCCGAGCCTCCTCCCAGGAGCGGCGCAGCTGGGCCGTGGGCCAGCCGGCGCAACACGGAGGCCAGGCGGCCAACAAGGAGCCCGAGCTGGAGCCCTTCCAAAACCTGAAGGCCACGCCCGAGGAGGACAGGATCCCCGCCCGGGATAAGAAGATCGTCCACCTGATGCTGGAGCGGCTCCAGAAGGCCCGGAGGATCCAGGAGCTGCAGCACCAGGCGGCCGAGGCCTGGGAGGAGGTGAAGCGCTGCAACCAGAGGTTTCAGATGATGATGGAGAAGGAGCGCCAGCAGCAGCTGTTTCAGAGCAAGGAGCAGTGGGAGCGCCGGGCCCGCCTCAGCAAGGAACAGCAGGAGCGCCTGGAGACCTGGGAGAAGGAGATGGCCTTGAGAGAGAGCAAGTGGAAGCGACAGGTCCAGGAGCAGGAGAGCCAGCGCAAGGAGAAGTTGGAGAGGGCTCGCGTGCAAGCCGAGTGCAGGAAGCACTGCCAGGAGCAGATGCTGAAAGAAAAGGAGGTGCTGCAGAAGGACCTCCGCGAGCAGAACATTCAGCAGCTGCAGGAGAAGATGGTGCAGGCCTGCTACAAGAGGCAGCTCAAGAACTTGGAAGGCAGGAAGAAACTTCAGGAGAACAACCTCGCTTCCTCAACCAATCACCAGTTTCGGAAGTTCCTGCTAGACAGTCAGAACAAGGCTGAGGAAATCCTGAGGAGACTGTCCCTGGAGCTAAGATCCCAGAGATCTCAGGAGATCCACCAGCGCCTGATGGAGGAGAGGCACAGAGAGCTGAAAGAAAAGGCCCAGAAAGAGGAAGAACATCTTTTGTTGGCCAAGTGGAGAGCAGAAGAGACGGATGAGCAGAAAAAATTGCATAAAAAAATGTTAATGGAGCTGGGGGACCTGAAGATCCAGCAGGCTAGAGATAATGTGCATAAAAATATCAGAGACAAGGCAGACAGGATCAGGGAGTTTAACTTTCTTCGGGAGAAAAACCACTTCTTTCTCAAGCAGAAAGCCGAGGAGGAGGCCAAGTGCCACATTGAAGAAATCAAAGATGCCATCAAGAGAAAGGAGCAGAAGATGAACCAGATTTCCAGGGAGAAAGACGCAACTATTGAAGAAAACCGAAAGATTGCTCAGACCTCGTTGCAGATGAGGGAGAAAGTGAAAGCCCTTCAAGTTTCCTTTGACCGGATGGCCTGGGAAGCCCAGCTTAGTACCAGTCTGCATCGGGGTTTGTAACTGAGCCTTTGGCGTGAAAGATCTCACAATCTATGTCAAAAGGAGAGAGATGTGAAAATGTAACACTTTCATTTTATAATCTGCCTGATGTAAAGTGGTTTTTAACCTCTAACTGTGATCTCCTGTCTTAAATAGAACTTGCTATATTAATTAGCTTTTAAAGGGGGTGGAGCAAAGGGGGAATTTTAACGTTATATTTTATATTATTTAGATTTTTAAACCTTTTTTTTGAATAGAAAAACACTGGTTCTTATGATTTCATCATGCTTCCTGGTTGTCCAAACTTTCGTTCCCTGCCTCCGTTTCATATTCATTCTACTTACTCTTTCCCTGCTGCCAACACAGCACACCGTGGTTCTTCCCATTCTTAAAAAAAACCTTTCACTTAATCTTGCCACTTCAAATTCATCTTCCTTTCCTCCCTTTCACAAACTTGTAGAAAGAGCCATTTGTACTCACCATCTCCACTTCTTTACCTTTTGCCTTTTTCTCTACTCTTCCTTGTAGTCTGACTTCTGATCCATTTCACTCTACTGAAATTGCTCCCTCCAGGCTCTTTGCTGATAAATCTGATGAGAAAACACTCCTCATTTTCATGAAGATACAGCTTTGGCCTT
Organism: Bettongia penicillata ogilbyi; assembly: GCA_023548195.1. Lineage (NCBI taxonomy): Eukaryota > Metazoa > Chordata > Mammalia > Diprotodontia > Potoroidae > Bettongia > Bettongia penicillata. The sequence continues at coordinate 1,333,246 of JAJHZJ010000526.1, read as the reverse complement.
GACGACTGCTCCCACACCCCAAAACCCTTTTCTCCCTTGGCTCCCATCTTTCTTCTCTCTCTTTCTTGGTTTTTTTCCTACCTGACTATAATCTCCTTTGCTGTTTCAACATCCATCTCCACTGCCTTCCAGCATTGGTGATCTTCAAGGCTCCATCCTTGAACCTTTTAATTCCATGCTAAAGCACCCTTGGTAATCTCATTAGCTCCCAAGGTAACAATCTCTATGCAGATAAATCCAAAAAATCTATATATCCAGCTCTAATCTCTCTTCTGAACTACAATCCTGCATGATTTAGAACAGGATTTGTGATGACATAATTGGGATCAATTGGCATTCTGGTGAAACCTATAAAACCCATTCTCCGAGTAATGGTTTGTTGCCTACATTCATAATTGAAGGAAATGCTAAATTTCAGATAGAGGTTAATGAAACCGAGAATGTAATTTTTCCCCATACAAATTCAGACTCCCTGAAATCTATCTGTGGATCTCCAAATTAAGAGCCCCTTATTTAGGTACATTTCTACCCTGATTGCAACTTGTACGTAATATGTCTAAAATTGAATTCCTAATTTCTCCCTCACTAAACCTACCTCTCCTCCAAAGTTTCCTTTCTTTGTTTGGGGCAGAACTCTCCTCCTAGTCACACAGATATATAATTTCAGTCACCTTTCATTCTTTCTCCCTCTCACCCCCACGTTCAATCACTTGCCAAGGTTTGTCTCTTTAAAAAACAAAAAACATCCCAAAAAACCTCTACAACATCTCTTAAATCTGTTCCTTTTGGTTCACTCACATCCCTAAATCAGACACTCATCACTTCACTCACCTGTATAATTGTAATAATCTACTAATTGGACTCCACTTTCACCATTCTGCAAACCATCTGCATAGCTGCTTGCTCAGGTACTGCTTTATTCCTAAATTACCTTGAATCTATATATTAGTGTACATGCTTTATCCCCCTCAGCAAACTAGGCTTCTCAGTTACAGGTGCTACTTTGTCTTTGTATCTTCAGTATGTAGCAATGTCCTCACATGATAGTTGCTTAATAAATGATTGTTGAATTGAATGCAAAAGCCATATCTTGACAAAAGGTAGACAATTCGCAAAGAAGGTAGATTTGGAGCCTGACCTGAACTACATATTCTCACATCTAACATAAAATTCTGTGATTCTTAATACCATTCCACTATGATTCTGTTAGCCCTTTCTCTGGCTTAACCCTCTCTAGCTCATCTTATGGTCTTGGTAGAGAAATAGTCCATTGGCAATACCTCGCTCTAGTACAGTATGTTTGAACCTCGAAGTTCAACCATCTCTCTTTTAAGTTCACCTTTTTTCTCCAGAGGGTTAGATGCCTTTGTTTTTCTCTTTGTTTTCTGGAGCAACATTTCCTCATCTCTAGTTCTCTTTGGACTTTATAAAAAAGGAATATGATAACATTTGCCCCTACTGCTAATAATTAGCCCATTGAGACTGTTTTGAGTATGACTCAGCAGGCTCCTTTTCTGTATTAGAAAGCAGACTATTTTATGATACAGACAATATATGTAAAACCAAATTAACTTGTCATAAATATCATTAATATGGTGCAAGAAAAACATTTCATCCCAAGGGCAGCATTACAGTCTGTGCTAAAAGAGGTATTGGAGAAATAAAAATGAATTAGATTGGAAGTTTGTTGTAAATAAAAATGAATTAGATTGGAAGTTTGTTGTAAATAAAAATGAATTAGATTGGAAGTTTGTTGTGATATCAAAGTTTTTGGGGTTTTTCCCCCTAATGAAATACTGCAGTGGAGTATATTAGAGAAATCACTATCATGTTCAATAGCCTAATTGAAACCTCCTCTCCCCATGCTGTGACTACTACAGTAGCCTCCTAAATTGATCTTCTTGGCTCTAATATCCTCCCTTTTTAAAGCCATACTATACAACCCTACTTGAATATCAGATCATAAACCAAAATTTGGAAAGGACTTTAGAGGTAGATGAGTCTTTTTTTCTTAATAGTTTTCTTTGTCGCTGTTTTTTTCCCTTGGTCAAAATATCTTCAGTGGCTCCCCAGTATCTACAGAAAGAAGTTCAAACTCCTTTTCTTGGCATTTAAGGACTACCACAGTTTAGCCTTTTCTTATTTCTTTCCACTCTTATTTCTAGATCTAGTGTCACATGAAGATTCCAACTCTCTCATTCTTGATAAATCTACTTATATTAATCCTTGGAAGTATCATATATTCCCAATAGGATCCATTTCATCTGCTTGGAATATCTTCTTCCATCCTTTCTAAATCTTACCCCTTCCTTCAAGGCTCAGCTGAAGTTCTACCTCTACTGTGAGACTTCTTTAAGGACAACCCTACCCTTTAGTAATCTTCTGGGGAGTTCCTGTGAAACTAAATGCTATCTTGGTCTTCTGGACGTGTGATTTTGTCAGTGTAGAGAATACTTAACATGGAAACTTATCTGTAACTTTTAGTCTTAGAGAATTGGCTGGAGGCATGAGAGGTTTAGGTTCTTTATCCTTTGGTCATCTATCTAGTATCTATCAAAACAGAATTTGAAATTAGGTCTTTCTGGCTTTGACACTATCTTGTATTATGACATGCTCCTTTATATTATTATTTTTTTTTTGCATGTTTCTCCTATATCTCCATCTAACTTTCAAGGCCCTTGATGATCAGAACCATATTAAAGATTTCTTTATACCCAGGACACAGTGTGCCTCCAAGCTCAGGACAAGTGGGTACTCAGTAAATGTTGGCTGATAATGATGTCAGACCTCAGGTCTGATAACTGTAGGACAGAGATACAATTGGGTAAGCCAGGTAATATGCAAATGCGTTGGTTTTCAGGAGAATGTGAGGATAGTTGTGGAGGCTAAAGATTTGGTAACAATGAGTAGATATAACTTGATGGAAGCAGCATGTAATCTATGATCCTCTTTGTTTCTCTGTAAAATAGATTAGATAGATAGATAAATAGATAGATAGATAGATAGATAGATAGATAGATAGATAGATAGATAGATAGATAGATAGATAGCCTTGGACTCAACTTATACTTGGCAATGACTCTGGTTATATTTATCCAGGTGGTCCCTGAAAGTTTTAAAGTCAACTATTTTTCACTGACTCTAGCAGGATTGAAATGTTTCCTCATTAATTGATTTATGTTCATTCTAATTTTAGCCTTTGCTAATAGTTAGCAAATAGTTGTTCTGTTCTGAGATTTTACACTAACCAAGAAACTCTCAGACAAACCAAAGACCCAAAAGGTGCAGATTCATTGAGTACTTCCAACCATCCATCCATTTTGAATCAAGTCTTTCAACATAGGGTATTTCTAATTATTTGAGAAACTGTTTGACCATTTGAGCCTTTAAGAAATGTCAGAACATTCCTACCTTCCTACCTAGTTACATCCAGACTCATTTTCAATTTCTAATTACATTTCAAGCCTGAATAGCTCTATTTCCAGTTTTTCTGAAATCCAAATACAATTACTTTTTTACTTTGATATTGCAGATGTTCTAAATCAAATGAACTTGGGCATAAATTTATTTATAAGTTTATTTTTTGAGGTTAAATAGAGATTGGCCTATTCTCAAAAGCAAATGATTCTCAGAGTTTAGAATCTTATTTTGTATTTGGGACCTAAAATGTAATAATATCCTGGATTGGTAGAAGCAGGGCCTTTTCTCTTTCTCTTTTGTGGCCAGCCGGAACTGGACATGTGATTTCATTGGTATAAGGAACTCCTCAATAATGAAATTCCCTCTACTAATGCATGTGGGTACCCTCTGTGCTAAATTTAATCCTAGAGAATTGCCAAGAGTTGTGAGAGGTTAAATCATGGGATCATAGATTTAGAGAACTGGAAGGAAATCCTCTCATTCTATAGCTAAGGAAACTGAGACTTGTAGGGGTTAAGTGACTTGGTTAGGTCAGATAGCCAGTATTTGTCAGAGATGAGACTTGAACCCAGGTCTTCCTGACTTTTAAGCCAGCTTTCTTGACTATCCTGAGCTGTTTTTCTTAAAAACTAGAGAGGTATTGTGGTACAATCAACAGGGTATTCAAATGACTATGAGAGGAGCTAATTAGGTCAGCCCTACACCATTAACAAGCATTATAGGACATTCTACTAAAGCTTATTATTGGTGTAGGCTGACCTAACTAATTTCTTTCACATTCATTTGAATATGGTCTCTCCAGGATATGTCATCTATTTCTTAAGCATCTCTTCCATGCTCAGCACTGATTAAAAAAAATAATAAGGTAGACAGAGAGAACACTAAGACTTTGAAGTCAGGGATTTTAAAAGGTAGTTGAAAAGATAAAATACTAATATATGAAATAATGAATGACTGATTAAAAGACAGTAGTAATATGGAGGTGTATATATGTTGGAATGAAAGAAAGCCCAAGTGTTACATTAATGTCTTCGTGATAGTAAAACAACTAAAGGAGATACTCCAGTGTCTTGGGTGGATCTATTGTTGAGGGAGAAGTTATGGAATGAATGAATGGAAAAAGCATTTATTGAGTATGTACTATGTGCCAGGCACTGTATTGGATTCTGGTGGTATACAAACAAATGGATACAATATCTATGTTCAATTATCTTACATTCTAGGGGAGTGGACAACATATAAGGGAATGGAGGCTAAAGAGTTTCAATCCTTTTGACTTGATTAATGTTCCCAGAGCAAGAAGTAGGAATGCATGTGGTAGGGCAGAGGGGAAGTTTGGCAGTAAGGCAGATGGCAAGATGCCATTCCTCATTCTTCACCCTAGGATTTTCTGGCAGATGTCTGATCTGGGTGGGAAGTATCTGGGGTCTGCTATATGTAACAGTCTAGGTGAATTTTCATCCATTCATCAACCAGGATTGTTCATTCCAAGAAGGGAGCTCCAAAACTGAGTAAATTAACTCTTCCAGGGAGGGATGGGGAGACTTGAACTCTGGAGGGACATTCCCAAGGGTAATATTCCAGGTGGAAAGGTAGGGGAGGTTACGTGGGGGGAGGGGGAATTGCTGAGGCAGAGCAAATGTTCAGATAGGATGGAAAGACATGGACAGGAATTATACAAGATTAGAAGGTGAGAGGGTTTGCTATCTGCACAGGTGGAAGAGTAGAAGTATGCATCATAGGTGAAGACATATCCATTTAAGTATCTAATATATATTACATATATTTTATATTATGTATATATTATATTTTATATTATATTATATTATAATGGAAATAGACTCTCTTTTCTGGTCAAGGGAGAGACTTTTCAGCCCTCAGAGATAAGTTGATATGCTTTATTGTTATATTTTAAGTCACTGTGTATGTGGATAAAAAAGGCTGAGGAGCTCAAGATATGAGCCTTTCCACCCTGGAGCAATAATCACTAATCTCTTTTATACGCCACTTTGCTGAAATATAGCACTCTGCATATATTATTTAATTTGATCCTTATAATGATCCCATGATATAGGTGGTACAAATAGGTTTATCCCTTAGCATAATTTGAAGATTTACCTGAGGTTTATAGGCTTGACTATGGTCACCCAGCTAGTAAAAATCAGAGGTAGTATTTGAACACCTGACTGAGTCTAACTGTTTTCTATGACACACTGCCTTGATATTTTACTGAATATTTTCATTAATTATTTTATAGATAAGGAAACAAAGTTAAGAAAGTTCAGTGGGCACAGAACCTGAACTCAAACCCACGTCTCTGGACTCCAAATTGGCTGAGTCCATCTTCCAGTTAGGGGCTGTAACCTTCATTGACTAGACCCACCATAGGTCATTAGATCTTTCTGCCTATTTTGTCATGACCTTCTATCTACAATCATGTATACACCAGCTGATTAGACTGCTACTATTTGTTTCCTAGTAGGCAGGCAATGGCTATAACAAATATAATACACATTTATTAGGTGCCTATTATATATGAAGCACTGAAGACACAAATACTTAAAAAAAGTTCAGCAGAAGGGGATTGAGTACCCAATACTGTAGCACTCTGTTCGACACTTTCTCCAATCTGATGATAAATCATTCATGGATACAATTTTCCAATCACTTCAACCATAGTAATTTGTGTATTGTCTAGACCAATGGTGTCAAACCTTTAGCCCATACATAGGGATCCCTTGCAGGCTGCATATTGACACAGTTTTAAAATACAATATTATTTATGTTTCATTGTATTTTTATTTATTTTGTTGAGTATTTCCCAGTTATACTTTAATTTGGTTCTGTTCACCCCTGAGAGTATTATGAGACTCATATGGGCGGTGGGTCTCTTATTTGGCACATCCGCTCTACTCCATCTCTTATACTAGACTAGGCTAATAAGACACTAGAATACCATAGGAGCCTTTATGAAGCCCTTTGTTAAAATCTAGATAAATTGAAACTGCAACATTTCCCTGCTCATCAATTCAGTAAATGTTGAAGACCTAATTGGGGCTAACGTGCCATGATCTATTTTTAATGAAGGTTGTTGCTCTTTGTAATCAATACTTACTTTTGAAAAAGTTTTATTGTTGCATTTTATTTTTTGATCACAATCCTGCTGAACCTTCCTTTATATCAAAGATAAGCAGTTAAATAAAATTTGTCCCCAAAATGATGAAAAGGTCTAAGATTCTGTTCTTGTAGCCTACAACCTGTCTAGCAAGAGGACAAGACTGACCATTGCAATTCACTTGTGTTTAGCTCATTTCAAGTGTTACTTCATTTACATCGTCGTGATTATTATACATATATCGGCTTCATGGTTCTGCTTTCCTTGCTTTATATTAGCTATATAAATTTGCCATTGCCTCTCTAAATTCATTAGATTTGTCACTTCTTGTGGTACAATAGTATTCTACTGCATTATATATCACAGTTTGTTCAATTGTTCCCGAATCAATGATACCTACCCTGTCTCTTCTGTTTTCCTACCACAAAAAATTCTCCTTTGACTATTCTGATATCGTTGGGTTTTTTCATTTCTGCCTTTGACATCCTGAGGATATATATGAAGTGGTGAAAGGATATGAAGAGTTTAGTGACTTTTCTTGAATACAAAACTACTTTCCAGAAGAATTAGACCAATTCACAATTCTGTCAATAATATGTCCATGTCTGTTTCACACAGTACAAGCTATTTTTATCTTTAATCAGCATTGCTACTTTGAGGCATATATAAAATCTTGGAGTTGTAATTTGTGTTTCTCTTAGTGTTTTTTTATATAGTTGTTGATAGGTTTCTTCTTTTAAAAACTTCCATCTCTTTTGACTGAACTGTTCTTTTGAGGAATTGCTCTTGTTCGGTCATTTTTCAATCATGTCCAGCTCTCTGTGACCCTATTTGGGGTTTTCTTGACAAAGATACTGGAGTGGTTTGCCATTTCCTTCTCTAGCTCATTCGACAAATGAGGAAACTGAGACAAATAGGGTTAAGTGACTTGCCCAGGATCACACAAATAAGTACCTGATACTATATTTGAACTCAGGAAGATGAATCTTCCTGACTGCAGGCTTAACACTTTATACTTAGCTGCCCTGCTCTTTGATATTTATAGCAATTCCTTATGCATCTTGAATAGTAGACTTCTATCAGAGGTATTTCATGCAAAGTTTTTTTTTTCATGCTCAACATCTTTTTATTTTTATAGTTGTATTGATTTTTCCATGCAGAAGTGTTTTTTTAATTATATAACTGAAATTGTTCATTTTACTTCTCATGATCACATTTATCATGTTCCTTTCCCAGATGAACACTGACAAGCCTTTCAGTGGCACATTCTACACTTTTCACAACCATCCAATTCAAGCTCCCTGACTTGTAGTTTATAGACACTGTCATAACCTCCTTAAAGGCAATGGCTATGTGTCTTCCATATGACCCTAGTGCCCAATAGTACTCTATGTAGCTATTAGGATATTACTATATAGATTAATGATTATGATCATGTTCTCATTTGGGAGTGAATGACCATTTATTAAACACCTACATTATGCAAAGCACTGTGCCATTTTCTAGCAACACAAATGCAAAAACAAAGACAGCCCTGGTCCTAGAGCAGCTTATACTTCAATGGGAGAAACAACACATACAGGAGAGTAGTGGCTAAGGAGGAGTGTTTTAATTTGGAAAATTCCATGGATGGTGAATGAAGCTCTGGGAGAGTGGATTGGAACATCTCTTCCATAAGCAATGACAGAATCAATTTGATTATGGACCCAGAACTGACAGAGGATGGGGGAAGCAGGTATGAGTAAACTGGGAAGATTAATGAGAAGATGGGAGGGTAGTAAAGTGAATTCCTAGACCTAGAGGTAGTGGTTGACATGAGGGAACTAGTACCAGCAATCATGACCTTGGGCCCCCACACCAAAAGTTGGTTTAGAGGGGAGTGGGGGAATGTTAATTCCTACAGGGTATGGTTTCTGGTTCAAATTTCTAGGTGACTGGTGAGAAGCTAACTAAGGAGTGAGATGGTAGTTGCTTTGTGAGGTACAGGAGAGTAGAGATTCAGCTCTGGGAAAAAGGGGAAACCCTGTGAATATTATGAGGCAAAGGAAGCTAGGCAGCTTATCCGCACACACACCCCCTCCCAACATTTGAAGTACTTTCAGTAACTTGTATCCCTTTGGTAGATATTCCATCTGACTTTCCTACTGCTTTATAAATCTCCATTTATAACAACCTCAGTCTCCACTTCATCATCCTTAGCTGCCCTGCCATAATTAACCCCTTCCTTTCATGGTCTCTGGGCAAATACCACATCTTCACATGGTTGTGAAGCAAGTACTTTGTAAACTTTAAAATACTACAGAAATGTGAATTGTTCTTAGCTAAGCAAAAATCTTAGCCCTCATTTTTAGATATTTCACTATCCAATTGGAACATTGGATTCAGCAAATATTTCGTGAGGGTCTATTCTGTACCTGTGTCTTTTCTGGATCTTGTGAAAGATAACAAAAATAAATATGATATTCTTACTCTCAGGAAGTTTACAGTCTACTAGAGAGGATAAGATAAACACAAGAATAACTATAGTGCAGGGCAGAAGCTGATCAATATCTTAAGAAGTAAAGGCTACTGGTATCCAAAGAAGTGATTACATCTGTCTGAAGTGATCAAGAAAAGTTTCATGAAAAAGGTGTCACTTGAAATGAACCTTAAAAGAACATTAAGCTTGCTTTCAAGACATTCCAGAAAGAATGTAATGTTCAGTGTGTGTGTGTGTGTGTGCGCGCACGAGCACAGGAACTGATCGCTACAACAATGGAACATTGTTTTGCTTTGTATAAAAGCATCAGCAATAGATTTTTAATCCTATAATTTTTCTCTAATGTTGGATACAGGTGCAGGGTTTTTACAATGATTGCTTTTGATGGGTCTTAAGCACACAACTTACAAACTAAAACAATATACTGGGCCTCCTTAAATATGATGAATATTAATTAGGCTACAAATACAAGAGATAAAGAGAGGGCAGGAAGACCAGTAACACTTCTACATCTGGGACTGAGCCATCAGCACAAATAACTAGGCATCAGTATAGTTTTACCAATTAGTGGTAATTGAGCTTTATTAGTAAGACAGTGTAATTGTGGGAAAAAATACACACACACACACACACACACACACACACACAGAGAGAGATGTGCCAAATGAATGTGAGGTCCAGAAAATGATCTAGGGACTCTGCCAGCATGCCCTCCCTTGCAGATAAAGCATTTGCCTAATTTCCAGAAGATTCTTTGTGTCCCTAAAAGCAATTTAGTAATATTCAAGGCTTCTCCATTTCATGAAATAAATTGGAAGAAGAGGGGGAGAGGGAGGGAGGGAGGGAGAAAAGAGAAGGGAGGCTCTATGTAAACCACAAAGTGGAAAAACAACTTGACAGAACAGAAGGAAAGTTATCCTATTTCCTCCCTGGGTTAAAAACATTGTACAACCCGTTAATTCCAGAGCACTTTAGTTGCTAAATTCCTCTCAGACAGCAATTTCCAGCAGACATGATTCTTGTGGTTTGAAGATGCTTAAATTTCCTTTTAGAACAGAGTAGATCTATGCAAATAGATGTGTGAAAAAGCACTGGGAAAAGTTAAAAGTATCCTAAGCCTCGTTGTTTCTAATGGTGTATTTACGGTGAGATGACATCAGAATTGTCTTTGAACTAAGATACAGCAACCATCTGAAATAGTATGTTGTCTTCTCTGCCAGATCTATATTGTAAGCCTACCATATCTAGATGACTTCAGATAAGAGACCTCTCAGATTACATCGAGGCAAAGTCATGGAAAACTTTTAAGTTTTAATCTGATTCTAGACTATGGAAAAATGCCATCCAAGTGGCTAGGTGGCACAGTGGATTGATCACTGGGTTAGGAATCAGGAAGATTAATCTAAAACTAATCACACTTACTAGCTGTGTGACCCTGAGCAACTCACTTAACTCTGGTTGCCTTAGTTTGTTCAATTGTAAAATGCTCTGGAGAAGGAAATGGCAAACCACTCCAAAATCTTTGCCAAGAAAGCCCCAAATGAAGTCATAAAGAGTCAGGAACAACTGAAAAATGTTAACAACAACAAAACTCCATCTAGCTAACCAGAGAGAGACAGTGTGGTTTAATGGCAAGAACTCAAAATTAGGATTTGGGAACTTTCCCCCATATTTATTGGTTGTGTTATTGTGAGGAAGTCACCTCTTCTCTCTGTTTCCTTATCTATAAAATAGGAAGAATCACATTTGTACATTCTACCTCAAAGGGCGGTCTTGCATATGACATTATGAATGTCAAGTGCTTTAAAAATGTGAGGTCATAGAATCTTGAGTTGTAAGAGATCTCAGATTTCCCTCAAAACAAACAACCCTCTCTAACATATCTAACAATTAATTGTCTCGTCTTTACATAAGACCCCCAGTGAACAAGAGAAACCCACTAACTCCAGAGGTAGCCTGTTCCACTTTTGCAAAGTTCTAATTATTGGGAAGGTTTTCCTTACTTTGAGTTTCTCCGTAATTTTCATTCATTTCTTTGTTCTAACAAGCTCTCTTCATGATAATTGTTAGCATTTTAAGATTTGCAAAGGGCTTTACAATATCACTTCATTTTATACTCAAAAACAACCCTAGGAGATGGGTGCTATTATTATCCCCATTTACAGGTGCAGAAACCGAGATGAACAGAGCTTAAGTGATTTGCCCAAGGTCACACAGATATTAAAAAGCATCTGACAACTCAGAATTTCCTGACTCCAGGCACAGTGCTTTATCCATAGAGTCACCAAGTTGCTTCCTGCCTATGAGTTTCTTTAAGGGAGGGTGAATAACTCTTACTGTTTTTGTTTCCTGAATCTGCACATCAGAACTTTGTAGTTTCTAGTAAGTGTTCATTCATTCACTGTAGCACCTGCTTTTTCTCACATCACTAATAAATTTCTCAGATTAAATTTTACTTGGGCCTTCCCATGTGACAGCCCTTAAAATACTTGAAGATAGCTAGCATACCCACCACCTGTTCTCTTCTCTAGAATAAACATCTTTAGTTCTGTCAATTAATCCCTATAAAGTAAAACCTTGTGACCTTTTACTGTTTTCTTCAACCTCCTCTAAATACTCTCCAGCTTATTAATGACCTTTCTATAATATGGTACCTAGAATTAAGCATAGTACTCTAGGACTTCTCACTAGGAAAAGCACAAAGGAATTATCATCTCCCTAGTTACCTTTCCTGATGTAATAGGTTCCATGTAAGATATAGGGATGGAGAGATGGAGGAAGGGAGATTTGATCCCTCCCTTTGATCAAAATCACTGAGACAGTAGCCAAGGATACAAACTGCTTCTTCTTAGCCTATAGAATTCAATTTCTATGTTTTTCTAGCAGCAAATAAACTCTGGTTTTCTTTAAAGGGAATTTGCCAACCAGGGTTGTATCACTCAGGATCCCTTTTTCCAACAGCTACATAAGGAATAGGGATAAAAATTGAATTTGTGACTGCCAGGTGAGGAAGCTCCTTGTACCGATGAAAGGTGGCACCTATTCTGCAAATTGTACTCTTTTAGGTGACTTGTCCCAGTCATACCACCAACATGTGTCAGAGGTGTGATTTAAACCTGTTTTCTTGACTGAGGCCAACTCTCTCTTCACTGTCTCTCAACAGCTACATAATTAGAAATATATCTTAAGGATTCTGTGCTTTCCTGTATGTTCACTTTGGTCTAGGGAGCTTCTGACCCCATTGCTGGCTACAGAATCAAGGGTATGGCCTAATGTAAACACAGAGGTAGGTAGAGATCAGCTTTTATTTCTGTTTTTGCTCATTCATTTCGCAGAAATATTGGCATGGAAAATAAAGTGCTGGACCTATAGTCAGGAAGTTGTTGTTCAATTGTGTCTGACTCTTCATGACCCCATTTGGGGTTTTCTTGGCAAAGATCCTGGAGTGGTTCTGTCATTTCCTTCTCCAGTTTATTTTACAGATGAGAAAACTGAGGCAAACAGGACCAAGTGACTTGCCCAAGATCACACAGCTAGAGTCTGTTGCTTAAACATCCCCTTCCTGAGTTTTGGAATTCTGTTCTTGGACCAGAAGGTCTTAAATCAAATCAGTCTGACATTCTAAGATTCTCTGTTTCCTATTACTTTACAATCCAATCCCTCAATTCAGGTCACACTAACCCACTTACTGTTCTCTATAGTTACCTTTCATTGTCACAATTTTTCCCTATGTACAATAACTTGCCTCTTTCCTTCCTTTCACCAATCAGTGACTTAGGATGATAGCTTTAGAGCTGGAGCTTAGGGGTCATATTATCCAACCCCTTCATTTTTCAGAAGAAGAGACCAAGGCCCAGAGAGGTGAAGTTATTTGCCCAAGGGTGCACAGAATTTAGTATAAGTGGCAGAGACTTTCAAAATTCAACTCCTTATTTGAAATGAATTTCTTCCTTATAAAGGAAGAAACAAGGATTCTTTAAGCCCCTGCTATGTGCTAGGCATTGTTAAGTGCAAATATCTTATTTGATTCTCACAACAATCCTGGATGGTAGGTGATTTTATGATCCCCCATTTTTTTAAAGTGGAAGAAATAGAGGTAAACTGAAGTTAAGTGACTTACCCAGGGTCACACAGATACAAAGATTTAAACACAGAACTTCCTGGCTCCACACACAGTGCTCTATCCATTGAGCCACCAAGCTGCCTCTTATCTATGAACTTCTTTAGGAAAGGGATAATTCTGAGCGTTTTTTTGTTTCCTGAATCTGTACATGAGTGCCTTGGGGCTTCTAATAAGTGTTCATTCACTCATTTACTCACCGTAGCACCTCTTTTGGGCTCACTCCCCCAACCCACACTAACACTGGCAGATTGGATCCCCAGAGGAAAGGCTGTCACGCCAGATTCTGTGGGGATGTCTATCCTATGACTATACCTCACCAGCATCTACCAATAGACTTGCCCTTAACAATCATCCTAGAGATTCAATTAATTTTATAAAGAAAGCAGTTACTCAAATGTCATAGAAAGAATAGTTGTATCGCAGCATTTTCCCCAAAACCACACTCTCCCACAAATACTGAGTGGGGACAGATTTAAAACAGCACAGATGAGATACATGGGTAGCGAACACATGTGGAAAGAGCAACTCATAACTGGAACAGCAGAACTTGATATAATGATAATAATTGTATGATGTTTATTATGTATCAGGCACAGTGCTAAGCATTTTCTAATTGTTACCTTATTGAATCCTGAGATTATTATTATCTGCATTTCACAGATGAGGAAACTGAGGTGAACATCTATAGATGGTAAGTGACCTGCCCAGGGTAACTCAGCTAATAAGTGTCTGAGGCTAGATTTGCACTTAGGATCTTCCTGACTCCAGGCTCAGTGAAATATCTATTGTGCCACCTAGCTGCTTTCCTTTCTTTAGAAAGCCCATCTTTAGTTCCCTGCATTGCAGGGCATTGATGATGGACATACTCATCCACAACATTTCTGCTGTTCAGCTAGTTTGTTCCTGAAGGAGCATGGCGTCGCTGCTCTACAAGTCAGTCCTCCACTGGAGTAGGCCAAGTAGATCACTCAGCTGCTGGGTTTTCCAAAGGGTTTGGTATCTTTGCTGGAAGGGACAATCTTTTGGACAACCTAAGCTTACTCTTCTTTCCCAGTGTTCTACTTCACCATCTTCAGCCTCTGACTTGCCTCGGTGTTACTGTACTCTTTTAGACTAGATGTTACAGTACTGTTTTGAGGAAGAGTAATAACCCTTAGCCTGCGATTGGCAAGAGCTTCTCTTCTTTGACTCCCTCAGGGACTTAGGGATCCCTCAGGGATTTCCCAGACCAGGAAACTCCCTCACATATAATGCTGGAAAGCACTTTCTTTGCAACTTTCAATCTTAGGGACTTGTTCCTTTCAAGATGTGTGCCTTCTATTGGAGAAAAATACATACATATAGCTATATATGAAACACAATAATTCAAAGTGATTTTGTTGGAGAGGGTAGTTTATAGGCACCATCAATGAGGGGAGAGTCCACTCAAAGGCACAGGTGTAGGAGATGGAATATGATGTACGATAAACAGTAAATAGGCCAGTCTGACTGGAACATAGAGAATGTGATATTGAACTAGGCTAAATTGATGGGAAGGTTTCACTACCCCTTTATAAGCAGCCATTCACAGGCCCTTACAAACAGTGTATATAACTGGCTTTTCAGGATGGGATCACCTCTAAAGAATTCAGCAAGTTGCCAGGCCACCAGGCCAGGGTTGGGGAATCTGTGGCCTCAAGGCTACATGTGGCCTTCTAGGTCCTCAAGCACAGCCCTTGGAGTCCAAGTTTCACAGAACAAACCCCCTTAATCAAAGGATTTGTTCTATAAAACTTGGACTCAGTCAAGAAGTCATATCCAAGGACTTAGAAGGCCATATATAGCCTCAAGGCCACAGGTTTCCTATTTCTAGACTAGACATTTTTCAGGGGTAATAGGCCCCACCCAAAAGTTCCTTCCCCACCTTTTAGAAGTACAAAAAATACATTGTACAAGCCACCAAACCAGGGATCCTGCCACCGTCTAGGAATAATCCAACCTTTTCACTGATAGGATGGCCCAGATTTGTCTTAAACCATCAAGAAAATCATTTTTAAAAGTACCAGTTTGGAGGAGAATTTCTAGTCAGTCTTTGGAAACTGGCAGTTTTTGATAGCTCGGTACCAACTGTGTCATAGAAAACACTATACCATTGGCAACTTTCAAATGAAAAACAGGAAAGCAGACACAATGCAAAATGCACCAAGCATTTCAAATAAAACTTTTCTAACTGTTCTTCTGTGTTGGAGACAGACGTGATTTGATTTGATACCTGAATATTGCTGAAGTGTGGTGCCATACTTATTCAAGTGAGCTACTTGTCAGAGGTAAATTAATACCATTGTAACTTTCTTTATGATCGCTTTTATCAAATGTCACAGATAATAATATTCTATTCTTAAATTAAATGAAAGATGTGAATGGATTTATTCCCAGAAGGTGGTAGATTGTGGAGTCAGTCAAGTTGTTATTCTGGAGGAAATACACATCCTTGTTTTTGTTGTCAAAACTGTCTTTTATAAATCTTTTGATTTCATAGTCCCTGTGTTAAAGTACCTAGTAGAGCGCCTTGTCTTTGGGGATGCTAAGGGAATGTTGGAGGACTGGCAGGGTATGTTACCCAGGTTCAGTGAGGTGTTGCTAAAAAGAAGGGAATGAAAAAACTAGATCAGGCAGGCTTAACTAACTGGCAAAATGGCACCCCAACATGACCCAAATCTCCAGGCCAAAATGAAGGCCCACAACCAGGATTCCCAACCTGTTCTGGAATTGTGATCCTTCCTGCCTAATGTTATTGATTTTGTTTTCTAATAGCCCCCCACACACACACACACACACACAAATGTTGTATGGCATAGCTCTAGCTTTTAAAAATGAGAAAGACTCCCCTGGGGGTGAACTCTGGTCCTTCCCCAACTAGACATGATCTCCCTAAGGACAAGGACTCTTTTTGCTTTTCTTTGTATCCTTGTGACTTACCGTTACACCTGGCATGGAGGAGGTGCTCGATAAGTGCTTATGGACTAGACTTGACCCTCCTTTCACCACTCCCCTTTCCATTATTCCTTCAAGTCTGAGTCTTACAATTATTCTTACTTACAACTGCTTTCTTCTTTATTGCCTCCTTTCTTCATTCTGCCCTATGTCACTACCATTCTTGTTTCTCTCCCTCTCTCCCTCTCTCTCTCCCTCTCTCTCTCTCTCCTTCTCTGTCTCTCTCTCTCTCTCTCCCTCTCTGCCTTCCCCCACCTCCCTTTCCCTTGCCATGGTTCCAGAATTCTTTTCCCCCAAATCTGTTCTTCTTTTCTTCAATCCTTTTATCTTTTCTCCATTTCCTCCTATATTTTTACCCCAAACTCCTTTATTCCTTATCTTTACTTTCTTTTGCCTTCATTTTCAGGGTCATGCTTCCACATGACCTCCAGCTCCTTCCTTCATGTAATCCAGACGATACCCCTGGGTCCCTCCACTCTGGTAGGCCTTGGCTCTTGTTTTATGTTATTTATACAGCTTCCCAGCCTGTTTCAAGCCATACTCCACTGCATACATGTCCAGGTCTTCTTTCTTCTTTTTGTGCTATCTTCCCCCATTAGAACATAAACTCCTTGAGGGCAGAGACTATCTTGCTTTCTTATATTTTTGTCTTCCTTTACATAGTGCTTGACACATAGTAAAGCACTTAATAAATTCTTCTCATTATTTCTTCATGTGTGCTTCCCACTGCTTTTTCTTTTGTTTTTTGGTATCTATCTAGTACATTCTACCAGGGGTGAGAAACCTGTGATCTTGAGGCCACATGTGGTCTTCTAGGTCTTCAAGGGCAGCCTTTTGACTGACTCCAAGTTTTACAGAACAAATATATTAACAAGGATTTGTTCTGTGAAGTTTGGATTCAGTCAAAGGACCACACTTGAGGACCTAGAAGGCCACATGTAGCTTTGAGGCTGCAGGTTCCCCATCCTAAAAACCCTTCAGTCCTATTTCCATCCTCACCTCAGTGCCAGCTCTAAGATGGAGCTCATTCTAAAACCTTCCCCCTTGTTGGTATCTGGGGAAGCATCCTTCACTGTGTTTCATGTGATCTGAAACCAAACCAATTTGGGTCCCCTCTCTGGTCCCCACTGTAGGCAGTCCCAGCTTTCCCTGACTGTACTGTAATAACATGGGGTTGAGGTTAGATTAGAAGGAAAATTTCTTACCTACAGCTTGAGTTTCAGTGTCTAGCTTTCTCTACCTTCTGGAGAAGTTGGAGTCTACTAAAAATCAACCTTCACTGTTCTGTAATCTATCACTGCACCTGGTCTCCAATGGTGTGCTTATGGTGTGGTAAACTCCATCCCAGCCCACTTTGTAGAATTCACTTCCTTAAAAAGGGAGCTTAACAGAATAGTGAACTAAAGGGAGTAAAGAAGCAATCAGAACTTTGTACAGAACCTGCATGAAGGAACAAAGGAAAAGGGTGACCCCATCCTTGCACAGAACTAGAAACATGCATTAAACATTGTAAATTGCTAGAGTCTGCTGACATTTGACATCACAGAAAACCTTTCCATTTTTCAGCACCTTGGTTTTTTTTTGAAGGCTGAGTAATCTTCTAAAGTCAGATAAAACTAAAAAAAAAATCCCCTAAAGGCATGAGCTTCCTTGGATCCTGCATCCAGGGTCTACACAAGGTTATAGTTGCTTCTTCCTCCCTTTTGCTTGCTCTGCTATTAAATATCCTTAAGGAAGTGGCTTCTGCAGTGTTGCCCAACTATACTCTAGCAATATCTTTCAATACTGACTAGGTGTCACTGGGAAATTTCAAAGCAAGTTATGCTTGTCCTTCGTTCTCAAAGAGGACCATGACAAAAAGGGAGATGATGGCATGACTTGCAGTTGACTTTGATTCGAGTGAGGGAGGGCTATGCAAGTTCCCCAGTCTCACTTTCTTCTCCTGAGCCATCTGGGTTCAGTGACCGGATATCCATCAGAATGACTGGAGATGACCCAGGATGCAATGGGAGACCCTGGTCCTTTTCCCTAAGGCCTTTTTGGGATCTCATTTTGTGAGTGAGGTAACACCTATTCAGTGAATGGAAGTTACCTCAAACCAAGTTAAGGGCATTTTAATAGCTTCCAACTCAAGATCTCTTGAAGGCTGAAGCCTTTGTCTAGAACCACATTAGCATTTAGAATTAAGTGGAGGTGGGTTGTGCTTAAGAGTCTCACTCAAGAGGAGTGGACAGAGGTGGGGAAGTCCTCGCCCTGCTCAAGTCTTTACTTTATACAACCTATAGAACCTTAACTGAGTTCATTGTTTCAGCGGGTACTAGAATATATAATTGTGTTTCATTGATTCTGAACCTGTGAGACTAATCTTCTGACCTTTATACTTCATAATGTGGCAGGTCTTATTTTAAAGGAAATTTGTATAAGTAATCACAAGTTTTAAAATATGTAGACAACCATTGGATCATAGCTTTTAAAGCTGGAAAGGCTATATCTCTTTTTACAGACAAGCAAACTGAGGCCCAGGGAGGTGCTTTTGGCTATAGGTGATATGATTTCTGACAAATATGAAACTGGCTTTAAAATTTTTAAATTGTTGATACTTAACAGTTTCTCTCTTCTTTTCCTCCCTTTCCACCTCTCCAGTTTGTTTTAACCAGAAAGTAATAGGGTTGGGAGGGCTGAAGGAAAATGAATAACTTAATTTAATTCTTGTGCCTTCTCCAGTTTGGTTTGTTTGCAAAGTGCTTTACATATATTATCACATTTGATCCCTATATCAACCCTGTAAGATAGGTGCTATTATTATCATCATTTTCCTCAGATGGAGAAAATGGGGGTGGGAGCAGTTGAATGATTTGCTCATGGTCACAGAACTAGTAAGTGTCAGAGACAGGATTTGAACTCAGTTTTTCCTGACTCTGGGGAAGCTGGGTGGTGCCATAGTGGACAGAGTGCAGTTCCTGGAATCAAGAAGATTCATCTTTCTGGTTCAGATCTGGCCACAGACACCAGCTATGTGACCGTGGGCAAGTCACTTAATCTAGTTTGCCTCAGTTTCCTCATCTGTAAAATGAGCCAGAGAAAGAAATGGCAAACCATTCCAATATCTTTGCCAAGAAAACCCCAAATGGGGTCATGAAGAGTGGGACATAACTGAAACAAGAACTTCCTGACTACTGGTCTAGCACTCTTATTTTCTGTACCATCTTGATGTTCAGTTTTGTCTGCAGCCCAGAGCCGTAGCTTGCACTTTTGGTTCCTGGATAAACAGCATGAATATATTCCTATCTTCTTAAGGCAAGTTCAATTAAGTAAAGGTGATGGTCCTGAGAAAGATGCAGTGTCAAACCACTGGTTGAGGAAAGGGGGGATATTATATATTTTTAAGTTTCATCTGTATTATTAACATTTTCTCCATCCCTTTCTTAAGTCTAGACAATGAACAAACTATCAAATCAATCCTTGATTTGCAGCTTTTGTAGATTTCCCAGGCGTAAATACTCATGGAGAAAATTTAACAATCAGCTCTCCCTAGCACATCCGTGTCTGGGGACAACATCTTCAGTACTCTTCATCTTAGCTATAGCTTTGTTGGAACAAGCTGGGTGACTGTGTTCCAAGACATAAACCCCAAATAAATGTCTGTTCTTCTTTGTATGGCAGAGAGGCAACTTCAGTATAATGCAAACAGTTAGCCCTGAAGGCACACCAGAATTAAAGAGAACGCAAAGGCTCCAATCAAGTCTTTTGACCTCCCAGTTTCAGTTTACTCATCTCTAAACTGAGAGTAATGGTGCTTTCACTAACTACCTCAAAGACAATTTAGAGCATCAAACAATAAAATGTACACAGCTGATTAATGCATGTTAAGCGCCAGCTATTATTATTTTAAAATCCAAGGTAGGCTGAGGTGTGTTATTTTAAGCTTGTTTATTTTTACCCCTTAGGAGCTTAATACTTCTACATGACAGGAAAAAAAAATCTATATGTATTCCCAACAGATTTTAATACAAGGAACGCTTAACTACCTGTTCTGCTTCAAATGCATTCTGGTGGAATGCATACCAATTTAATTTCTCCTGTCCTTTCATGATTTGGAAGATACATATGATATGGTCAAAATTCTCCATTTTGCACCCAGATGGTATTTTTATCTTTCTATATCTCCAAAGAGCTGCTTCATGGGATGTTGTTCTGACAAGTGGACTAAGAAGTTACTATAGTTTGCTGTCAATAGAAGATACTATGATTTGCTGAAATGTAAGTATTAAACCTTGGGTTCTAATTTCCACTTTGTCTGTTTCTAATAAGGCATTTGAGACAGCTAGGTGGTACAGTGGATAGAGCACTGCACTGGGAATCTGGAAGACTGGTATTTGAATCCCCCCTTGGTCACTTACTAACTGTGGACCCTAGACAAGTCACTTAATTTGCCTCAGTTCACTTATTTGAAAAATAGGGGTAATAATAACTACCTCATAAGAGCATGAGAATCAAATGAGATAAACATGCAAAACCCATGGTAAGCTCAAGTAAATGCTATTGCTTTTCCCCTCTCTGAACTTCAGTTTCAATTGTTATTATCAATTCTACCCAACTCTCCATGATCTCATTTAAAGTTTTCTTGACAAGGACACTGAAGTGGTTTGCCATTTCCTTCTTCAGATCATTTTACAGATGAGGAAACTGAGGCAAACACGGGGAAGTAACTTGCCCAAGGTCACAGCTAGTGTCTGAGGCCAGATTTGAATTCAGGAAGATGAGTCTTCCAAGTACTCTACCCATTGTGCTACCTAACTACCTGAACCTCAGTTTCACCATCTGAAAAACAAGGAAGTTTGACTAATTGACCTTTAAGGTTCCTTCCTAGCAAATATTCTCAGACTCTAGAACTGTATTGAATAGTCACAAAGACCACTGAGTTTTGCCTCTAGGGTTTAGAAAGAGATAGGACTTTCTTATCTTTCTCAGTAAGTATAACTCAGTTTAACATGCAGGCCTTTGTCTGAACAGATTTTCATTTGTCTCCCTCTCCCTTGAGTCATTGTTATTTGTATAATCGATCTCTTCCCTTTCCCCTTAGATTGTAAACTTCTTGAAAGCAAAGTCTATGTTGAATTAAACTGAATGACAAGATTCTGCTACAATGGACCTTAGAGAGGATTTATCCAACTTCATCAGTTTTCAGATGAAGACCCTGAGGCCCAGGAGGCTGAGCTGTGGGTACCAAAGTTGGGCTATATCCTCCTACCTTTGGCATAGTATACAATGAATGTTTGCTAAATGAATCAATTCATAGTAATTTAAAAAAACATCTTTTTCTGAGCTCTGACTTCTACTCAAGCAGAATTGCATGATATTACAACTTTAGGAAAGTCTGAAAATACTCTACCACAATACAGCTTCGGGTGAATTGCTTTACTTTTCTAGACTTCAGTTTCCTTCCTCATCTGTAAAATGAGGAGGTAGGACTAGATGATCTCTAAGGTTCTTTCAGTTAATAAACTTTTAGGAAGTACCTATCATGTGCCAGGCACTGAAGATACAAAGAACGGCAAGATACAGTCCCTGCTCTGATCTATATCAGTAATGCTACTTCCCTGGGAAAGCTTTAATAACAGGCATAGACATGTCATTACCTGGGATGTGGGGACTAAATAGGACCCTATTGGTCTAATTTGACTAATCTACCCAAGTGCCTAAAGAGACTAAATTGGGATACAATTGGGGTTCTTGAGAACCTTTAGAAACTAGAAGGGAGAGGTCTTAGAGCTGGAGCACCCTGGCTTGCTGTGGAAAAGTCAGGATCATACTGGATTTTGAGCATTCTTACTGCAGAGTCAATGCTGATGATTTTCCAGTAATCCAAGGTGGACTGTGGAGAATGGATGCATTACTCTAGGAGTTGACACAAGGACTGTTCTGTAAGGTAAAGAAAAGAAAGACCTCAGGCTGGGAGGGAAACAGCAATAGTTACTATTGATAAGCACTCTGAAGCCAGGAGGGTTCAGGAGAGAGTCCTTAGGCAGGGGGCAGGGGGCAGGGGCCCCATGGTGTCTGAGCTTCACAGTGCAGTAGGCTCAATGCTTGGGGAAGGGAAGGAAAGAGTCAAGGTCTCCCAGTGCATCCTGGGTCATCTCCAGTCATCCTGAGGAATATTAGGTCACTGGATTCAGATGTCTCTGGAGAAGAAATGAGACTGGTGATCTTGCACAGACCTCTCTCATTCAAAAAGAAGTCAAGTACAAGTCATGTCATCATTTCTCTGATGGCATGGTCTTCTTTGCAATGGAGAATGAACACAACAGCTCTTTGAGGAGTTGAAGGCACTGCAAGGGAGGGGAATGAATCCTAGAAAGTAATTAATAGTCCTGGGATCAAATCTTGGCTGTAGCATTTATAATCTAAATGAGTCTGAGCAAGCTAGTTAACAAGAAGGAATTGATTACTTGTATAGAAAGACTGGGAACTTTTAGGTGGGGGGAAGTAATCTCTCCACCTTAGAATTAGTGATAGAAAAGAAGAGAAAAAAGTCAGGTGTAGTATAACATGAACCCTAGATTTTGAGAGATTTCTAAATATTCAGAAAAAGGATAGGATTCCCATGGGACTAAAATTTTAAAGAGAAAGTCAGTCCAGGAGAATCTTAGGAAACTTTCAAAAATGAAACTGTGAAGACAAGAAGAGAAACAGTTCTTATGAGGAAGAAGGGGGGGAGCTGTCCAAAGATATCCAAATGATCAATCACAGTCAGTCAGAGAACTCATTTAACTCAAAGCAAAGGCTTTCAATGAAATAGAATGGGAATTTTTGTCCCCATAAAACTGGGGTATACCACCACAATTTCATCACTGATGGGAACAGACACATACAGGAAATGTGTGACTGAACCATAAGATCAAGAGATTGATTCAAAGTGCCCAGCAAATAACAGGTGCTTAATAAATGCTTGTTGATAATTGAATGAATGCAGATACCCAATTAAAGAAATGCATAGAAGATGGAAGAAAGGTAAGTTAACCAGGGATGAATACAAAACACGACCTTGTTCTGGAAAAACTGGAGGAGGAGTGCTAAGCCAGACAGAGCCAAGTCTGGCAAAGAAAATTAGGGAGAACCCAAACAGAAGATTTGGAGTTTATTAAAGTTACATGAGAGAAAGAGGAAGTTGAAATTAGGACTAGAATTGCTTGGAGTGGATGGAATTATGATAATGGATGATGGAGAAAAGATAGTTCTACCAAACTCTCATTTTATCTGTGACTTTTCACTGGCTGATCCTTCATCCTTGGAGTATTTTCTGTCCTCACCTCCACCTCCTGGTTTTCCTGGTCCTCTTTAAGACTCCATTTAAATTCTACCTTCAGTAAGAGGCCCTTTCTAGTTCACTCTCCCACCCCATCCCCCCTCCACCCAACTACTGTTCAATGTAATGCTAATGAGATTAAAGATCTTCCATTAAGGGGAGTTTGATTAGAGGAGATTTGTAGGAAGGCCCACCCCTTTTGTTAATTTTCTAATGAGGCACTAGTTTTCTAGGATTATGATGCCCTCTGGCTCTGAAAAGTGTATAAATACTTTGTGGTGAGGTTTTACTTTGGGGCTTAGTTTTTAGAAGAAGGTTTGAGTGCCAGATGAGACTCTGGGTAGCCACTAAGGAGCCCCCTGGCTTTGAAAACCCAGGTGCTTCTCTCTGGTAACTATGTATGTAGCTCAGACAGTTATCTTTCTGTTGATCTGTGAGTACGTATTGCTTATGGTCAGACAGTTGGAAGCCCTGTCTGTTGGTTCATCTTTGTTTCTCTGTATTTTCTCTGAAGTTCAGGGTATGGACTTTTTCCCCTGAACTAAGTGAATGATATATATATATATATATATATATATATATATATATATATATATACACACACACATACTTGATTAAAGTGATTGTTCACCCCTCAAAAATTGTTTTCCTTTTAGAAAAGCAGATCTAAGAACCTGTGCTAGCAGGTTCTATACATACATACATACATATACATGTATGCATAAAATACAAAATTACAAAAAACCAGGAGCTTCACAGTCCTGGTTTCCTCCACTAGATCTCTAGCTTATTAGGGTCCTTCCTAAAATGAGGCCCTAGAACCAAATGCTATGCTGCTGATATGCTATATTCATGGCAGAGTATGGTCAGTCTGTTGAGTACTTACTATGTTCCAGGTACTGTGCTATGCACCAGGGATACAAAGACACTATATAAATTCACATATAAATGTGAATAATCCTTACTCCCCTGATAGGTTGAGTTGAAGAATACTGTGCAAGTCACTTAAACTCACATATCCTGTTTCCTCATCTATAAGATGGGAACAAGCATTCAAGATTCATGTAAGGAAAATATTTTGTAAACCATAAAGCTCTATATGAGTGTTAATTATTGCAATTTTTATTATCAGCACCCATGTAAGGTTGATAGGAAGTTTCTATTCTATCTGACTTCAAGGAAGAATTGTGATTACCTTCATCCTACATCAGAAAAAAGCATTCTTGAGCATTCCCTAAAGTATCCAGGGTTTATCTAGGGAGAACAATAGATACCTTGAAGGACTAAAAATCAAAAGAAGACTGTAGTTAGACCTTTAGCAGCAAAGCAGACTGCAATATAGTAAGATTTTTTTGAGAACAGCTCATTGAAAATATTATGAGAGATGATTCAACATCCTCAAATTGTAAGGGATCCTGGGAAATACTTAATAGTGAGACCTTCCATGACTTGGGGTTATTGACGTTTACATGTTACAAATTATATAATACTTATGGTTTCCTTTATAAAGTAAAATTTTCCTTTGATTATGACCAGGTTGCTGGCAAATATGGGATTTGTATCAACCTGCTAGGAGAGATTTCCTTAAGTTT
Source organism: Bettongia penicillata ogilbyi (assembly GCA_023548195.1). Classification (NCBI taxonomy): domain Eukaryota; kingdom Metazoa; phylum Chordata; class Mammalia; order Diprotodontia; family Potoroidae; genus Bettongia; species Bettongia penicillata. The sequence goes on along the minus strand of JAJHZJ010000526.1, from coordinate 1,308,238 downwards.
CTGAATTGAGATTCAAGTATTCCCTTTGAGGGTTGTCTAATAATCAGAATTGAGCTTTTTGTGCCAGCTCCATCTGTAGGGTTACACAAGAGGATTTGATTCTATCAGCCCCACCTGAAACAGGCTTCATGTGCATCTCATGGTTGGGCTACTGAAGCAGTTCACTGGCTGGCACACAAGCAGGCAAGAATTGGTCTAGTCTGCGGTTTGCCCCCCCCCGTCTGATCAGCATAGCCCTGAACTGGCTTGGAGTCATGATTTCTTAACATTGTGCTTTGAGAGGCCTGGCTCTCAGCAGTCCAAGGAATCAGCCTCCTGTTTCATTTGCTGCAAGCTAATTAACTTTGTCTCTTGGAACATTTCCCAGGGCCCTTGATCTCCATCAAAAGCTATTGCAGCTGGTTATATGGGGTTCTCTTTAAGTGGAACAAGATGTTTAAAATAATGTCAGTGCTGATTTCTCAGAAAACCACTAGGGACTGGCCCTGCCATTATTGGGCTCTCACATGCACCTAGGTTAAGATTTTATTTTTATTCATCAATTAATTAACAATTTTTTTTGTTCCCTCTGCAAGGCAAAACAACCTTTTATTGGAAATGGCAGAACGAAAATAACTAAGAGGGAGTTATCACCAAAGATAAATAAGGAAAGAACTTAACTGACCTGACCCACAGGAACTAAATTCCCATGTCTTGAAGGAAGTGGAAGATGTGACTGCTAAACCATTATCAATATTGGAAAGATCATGGAAAATAGCTGAGGAAACATTGAAGATTAGAGAAGGGCAAATGTTATCTCAATTTTCAGAAAGGGGAATAAAGCAGAGTATTCAAACTATAGGTCAATGAACTAGACTTGGATTGCTGGGAAAATTCTAGAATGGATCATTAAAGGGATGGTTGATTAACATTTAGAAAGAGAAATAGTCAACAGGTCGTGGTAGGGCGACTTCATTTCCATTTTTGTTAAGATCACTAAAACAGCAGGAAAAAAAGGAATTCTGTGGATGTAGTTTAACCTGGATCCTAGGAAAACTTTTTGCTAATTCTTATGAAAAAGATAGGTCAGGATGCTACAAGTCTTTTGAAATTGTTTCCCTTTACATTATTGTGATCATCATATAAATTGTCCTCTTGGTTCTGCTGATATCATTCTATATCAGTTCATACAATTCTTCCCATATTTCTCTAAATCTGTCATTATTATTTCTTATGGGGTAATAATATTCCACTATACTCACATACCACTGTCATTTCCTAGTTAATAGGCACCCATTTTATTTCATTTTTGTTTGTTTGTTTTGCTACAACAAAAAGTGTTGCTATAAGTATTTTTGTATATGTGGACTCTTTCTTTTTGTCTTTTATCTCTTTAGGGTATATGCTTAACAGTGGTACCTCTGAGTTATTTTAATTTATGTTTCTCTAATCAACAGTTATTTAGAGCATTTTTTCATAACATTGTAAATAGCTTTGATTATTTTTTCTGAAAATTGCTTGTTCATATCCTTCGACCATTTATCAGTTGGGGAATGACTTGTGTTATAAATTTTACTCTGTTCTCTATGTATCTGAGAAATGAGACCAAATTTTTCATAGTTATAATTAATTTCCCTCCATTCTATTTTATCCCCTGTTTATCTTACTCTCTCCTTTCACCTTGTCTCTCCTCCAAAGTGTTTTGCCTTCTCCAATCTACCCTCCCTTCAATCAGCCCCCTTTTTTATAATCCTTTTCCCTTCCTACTTTCCTCAGGGTAAGAGAGATTTCTATACTCGAGTGTATATGATTTTCCTTCCTTGAGTCAATTCCAATTCCAGTAAAGTTCAAGTGGTCCCCCCAACTCCCCCATCTTCCCTTCTCTGTGAAAGTTCCTTTGCACCTCTTTAGAAATAGCCTCATTATTGAAATGCTGAAATGTTGCCATTTCTACAAGCATTCGTTAGCCTCAAAGTCATAACTCAGCATTTATGTGTACAAATGAAGCCCCATGATTTGCCTTCATGAAGCAAGTGGGATCATATTTCACTTGCTCCTAATCCGAATGATCATAAGATCGTAAATCCTTTCTAAATCTAGTTTTATGTAAATATGGGGCACCTACACTCTTCCTAGAATGTCAGAAATAAGTGGTAGTAAGTAGCATATTTACACCAATTTCATTTACTAATATATGGTTACACCTCCACCCTTCTGAGAACCAAGAAGAAAGACAGGCAATTGAAATGGTTGGATAATCCACTTCTTGATATTTTTCCAGACTATATGCCTGCAGAATTTATTCATCACTGTCATTTAAGGTATAAAACCACACTCATAAAGTGATGATGTTCTAGGAAAGAGGTCTATGGAATGATCAATAATATTCTTGGCAGAGAAGCAAATTATGTACTTTGTCTTTACCAAATATGTCTAGTAAGTTCTATTATTCTGGGTCTTTTGACTCTTCATTATAGCTAGCACCCATTACCCAGGAAAATTCCCGGTATGTTTCCTATTTGAGTAGAAGTATTCCTGCCCAGAGAAACTGAATTATTTAGTTTGGAAATTTAGGCTTTGATAATCATGGCAATCCAAACACTAGCCTGACCATCTGTATATCAATGACAATCCAGACTATTTTTCCTTTGCTTTTTTCTGCTTGCCAATTGTAATGGGTTTGAGTCATTCTATTCCTTCCACCAAAGGTCTGCCTTCCACAGTGACCACACACTCTTATGTTGTCTTTTGGTGGTAGAATAGTTCTCATTTTCTCTTTTACCAGTGTTTCAGAGTCTATCAAAACTTTGATGCTTCCACTTTGGCTCTTCTTGGAACTTCAAGCTTTCTCATTCTGGAGGTAAAAATGGCAGGTAAGCCCCTCAGTCAACCTGAATTGTTGTCCTGAGTTTTGGTGAGCTCTATCCCCTTAACCAAGGATTCTAGCATCATTCCTCCTGTTCTTGTACTAACCATTCTCACCTAAAGTGGCTTTAGTTGTAGTACTGATCCTGGTAATTTGTTTCCCTACAATATATACAAAACTTTTGCCTTGATCCATATTCTTGCCATCTGGGCAATGGATATCTTTTACTAGCTATGAGTTATGTCACTTCTCAACTCTCCTACTCTTTTCCTATCTGTTTTATGATTTTTTAGACAAAACTGAAGTACCTCTTTATACCTCCACTTAGATGTACATTCAAGTTGATTAGCCCTGCAAAATCCCATAGTTCTATGTGTTCAACTCATTTCTCTCATAAAAACTTCCAGTGGTACCAATTCTTCCCACCATAAAATAGCTTGAAGTTCCAGCAATTATATTCTAAAATCAATTAGTAGCATATTCCACTGCCTTAACCTCAGCATAAAAGCTGAGGTTATTCCTTAGTACTTATCTGAACAGTATCAGAAACTCTCAGAACCATGGTCAGTTCCCCAACAGAGCTTGCTCTTTGCTAGACCTACTACAGCTGCTAGACCTACTACAGCCTAACCAAGCAAGCATGTCTCATAGTGTCGAAATGATGGTCACCTAGACCAAATCAACTGCAAAGATGAGGGGCTATATTTAAAAATGACCCCTACTGTTCAAATAAAGACAGTCTCCTGCTAAACCTAGAAAATAGTGATTGTCAATAGGAGAGTGATTCTTGTTACAAGAGGTGATCATTATCATCTGCAAGGGCTATTTTTTTCTGTCACCTCACGACTGACATGTCAATTCAAGAAGTATTTAATATTTTTTCACTCTTCCTTGAAATTACTTAGTATTATTTTGCATATTTTTTCATTCACATACATATATACATATATATTAAATTCTCTACTAGAATGGAAGCCCCTTCTTGAGAGCAGGAACTGTTTTATTTTTATCTTTATATATTCAATGCCATGAACATAGTAGGCATTAGTAAATATTTTAACAATTCACTACCTGAATACTGCTTGTAGTTCTTGCACTAACCTTTCCAAGTTAAGTAGGAGAGGGGAAGGTGATTCCATTAACATTTACATTTCTGTCATGCTCTATCACGACAGTTGCTGTGGACCAGTCCTCACCAGTGTTGGAGAATTGATCTTTGTTGCAAAAGATCAGATAATGAAGCTCTAAAGCCAAATATTCGGAATATATCACCATTGTTTAAACTGACTCTTGGCTGGACTCTGTGTCCTGAATCCCAAACAGTACACAATCACACAAAATTTTGACTAATTGCCCTTCTGGATAATACAACAACCAAGGCCAGCATTGAGACAGGAAAGTGATCTTCCTAAAGCACAGGGCTGACCTTGTCTGTCTGTCTGTCTGTCTCTTCCTCTGTCTTTGTCTCTCTTCCCCCTCTCTGTGTCTCCCTCCCCATGCCCACACAAATACACACACCAACTCAATAAATTTTAGTGGTTCTCTATCAAATATATCCAGTCATGTTGGAATTCTCTTTTCTATTAGGTCATTTAATAAATTCTTGACTTGAAATGATAATCTTGCTCTTTAAAAGGTAAAGTAACAAAGAAAACTGTTGCTGAACCTGACCCTGACTAATAAAAGGAGGAACTGACTGCCAATGTAGAAATAACAAGAATCTTTAGGAGTGATAAGAGTACCTTAGATTTTGGGAGGGATGAAGGTTGGCAAGTTCAGCACATTCTGATTTGCTCCCCAGATTATGAAAGGGTAAATTTCAAAGAATTCAGAAAAAAGGTTGGTAATACCCCATGGCCTAAAATTTCTACAGGGAAAATTGGCCCTGGGAGTTTGGAAAGCTCTCAGATTCTAGCACCATAATCATAAATGCTTTTCATGAAGAAAAGCTGGAGGTGGGAGGGGGAAATAACTTTTTCAAGAGTCTGACAGATTTATAGAGAGTTCAATTTAAAATTTTAAAGACATGTAAAAGCAGGTACCTGGATAAATACAAAAAGGTGGCACAATCTGGTTAGAATGTCAGAAACACTAAAACCTGATATTAGCTCAGGTTTTCTATGAATTCTAAGGACAATTTTTAAGTTTATTTTTTTAAAGAAAACGTATGTTAAGGGAAAAATTCCACTGGCTTTATTGTTTGCTGATTTTTTGAAATAGTATCCCAAGAAAAATGTAATCTTAAAACCTCTCTACCAACAAAGTATGCCCCATGCGTATGTTAAGATCACCCAAGACTCCTTGAGACATACGACTGTTTAGATAACAATTCTACGATCCTATTTCACTATCAAGAGTAGCATAAAGTTTAGGCACATACTCGCCAAAGGTTTGCCACAGTCATAGTTAATGTCTTTTGCAAAATCCAAATTCAAGATTCTCTATAAATTGAGGATTCTTGACCTGGGCTCCATGGTTTCCCAAGAGGTGGGTATAGTCTTTGGATAGGTTTCAAGGGATCCATACATATATTTGAATGAGAAAAAAATACATCTTTATTTTCACCAATCTGAAACTTAGTATTTCTTTTCATGGTGAATTTTTTTAAAAAATGTTATTCTGAGAAGGGGCCCATCGGTTTCACCAAACTGACACAAAGGTATATGACACAAAAAGGTTAAAGAACCTTGCTATATGTATTGAGATTCACAGTATCCAAAAGTCAGAAAGGACTTTAGAGACCATCTAGTCCAACCTGTCTTTGTCTGAATAAGCATCCTTTCTGCTACTTTAGTAATTAATAATAATTAATAGTTACTGACTACAACTTGATTGCTAATAATCTTAATTAATTAATAATTAGAATACTAATAATAACAACAATATTAATGTTATTGTGGGAATGAGACTGAAAGAAAATTTGAAAGGAGGAATTGATCAAATTCTTCCATCGGTATTTCTTCCTACCTATATCACTAATTGCTCTCTAAATGAGAGATTTTTGCACTGAGCCAGCTGCCATATTAGAGAGGAAAAAACTCACACGTCTTCATGAGTTTTTTTGAAGACTATTCTTGATGTTCAGCAGAGATGTCAGGGGCAGGAGATGGAGGTGATATAGTTCCTTGGGTCTGCATCTTAATTGAACTACACCAGATATTGGGGCAGAACACAGGCCTGAAATCACAGTTAATGAGGGTTACAATACCGCCAATGTGGCTCATGAGGCTGGCAGCAGATAGAGTGGCAGTACATGAGATGAATTGGGAGTGTTTCTGACAACTTGCCAGTTTTCCCTTTTTGTAACTAAAAGGACATGGTTCTGATATGGGTCAGTGATGTTTCCATTTTCCACTTTCCAAGGATTTGGTTAAATAGGATGATAGGCATAGAATTAGAATGTTCATCTTTCTTATTTCCACTCAGGAATCTTTTATCTATAGTCTCAAGACTAGGTCATTAGAAAAAACCTTTTTCACTTTCACCAAGATGAATATCATCCTTGAAATCATAAATTTTGGAAATAGGATATTTTTCCTAGCAGTAGAAGGCTCTGGAAAGCAATAAATTACACAAATAACCAGGAATATACACATTCCATAGGAACTAATGGAGTTATTGTCTCTAAATAATTTGACCACTGCCAATGAAAATGGACTTGAATGGACTTCTTTGGTAAGATGATGACAGGAGCTTTGCTTACAGAGTTTATAGCTTTCCCTTAATATATCTGATAGCAAGCAATATCAATTTATTCATATCTGTCTTGTTCTTATCCTGTTGTTTCTCTTAAAGCAGCGTAAGATGACATTTGTTGTTCAGGCGGACATATTACATTGTAGATACATATTGGACACGAAATCCACTAAAATGAACAAATTTCTTCCAAATGTCTAGCTGTGCCTCCTTGTTCTATACTTCCTATTTTTTCATTTATTTTTAATTTTCAACATTCATTTCCATAAGTTTTAAATTTTCTCTGCCTCCCTCCCCTTCTCCCTGCAAGTATATGAATCCAAATATGGGACTTTGAATTTATCCTGTTATACCTGAAAACACCATTCAATTTGCATTGTGGGTTCCCTAGAGTGGAAAGTACAATGTAGATTTGTGTGCACTTGTTTGTGTGGTTTTGTTTTTTTCTAAAAGGACACGGTTAGTTCAAACTGAAAACATTTAAAGAAATAATATAGTAAGAAAAAGTCACAATGAGACATTCCCCCACCATAAACTTGGAGCACATTCTCTAACAAATGAGTATAACTTTAGTGGGAAGGGTAGATATTCACAGCGAACACATATGGAGAGACATTCTGAGGAATCAAATGCGTCTTGGGCAGCTCATTCCCCTGCCACTGAAACGCTGTCCATGTCTTTGGGAGAGGTTGTCATATGTCCTACCGGACCCATTAAATACTTGTCTTAGATAATGTATAATCTTGCTGAATCTCCACTGAACATGTAGCAACTTCCAGACATATAATCTCTACTGGGCATTTCTCCCTGGTGGTCTTGTTTGACTGCTGCTTAACATAGCTCTAGGACACAGGTGTGGAATTTTTCAGTGCTTACAAGCTTCTGGCTTCATCTGGAGTCTTCCTTCAAAAGTGGAAGCCTTGGTACAACTCCTTTAAAAGAAAAAAAAAGACAAAGACAGTAACATACCCATTCATTGAAATTAAAGGGAAAAAAAATCTTGCTGGGGGAAAAAGTCTTAGCTTCTCCCCGCACACACACCCCTAAGTCTCTTACCCATGGAGAATGATCTGTTTGTTTGTTTTCTAAGAGATGTGGCTAGAAGAAATTTTCTTTTCTGGAAATAGAGATCTTGACCCAAGTTCCAAGCTTTTTGGAATACAGAAAAGAGCTTTTCCTAGCTAACTAGTGCCCTCAAGCTTAATTCTGTTTTTTGAACATGTCACTAAGGTCCACACATCTCCATCAGACCAGTCTCTAGCTTAGGTCTTAAAAGTCTACATGATTTCTTGCTTGATTCCCAATTAGGGAATTCTATACCCTTGAATACATTTCAGAGGATCACTTCCAGAAGAACCTCATATTGCGATGTGGATTTAAATCCTCCCAGTATTTAGGGAGAGCCAACATGTTTTGTGTCTGCTATATAAGCAAGCATGAAAAACCACAGTCTTACGTTTTCTAAATATATGGAAAAAGTAAAGCCCTTTCAGGCTTTCCTATAATTTCTATTATATTTCATAACACTGGGTTCAATCCAATATTCTATTCTGTCAAACCCTCCATTATCCACTTTTGTATTATCTGGAAGCTTAATAATCATACAACCTTTACCTTCATCCAACTCACTGATAAATTTTAAACCAGAACAAAGCTAAGGTTCAATTCCTAGGGAATTTTACTAGAGATATCCCTCCAGGATAACATTGCTTTTTAATCCTACATTATGGTTCTGGTCATTCAACCAATTTTCAGTCCACTTAACAATATTATCATCTAGACCACATATTTCCCTCTTGTCCACTGGGATATGAGAGACCTTGTCAAAGTTCTTATTTCTTCCTGAAATACAGCTATACTACACTTCCAGCACTCCCCTGATCTATCAATCTAGTAATCCTATCAAAAAAGAAAATATAATCAGTGTGGCAACAGCTGTTCTTGATTAATTTATGTTGTATCTTATGGATCACTGTTTCCCTTTCTAAATGCTTATAAAGCATATTTTTAATAAAATATCTTCAAATTTTGTAAGGGGAGAAGCTTCACAAAGAGAAGTCCACTAGCCTATAGTTAATAAAATATTATCTTCTTTCATTTTTCAAACATTGAGACATTTGCCCATTTCTAGTCCTATAACATATTTCTTATTCTCCATAATTTTTCCAAAACTCTCCCATAAATATCTCATCAATTACATCTACCAGCTCTCCCCAGTCTGTGGTTTATCAAGGGCTATTATTTTGAGTTCTAGGCAGCTCAAGGTTCTCTCTTACTATTTCCTCATTTCTAGAGTTCAATTTCCTTCCTATTGAATATTTTTGTTTCTATCTTCCTCAAACTGAAGTTCTCTGCCATTCCATTTGTCAGATGAAGTAAAAGGCAAATGAAAGCTGGGTAATTTTGCTTTCTCTCCATTATCTGTCATTATTGTCCCATCTATTCTGAGTAACTGTATCCCTAGCATAGCTAAAAATGCTTTGGGGCATTGTCCTCAGTATTCACCATCAACCTTAGCCCTTTCTGAGCATTAGCACATGTCACATTATTCTTACAGGATTATTCCACCTTTTTGTATTGATTTCCAGCTACCTGCCCCTGCTTCCATCTTTTCTATTTATTTTTAAAAATCTAAGCTAGCTGATCAGTTACTTGGACCTCCAAATCTGTTTCTTCATCCAGCTCCTCTTTTCTGCCTTTTAAAATTAGTTCCATTTATGTCATTAGCATTTTGTTCTTGGGAGCTTCCCAAGAGCATCTTCCCTCTTGGACCAACTTCTCCTACAGAATTCTAGGTCATGAGATTCTACTTATATTTTCTCTGAACTCTATGAAGTTTATGCACCATTTCTACACCAATAATGTCAAACTACAGCACCTATGCCTGGCTTTCTTTTTCTAATAGATCAAAACTTCTCAGATGGAGTAATCATTTCTTACTCAATTTGCCATTAGCTCTACTTGAACAACCAGTTTCTCCTTATTGGCCAAAATTAGAATCCAAATAGCAGTTCCCCTTCTCACTTCCTCTACTTTTGGAAGAAAAAAAAGATATTTTGATTAAGTTGAGTTAACGATTTATAGCTGCTTTGCTTTTAGTAAAGAGAAAATTCCAGCTGATATCTGGGTAATTTAAACTCTCCATCACTAAAAATAGCTGGCATTTATAGAGCACTTTAAAGGTTTGCTAAGCACTTTGCATACATTATCTCATTTGGTACTCATAGCAACTTTTTTTTTAGCTTAATGGTATAATTATCTCCATTTTACAGTTGAGGGAGCTAATGCTCACCTGTACTGACGCCTAGATTTTGGTGACTTGCTCAGGGTCACATAGCTACTATGGGTCTGAGGTGGGATTCAAACCCAAGTCTTCCTAACTCCAGCTCAGTGCCTGTCTGACCTGGCTTTCTGAATGTCAGTGCTATATCATGCCTTTGTGCCCAATCTAATCTTTTTTTTTCTTAGGAAGTATACTTCCACCACCATACTGCTTCTGTTTCTCCTTTCATTGATCCTCATCTAATTCTCTCCACCAAGCTTTCCCCTTCTGATTTGCAGAATTCCTCATATATCTTCTTAATAAACTTTTCTACTCCACCATCCCTTTTATCCAATCTGTTCTTTTTGAATAAAGTTTACCTTGCATAGCCAGTCATGAGCCATATTCCACCAGTCTTTAGGCTATCTATGAGTCTGAATTTACAACCTTAGGTTAAGACCAATAGTTCACCTTTTTTTTTTTATCACCTGTGCTTTCTGCATTTAGATATAGACATCTAAGGCCAGGGTTTTTATAGTTGGCACCCTTTCTGAATATTGTCTCCTGTAAATAATTGATTATCTCTGCTGACATTCCCCTTCCTATGTCGTACCTGGGTGTATCTTGCTCAGTGAAAATATGGAGCTGTTTTTCTCCTTCTCTTTCATTTTCAACAGAAAGCCTGCCTGATCAGATTCACAAGTCTCCTAATATATATGTGTATGTGTATATATGTGTACACACATGCGTATGTGTATGCATATGTGTATATGTATGTACATACACATATATGTGTATATATAATATATTTATATATATATGTATATGTATATAAACTAGCCCTCCTCTATTTCCAGCTTCATGCCCATCTTCCTATATCTTAAGACACTTGTGATCATAGGAATGCCAAGATAAAAACCTGCATTTTAGGAAGAGCCATCCAATGGCACTACGCAGAATGAATTAACAGCAGAGACCCATTCATGCACACACCTGGATACTCTAGTTCTGAATTTGTCTGTGTGGTTCCTATCCCTGTGCAGGGGTACTCTCTTTCTCTATGCAGAATCGGATGGGGAGGGGGAAGAGATAAAGCAATAAGAGGAGGAGCCCACTTCTGAATGTGATTTCTGACAGATTGTTGGGGGACTATGCTTGAAAAAGGGTAGGAGACCAGGCAAATTGCCCTGAATTCTGAGTTGCCTAAATTGATTGGATAGTGACCCTCCAATAGGATGCAAGCTCCTCGAGGCCAGGACTAGTATCAATTTTGGATTTGTTTCCTTAGCACTGAACACAGTGTGTGACCCACAGTGGATGTGAGACAAAAGCTTGTTTATTTACTTGTTTACTTGATTGGTTGAAGGTGTGACAGAATTTTTGCTCACTCTTGGGGAGGCAGCTGACAGAGCCCTAGTCAAAGTATAAGAACTTTGTTGGAGAGCTCCTGGCTTTCAGGTACACTATAGACCAGCTGGGGGCTGCCTGGGGATGTGAGGAATTTTGCAGTAGTCATTTTTCTATGTATTTCATGTTTTCCTTTCCTTTTTATTCTTTAGTTATAAGCAAAGAAACTGTATATGGTGAAGTCATGCTTGTGTGAGATCATGCTTATGTGATGAGCACTCCATTTAAATACAGCCAGAAAGGGCAGAGGGCAGGACTTTCCCAGCAAGTAGGGGCTAAGTCAAGAGTTTAATTGGACAAATCCATGCAATGCACATCCCTAGACAGATGAAGTGAACAGTCACCCACAGGTGGGATGGATAGAGATAGTAGTTCTTTGAAAATTATACAAAATAATGCACTTTCCTTCAGTCCCTGCCCTGTCCCAGACCTACTCACCCCCACACCCTTTAGATAGAGTGGGGCTGACCAAGGACTGGTACTTACTGTGAAACAAGATCCCCAGTAGTTGTCCCTGGTGGATTAAACTGTCAAAAACTACACCGTCCTCTAGTGGAGCCAAAGGCTCTCTTTTTAACACTAATTAACTCCATTGGTTACCAGTGTCAGCCTACCATCCTGATGCTCTCCTGATACCCAGGAGATAATTTATGACTGCCTCCTTTTCAAAGTCTGTCAATTAGAATGAGGAAGAGAGAAAAGTCAGAGAAGCCAGTTAGGAGGTTATCACAGTTATCCAAAGGTGAAGATTTCAAACAAAAGTAGTAGCAGTAGCAATAGAGAGCAAGGAATAGGGGGTGGTTGGGGTAGAACAAATGCAGGGAAAGATTTGAAGGGAGAAATGACAGAATCTGTTGGCAGTTTAGATAAGAAACTTGAGGGAGAGAGGAGATCCAATCATGATGCCAAGGTCTGTAGCTTGATAAATTAGAAGATTAATATTTTCATTGATCTCACACACACACACACACAATCACAACATCTCAAAGTTGGGAGGGCTCCTTGAGACTATCTAGACTGGCCTGTATGTGAACATGCTATTCCCCATAGCATATTGGACAAGTGACTTTGAAAGTAATTTGGGGAGAAGGGGATGAACTCGGATTTAAGTATGTTGAATTTGAAATATCAAGGGAATCATTTAAGTATTCTATAGGTAGATGTCTTGGACAGCACTTTGGAGGATGCTGGTGATAATATTAGCAATAATAGCTAACATTCATATAGTATTTTAAGGATATCAAATCTCTTCACACATATTATCTCATTTGATACTTAAAACAGACCTATGAGGCAGATACCAATAATGGCCCCATTTTTATGGATAAGGTAACTGAGGCTGAGTGGCTAAGTGACATGCCCATAATCATACAGTTAATAAGCACCTGAGGCAGTATTTGAACTCAGATTTTCATGACTACAAATGTAGAATTATCTTTCCACTGCCGCATGCCTCTTGGGAAGGTGTCGAGTGTCAACCCCAGGCTTTTGCAACTGACAAGGAGGGCTTCTCCATGGGGAAAAAGTGCCTCAGGGACTTCAATGTACAGGCAAGATATGAACAACCCTCTGCTTGGTTTTGTTGGAGCTATACCTATGAATCAAAAGGAGTCAGTGTCTTGGAGCTAAGCTGTCTAGGAACTCAGGCAGGAAGACAAGTGATAGGCAATAGCCAGCTTTGTATGTGGTGTGTCTGGAATTTCCAAGTATATCAACCAGCAAAGTTAGATCTGCCATTAACAGTGATTTCATCAACTAATCCCTATCTTTGCTAAAGATTTTTGCAGAGAGAAAAGTCTATGCTTGTAGCAAGAGGCTGCTGACAAGTCTTAGTATCGAAGAGACTGTACCACTGTACTATCTGGTGAACCATAAACTAACCTTGTTCCTTTGTGTGAGTCTGTATATCGTCTTTCACTAGAACTATTGAAGGCAAGAACGATTTTCATTTTTGTGGTTACATTCCTAGGACCTAGCACAGACTAGGTATTGTAAGTATTTGACAAATCCTTACTGAATCCAATTTTGGGTTTGTGTCTCAGGTCCCTCTCCAAGGGAAACAAGTCTTGTCTTTGATTTTCCTGAGAAAGGAGCAAGCCCTGGCAGAGTGCTGGTATTCTTTTTTTTTTCCCTTTATTTATTTATTTAGCTTTTTACATTCATTTTCACAAATTTTTGGGTTCCAAATTTTCTCCCCTTTTCTCCCCTCCCCCCACCCCAATACCCCAAGCAATCTAATTTTCCCTATCTCCAATCTGTCCTCTCTTCTGTCATCCCTCCCTTCCCTTGTCTCCATCTTCTCTTTTCTCCTGTAGGGCCAGATGACTTTCTATTTCTCATTAACTGTATGTCTTCTTTCCTAGTTGCAACAACAATACTAAACAATTGTTCCTAAAACTTTGAGTTCCAAATTCTCCCCATCCCTCCCTCCCCACCCATTCCCTTTGGTACGGCAGGCAATTCAATATAGGCCATATCTGTGTAGCTTTGCAAATGACCTTCCGGATAGTCGTGTTGTGTAAGACTAACTGAATTACCATCCCTCCTAACCTGCCCCTCATTGTTTCTCTTCTGTCTTTTGATCCTGTCCCTCCCCAAGTGTTGACTTTCAATTACTCCCTCCTCCCTTTGCCCTCCCTTCCATCATATCCCCCCCCCCGCAATATCTCCTTCTCCCCCGCTTTCTTATACTGTAAGATAGGTTTTCATACCAAAATGAGTGTGCATTTCACTCCTTCGTTTAGTCAAATGTGATGAGGGTAAACTTCTTGGTTTTTTTTTTTTTTTTCCTCAGCTTTCCTCTTTTTCCCTCCACTAAAAAAATCTCCTACTTGCCTCTTAAATGACATATAGTTACCCCCTTCCATTTCCCCCTCTTTCCTCTCACTACATTTCTCTCTCACCATTTACCTTAATTTCTTTTAAGGTATGGTCCCATCCTATTCAGTTCAATCTGTGCTCTCTGTCTCTGTATGTGAATGCATGTGTGTATGTGTGTGCATGTGTGTACATGTGTATGTGTGGTCCCACCAACTACCCAGATACTGAAAAGTTTTAAGAGTTACAAATATTGTCTTTCCCTGTAGGAATGTGAACAGTTCATTTCTGGTAAGTCCCTTAAGACTTCTCTTTGCTGTTTACTTTTTCATGCTTCTTCTCATTCTTGTGTTTGAAAGTCAAATTTTCTTTTCAGCTCTGGTCTTTTCATTAAGAATGATTGAAAGTCCTCTGTTTCATTGAAAGACCATATTTTCCCTTGAAGTATTATACTCAGTTTAGCTGGGTACGTGATTCTTGGTTTCAGTCCTAGTTCCTTTGCCTTCTGGAATATCCTATTCCACGCCCTTCGATCCCTTAATGTAGAAGCTGCTAGATCTTGAGTTATCCTGATTGTATTTCCACAGTACTGGAATTGTTTCTTTCTAGCTGCTTGCAAGATTTTTTCCTTGAGCTGGGAGTTCTGGAATTTGGCCACAATGTTCCTAGGAGTTTCTCTTTTTGGATCTCTTTCAGGTGGTGATCGATGGATTCTTTCAATACTTATTTTGCCCTCTGGTTCTAGAATGTCAGGGCAGTTTTCCTTGATAATTTCATGCAAGATGACGTCTAGGCTCTTTTTTTGATCATGGCTTTCAGGTAGTCCCATAATTTTTAAATTGTCTCTCCTGGATCTATTTTCCAGGTCAGTTGTTTTTCCCATGAGATATTTCACATTCTCTTCCATTTTTTCATTCTTTTGGTTTTGTTTGGTGATTTCTTGGTTTCTCATAAAGTCATTAGACTCCATCTGTTCCATTCTAATTTTGAGAGAACTATTAAATTCAGTGAGCTTTTGAGCCTCTTTTTCCATTTGGCTCATTCTGCTTTTGAATGCATTCTTCTCTTCATTGGCTTTTTGAACCTCTTTTGCCAATTGAGTGAGCCTATTTTTCAACGTGTTAATTTCCTCAGCATTTTTTTGGGTCTCCTTTACCAAGGTATTGACCTGTTTTTCATACTCTTCTTGCATCTTTGTCATTTCTCTTCCCAGTCTTTCCTCCACCTGTCTAACTTGCTTTTCAAAATCCTTTTTAAGCTCTTCCAAGGCCTGAGCCCACCCGACACCCCCCTGGGGTGTCTGGGGTACTAAGGCCCCGCCCTCCACGTTTTTCCCTGATGGCAAGAATACGTCCTCATCTTCGTCAGATCCGAAGGTCGGGATCATTTGCACTTGTTGGAAAAAACTCTCTATAGTCTTATTTTTCTTCCCTTTTCTAGGCATTTTCCCAGCCAGTTACTTGACTTCTGAGATTCCTTTCCACCCCCGCCTGGATCCGCCCAGCTAGTGCTTGGCCTCTGAGATTCAAATGGGCTTTCTGGCAGCAAGCTTTAGTTCTGGCGCAGGGGTGGGGGCAGGGCCACCTCCCAAACTCGGTCCCTCAGGGGCTTTCTGCAGAGACTTTCAGGAACGGAGCGGGTGGGGGCGGGGTGAGGGGCCCGCCTCCTATGCTCAGCTCCGTCAGGGGTTTTATTCAGAGGCCTTCAGTAGTAGAGCGGGGTGGGGGCAGGGCCGTCTCCCTGGCTCAGCTCCCCCAGGTTGGAAAGACCTTCAGTATTGAAGATCCTACCTGCTGCTGGGGGATTCCTGAGTCCTGGGCCGCTGCCGCCTCAGCCACCGCCCACGCCTCTGCCTCCGCCGCTTCCTGCCCCCGTCTCTGCCGCCTCTGCTTCCTCCCGAGGGGGCCCGAGTCACGGAGATGCTCCGCTCCCCTCCCCTAGTCCAGCCTTCTTTCTCACTGACCTGTAGCTTCTGTGGGCGGAGGGACTTTCCCGGCTGCTGGAGCTTCCCCCGGAGCTTTCCTCTCTGAAGCCTGCTCAGGTCAGCTTCTCTGGGGCCGTGGCCAGGGTTGGGGGTGGGGTCCGCTTTCCGAGGCGCAATGGACCCCGGGGACGGCTCTCCAGGGCTCAGTGGAACGGAAATCTCTTCCCCTATGTTTATGCACCCCCTGCAGTGATTCAGAATTTATCGGGATCTCCTTTTACCTCAATTCCATGGGTTGTGGGCTCGGAGCTCGTAAATGTGCGTCCTTCTACTCCGCCATCTTGGCTCTGCCCCCCCAGAGTGCTGGTATTCTGAGCAAGTTTTGGGTAGCAAAAGTGTTGGGGGAGATTGGTACGAGCTGGTTAAATTCTCAAGGTCAGTAGCTACTAAGGAGAATTTGAGGCAATGCGGCTGAATTAATGCTTCTCTGAGGCTCCATGTGATTGTTAGTGGGTAGGGGAGAGTTCTCAGGATGGAGACAAGTACTCTTTTGAAGAGGATCCCACAATGGAGACCAAAGAGATGATTAATAAAAAAGAGAATGGAAGTCAAGAAATTCTTTCAAGGAGTAAGCAGTTAGAAGTGTCAGATCAAGGAGGGTGAGGACAGAAGAAAGAGCAGTCACATTTGGCAACAAGGAATGGATTAACAACTTTGAAGAGAGGAGTTTCAGTAGAATGGTGGGAACAGAAGTCAGGCTGCTGGGAGTTAAGAAGGGGATAGATGCATAAGAAATAGAGGAAGCAGGTGTAGACCATACAAATGAGGAGCTAATTGCCATACTCAAGGAATCTTATTTTAGGGGTGACGATGTTGGAATCTGTGAGCATTTTTTCTGTGCTGAATTGAATTTACTAATTTCAGACTCCCCAGATGTAGCTAGGGCTAGGAAATATCATACAGGGAAAAATTCTTCTAAGGAAGGCTGAGATCAGAGTATGAGTAATATCACCCAGCTAACCTAAAAGGCCTTTCCCCATCTTAACCTTCATAATTCTGTGATGGTGGCAAACTTCTGTGAAAACTTGTAGATGAAATGGGTGCTGGTCCTGATTAGAAACAAGAGAATGGATCATGGATGGGGAACCTGTGACCTCAAGGCCTCAATCAAGGATCTATAGGGCCATGTATGGCCTTGAGGCCACAGGTTCCCCACCCTTGGATCAGATTGTCTTTGAAAGAGTCTTCAAGTGCTAAGATTCTATCTGCAAGGACATGTGTTTAAATTACATGAGAGAGTAACACCTGAGTTACTACCTGAAACTCCTTGGTCTCTCTGTCCATTTATCTGTTTCTCAGGCTATTCAATACATTGCTATCCTAGAAACCCAAGGAGAAAATTGGACCTAAGATAACACACACTAACTAGAGACCACATCTATGTGTCTGCCTTTTTCCAGGATCTTAGGAGATGATGAATGAAAACTTGCCACATTATATTCAAGTATCCCACATATACTTCCATAGATGCTCAAAACTTGACTTAAATACCATGAAACATGCATGGGTGCCTTAAAGGAAGCCAAAATTGCTTCTTTGAAACCATGTAATTCTGTGTTATCTCTACACAACCAGGTGTTATTTATGGGGAAAGAAGTTCCATTTTTCTATTTAAAATGATGAATGGGACTGAGATCCAATTTATGTAGTAACTGTGTTGTTCCGCCAACTCTAGATGTTTTAATCTTTGATTTAGGTTGGTGACTGTCTTGGAGCAATGACAGCCAGGAGCCATCTGGGAGTCCAGTGTATGCCAAGTGGGAACATTGACCAGTAGATGAGGTCTTAACTGACTTTTAGGGGATAACTGAAGCTTCAAAGGACAGCAGAGCCACCCAGACAGAACAAATTTAAAATTATTGCAGAATTACAGAGGCATCCCTAAAGGATCTGGAGGTCAGGCAATCTACTCCGCTCCTTTCATACAGGAGGGCAATTTACTCAATATATTTCCAAAGAGATAAAGGTTTTTAGAGCCCAAGGATGTTCCTCAGGAAATCTGTGGATTTTTCTTTGACCACAGTCATAAATCCTATTCAAATGAACAGCCAGGGCTTCTCCTCATGTAGATAGTTTATGAGACAAAGATTTGAATCTGTCCACATAGATTATAAGTGTTCAGAGTGGTAACAGTGTCAGGCTCTAGGTTTTAAGCAATACCTAACATTATTGTTGCTGTTCTCAAAGTTTACCAGTAATTATGGAAGCAATGGATTTAAATCTCCCTCTACCTCATCACTTCCTATGAGACTGAGGGCAAGTCCCTCAACCTTCCTGGGCCTTGGCTTCCTCATCTATAAGATGAGGGCATTGAACTGAAGGGCCTTTGAGTCATCCTTCTAGTATTAAATCTATAAACCTATAAATAGTGGATTTTTATTGCTTAAGGAATATTGTATAAGCCCATAAAAGACTTGGAACTGATCCATTAAAAAATACGTCCCAATTACCTTATAGTTATTTTTGTGTGTGTATGTGTACACACATGAGCACACACACATGCTGTCATCCTTGACAGAACATAAGATCCTTTAGAGGGGGGTTTTTTGCCTTCTTCTTTAGCAGCCCCAGCACCTAGCATGATGTCTGACACACTGGAGGATGCTCATTGATTGATTGAGCGTGGGAGAAATTCAGTTTCCTCATCTGTAAAATGAAGGTGTTGGGTTAGATGACCTCCAAGGTTTCTTCTAGGTCTATATCTATAATCCTATGTTTCCTGTCCCTTCCCCATACAAAAATAAAATCCCTGAAGCATTATACTTGTTCATATTATTGTTGAGAGTTTATATTTCCTCTTTTGAAAACTAAGGGTGGTGTATTCTGAGAAGCTGAATATCAATTTTCTTCAAGTAGACTCCAAAGTGTCTAGGGAGATCTACTAAAGAAAGAGTGACTAGGTAGACAGACAGACAGACTTACTGGGTATTGCCATAGTGGGAGAAAAAAGCCGAGTGTAGAGCTATTTAGATGAAAGAGAACCTCTGGGACAAGGCATTTATTGGCTGATTGAATGGACAATTCTACCTAAGACTTCAGTAACCAAGGCATTTAAGACAAGCAAGTAGGCCAAATATAGTTTTCATAAATCATGTTCACATATATATATATATACACACATATCTATTTATATCTGTGTGTATACATGCATACATAAGCATGTATGTATATTCACTCATATGTATGTGTACATGCATGCCTTAAAGGAAGCTAAGATAGCCTCTTTAAAACCACATAATTCAGAATTATCTCTATGTGGTCAGGTATCATTTACAGGGCCAGAAGCTCAATTTTTTAAAACGATAAATGGGGCCATGTCTCAAAAGGTATGCCTAATTCTACTCCAATGGGCCCCTACTTGAATGCGAAGAAACAAGAAGGCTTCACCAACACTCCTCCAGAGTCAAGACTGGCTACCACACTGAGAAAATTTCTAAAGATTTTAGTGTGCATTCTGGGTCATCTCCAGCCATCCTGATGAATCTCTGGTCATTGGATTCAGATGGCTCTGGAGAAGAAGTGAGGCTGGTGACCTGCACAGCCCTCCCTCACGCAAAACAAAGAAGAAGTCATCATTTCTCTCATGGCATGGTCTTCATCAGCAACGAAGGATGAACACACACACACACACACACACAACGTTTTTAGTGTTGTTTTCCTTTACGTTATTGTGGTCATTGTATAAATTGTTCTTTGTCTGCTTACTTCACTCTGTACCAGTTGATACAAACTTCTCAAGTTTCTCTGACGTCTTCATATTTGTCATGTGTCATAGAACAATATCCATTACATTCACATGCAAAATTGTGTTCAACCATTCCCAAGTGACAAGCACCCACCTTCCTTCTAATTCTTCACTATTACAATAAGGTGCTGCTATACATATTTTTATATATATATATATAAGGTCTTTCCTTTTGTCTGTGAACTCCTTGAGGATATATGCCTAGCAGCAATATGGCTTTATCAATTTAATGTCTTTTGAAAATTTAATACCATTCTCCTCTCCCCATAATAGCTGGACCAGTTTCTAATTTCACCAGATACATTATTACACTTGTCTTCCCAGAGTCTCTCCAATATTTGACATTTTCATCTTCTGCCATATTTGCCAATCTTCTGCATGTGAGACAGAACCTCAAAGTTGTTTTAATTTGTATTTCTCTTGTTAGTGGTTCTGAGATTTCTTTCATATTATTGTTGAGAGTTTATATTTCCTCTTTTGAAAACTAAGGCTGGTGTATTCTGAGAAGCTGATTACATTACAGCTGTAGAGAAATGGCCTTTAAAGACAGAATGAGAGTGGGAGGCAATAGAGACTTGTGGGCATAGCTCGATTAGGGCAGTCTAGAGTCTTGGTTGTGTTATTCTTGTTTCTTTATGTGGGCTCTGTTGATTATCCCTCTTGCCCGGATTAATAATAACCACTACTGACAATTATAGAGCATTTTAAAGGCTTCAAAATGATTTACGTAAATTGTCTCATTCGAACCTCATGCCAGCTTTGTGAGTGTATCTTCCTAGGGACAAGACTTGTGGCTAGTATTGTTACCCTGTTTTTTCCAGAAGAAAAAATTGAGACTCAACTATCAACATTTGCCCAAAGCTCTTTATAACAATTTTAGCTGACATTACAGAGTGCCTGATTTTACTTGACCATCACAATTACCTTTTGAAATAGGCAATTCTGCATTATTATCCCCATCTTGCAGATTAAGAAACTGAGGCTCAGAGAGGCTAAATAACTTACTGAGGTCACAGAGCTAATAAATATTGAAGTTTGGGACTTGAAACCAGCTCTAATTCCAAGTTCAGTGAAATTTAGTTCCATTTTTTTTATTAACTACATCATGGCACCTCTTTATCCATGTTAAGAGGCCATCCCTTTAGAGGTATGAGACCTTCTAGGATATCTAACTCAACCTGCTAATTTTACAGATGAGGAGACTGAGGCCCAGAGAGCCAAAGTAACTTGACCAAAGTCATAGGGTTATTAAGTGTCAGAGTCAGGATTCTATGTCCAGTGCCTTGCCTAGAAGACCAGTGTACTATGACTGCTTCTCCTCTACCCTGTTTATCTGAATTGAATTTGTATTTTGTTTGTCATTGTAGACAAGAGCAGTGCTTTCACCAGACTGTTAGTTTTGATTCCTTATCTTAAAATCATGGGTTGGTAGAGAGAATTTGGGAGAAGACAGATGGGATGGGAAGAAAGTAGGGCAGCTGAGAAGAGCTTTTTCTAAAGTTTGTCCTTGGGACTGGACCTTAAAGTTATACTAACTGCACACACCCCTATGTCTCATCACATCATCGATAATTTTCTTCCTTCAAGGCCAAAGTATCACGCAGGATCTTTAGCTGCCACTAATCTGGAAAATCATTTTCCTGCCCTCTAGCAAATAGATGATAAATAGGTTTACTTAATGCAAATATGAGATACTTATTGTTTCACTATGCATTTTCACTGTGGTCATTAAATAGTATTTAGCCTTTCAGAGCTGCCAAAATACCCTTGAATGATTAACCAATTAATCCTCACAGCCCCCTTGGGGAGAGGCCAGGACATAATTTAGAGAAAGGGAAAGTCACAGAAAGATTTACTAGAGTGATTTTTAGCTAGTCAAAGATAGAGCCAGCAAGGGCAATTTTGAGACCACATGTACCAATATGCAATTTTGTCTATCTCCATGAAGCTTGGCCCAAGGCTTGAGCAAATAACTATTATAGGATGGCAGGAAAACCAATTTTGGTGGTAAGCACAGTGCCTGAAATGCCTGAGTCTCGTGGAAAGTCAAAGGTTCACAGATTTAAAAGTGAAAGGGAAATTTTTTGAGATCTATTAGGTCAATTCTTCCCTCCCTCCATTTTAGCCAAAGATAAAGTGGCAGAATGAGGATTTGAATCCAACTTCTCTGGTTGCTGATCTAGAACTTTCTCCACTATGCCACACTGCCTTCTAAGGAGAGGAACTGAGAAATGGTTGTTCAACCAATTCCAAACCAACAGGCATTGGCTGCCCACAAGAAAACTGTGGGAATCGTTAGCTCTAATTTGAGAGACAACATGTTGTAGTAAAAAGAGCCTTCACTCAAGAGTCAAAAAACTCTGGAGTCATAAGACCTTGGAGTTATAAGAACTGAATTCAAATCCTGGTACTTGAAAGAGAACAGGAACCAGAGAAGGATTTTCAGAGTCTGGCAAAGAGGAGGAAGGAGTGATGACATTGAGAACTGAGTCAGAAAAAATTAAAAGCCCCAGGGCAACCACTGAGAAGAGAAAGAGAAAGCAGAATGGAGGAGTAGTAGAGAAGGTCATTATTACCAACTCCACAAGCATCTTAGAGTAGAAGCCTTTGAGGAAAGTTTCCAGAAAAGGTCTTCTCTTTCCTCAACTTTCCCTCCTGGTCAATCAACAGACACAGTAATATACTCTACTGCTACTTGACTCAAATATTTCTAGTAACCCGAATTTTGCTAAAACCACCAGAAGTTGGACTTAACATGAACTGATGCAAAATGAAATGAGCAGAACAGGAACATTGTACAAAGTAGCAGCAATATTATGTGATGATCTACAGTGAATACTTTAGCTATTCTCAGCAACACAATGATCCAAGACAATTCTGAAAGAATTATGATGAAAGGTTCTGTCCATCTCTGGAGAAGGAACTGGTGGAAGAAACAGCAGTATGTAGCTCAAAAATTTCTTTATTTTATACTTTATTTTTCTTGGGGATGTTTTTGTCTGTTTTCTTTCACAACATGGCTTACATAAAAAATGTGTTTTGCATGATTCCTTATGTCAAATTGCTTGCCTTCTCAATGAGACAGGGAAGGGAGAATTTGAAACTCAAATATTAAAGTTATCTTTACATGTAATTGGGAGAAAAATAAAATATTAAATAAAAAATACCAGAAACCAGGGGCTCATTTAGTACTAGTTAAATGCAAATTAAGGCAGAGAGCCAAAACTTTGGCTAAATATTAGGAATTTTCCTAACCAGGGATTCAGAGTGAGTATGACTGGACTCTTAACTTTTAGTCTAACTGGACATCCAATGTAGTAGAAGATGGAACTATGTGGACTGAGAGACCATTATTTTGCATGTTAGCTTAAAATGAGCCACTTGTTATAACAGGCTATTAGAATTTCATTGGTGGCCACATCTCACTGCTAGTTCATACTGAGCTTGTTGTCCCCCTAAATTCCCAGATCTTTTTTCAAACTACCTTCTAATCATGCCTGCCTTATACAGCATTAATGAACTTGCTTTTTTAAACTCATGTGTAAGACTTATGTGTATCTTTATTGAATTTCTTCTCATTAGATTTGGCCCAATGCTCTAGCCTGTTAGGCTTATTTTAGATCCTGACTCTATCACCTATTTTATTACCTATTTCTCCTATCTTTGTGACATCTACAAATTTAATGAACATGCCATCTATGCCTTTATTCCAAGCATTGATTTAAATGTTATATAACACAGAATCAAACACAGATTTCCGAGGTACACTACTGGAGAGCTCCTGCCAAGTTGACATTGAATTACAAGTAATTATTCTTTGAATTAAATCATTCAACCAGTTTTGAATCCATCTAATTTTATTATCATGTAGTCAATAGATTTAAATATTTTAAAATATTAAAATGAGATACATTTTCAAATATTTTGTTATAATCTAGGTAAACCATATTAACCACATTACCTTAAGATGCTAATTTAATAACCCTGAAAAAAAAGGAACTTGGTTAGTGTAATTTGACTTGTTCTTGATGGTCATACTTATATGACATCTTTATAATCACCACTACCCTTTCTAGACCTTTGCCCACCATCTTTTATTATACATTCTAGAATTTCCCTAGGAATAGTAAGCCCATTGACTTACAGTTTACAAATTCTATTCTTCTCCTTTTTGTTCTAAATAGGAACATCTGTCTTTTTCTAATATTGTGGTACCTCTCCCATTTTTCATGATCTTTCATATATCACTGACAATATTCAACCATCATATTTACCAGTTCTTTCAGTAACCAAGGATGTAGATCATTTGGGACAGGTGACTTTGGAATTCAGCAAGGGGAAAAAGATGTTGCCATCTCCTTATTTAGTTTGCCGAATTTTCTGCTAGTCATTTTTGTTCTGTCATTTCCAGTGCTAAAGGATTTGTTTCTTCATGGTAGAAGAACAAAGACAAAATTAAAAAATTAAGCAGTAGTACCTTCTTTCTTGTCAGTTACCATTCTTCTCTTCACTTTCTTGTCAGTTACCATTCTTCCCTTCACTTTCTTGTCAGTTACCATTCTTCCCTTCACTTTCTTGTCAGTTACCATTCTTCCCTTCACTTTCTTGTCAGTTACCATTCTTCCCTTTACTCCAGAGTGGTGGTCTTATCTCTTCTCTGATCTTCTATCTCCTCCCACATACCCAACATAGCTGAAAAAACAATAACTCTTTTCCTGTCTTTAGCTTCTCTTGCCAGACTTTTTTACTGTTTCTGTTTAGCCAACAAACAGTAGCTTGGGAGGCCTGAATGAGAAAAAAGAAAGTACCACTAATTTTTTTCGTCTACCTCTGATACCTGCTAGAGGTTCTCTCCTTTAATCAGTTCTGTGGTTCTGCTATATACATTCCTTGGAGGACAAATGCTTCTGTCTCAGAGCATCTAGTTCCCTTCTCTTAGGAAGAGATACAAATTTAGTTGTGAGTTTTGTTTGGCACTATGTATACACTTGTTCTTTTTCTTTCCTTCCTCCTCTGTATAATACTCTTCTATTCTCCTACACCTACTAGATTGGAATAGTGGATAGAACATTGGCCATTAACTTGGGAAGACCTGAGTTCAAATCCTGACCCAGACATGTAAATAGATAGATGACTGTGGAGTAATCACTTGAAGTCTTTCAATCTCCATTAAAAAAATTTTTAAACATTCTTTTCTTTTAGAATTGAGTTCCAAATTCTCTCCCTCCCTCTCACTCCTTCCCCACTCAGTCATGAAAGCAAATGATATCAATTAATTATATATTTGAAATAATGCAAAATATATTTCCATATTAGCCATATTGCAAAACATAAAGAAATCAAGAAAGTTATACTTCAATTTGCATTCAGAGTTCATCGACTTTCTCTCTCTCTGAAGGTAAATAGAATTTTTTTTTTTATCACAAGTCCTTTGGAATTTTCTTGAATCATTGTATTGATCAAAGTAGCCAGACCTTTCAGAATTGATCATTATCACAACACTCATGTTACTGTGCACAATAATCTCCCAGTTCTTCTCACTTTACTTTACTTTACATTACATTCTCACTTCACTTTACTATTAGTTCATATAAGTCTTGCCATGTTTTTTTTATGAAACTACCCACTTTGACATTTCTTATAGCACAATAGTACTCCATCACAATTATATGCCACATTTTATTCAACCATTCCCCAACTAATGAGAATCACTTCAATTTCCAACTCTTTGCCACCACAAGAAGAGTTGCTATAAATATATTTGTACATATGGGTCCACTTGACCTATTCTGCTTTTTAAGGAGTTCTTCGGGGAATTTTTGTGTTTCTTTTACCATTAAGTCAATTCTATTTTTTTCTTAAGGTGTTATTTTCTTCAGGCTTTTTTATGCCTCTTTTACCAAGCTGTTAATTCTCTTTTCATATTTCTCTTGCATCACTCTCATTTATTTTTCCAATTTTTCCTCTAATACTCTTACCTCTTTCTTTAATTCTTCCAAGAATTCTTATTGTTCTTGGGTCCAATTAGCATGTGTCTTTGAGGTTTTGTTTGTAGCTATTTTCTACATTTATGTCTTTTGAGTTGGTATTGGTCTTCCCTGCAAACATAGTAGGTTTTTGTAATAAAATTTTTTTGTTGTTTTTTGTTCATTTTTCTAGCCTATTTCTTGACTTAGAACTTTATGTTAAAGTTGGGCCCTGTTTACCTGGGGGTGGGAAAACATTGTCTCAAGCTTTAGAAATTTTTGTGTTGCCATTTTCAGAGAGAGTCTACAAATTTTCAATGCTTTCAAAATGGTATGATATAGGGAGCGGTGTGGTCACTACTATCCTGGTCTATCTCTTGTCTTTGCCCAGGAGGGGCCCTAGCTCCCTATAGCCACAAAGGCTAGCACTCCTCTCTGCCTTGGAACTGAGACCCAGAGAGGTAACAATCAACACCAATTATACCCAGAGTCAACAAAGGGTCCCCTGTAATCTCTTTCTGACCAGTTGTCTAAATCTCTTACTGTCTTTAGGCTGAGAGCTCCTAAAGTTGCTGCTGTTTATGCTGCTGTTGGCAAGACTGCCTCCAAGGCTCACCAAAGGTGCTGCTGCCATACTCTGGGACTGGGTCTACCCCAGTGTCACAGACCTCTCCTGCTGACCTCCTAAGTTGTCTTAGAGTGGAGAAATGTCTCACTCTGAACTTGTATTGGCTCTAGCACTCCACAATTTGATTTGAGGAGTTATTTTAAAGCTTTTTGGAAGGGCATGTTGGGAGAGTTTAGCTGGGTTGGGAGAGTTCAGCTGGGTTGCTTCTTGTATTCCACTGTCTTGGTTCCTCCCCAGTCTCAGTTTCTTCATCAGTGAAATGGAGATAATCATGATAATGATAATAATAATAATAAATTTACTACACTGGATTATTGTGATGCTCAAATAAGATAACATATGCAAAAATCTCTGCAAACTTTAAGCTTCTATGTAAATGTTAGCAATCATTATTATTACCAGACTGTGTGTGTGTTCATCCTTCATTGCTGAAGAAGACCATGCCATCAGAGAAATAATGACATGACTTGCACTTGACTTTGTTCTGAGTGAGGGAGGGCTGTGCAGGTCACCAGCCTCACTTCTCCCCCAGAGCCATCTGAATCCAGTGATCAGATATTCATCAGGATGACTGGAGATGGTCCAAGATGAGGCAACTGGGGTTAAGTGACTTGCCTAAGGTCACACAGCTAGTAAATGTCAAGTGTCTGAAGTGGTTTTTGAATTCAGGTCCTCCTGACTCCTGCACTGGTGCTCTATCCACTGCACCACGTAGCTGCCCTATTACCAGGCTATTAGACTAGGAAAGAATGAGATTGATTCCTAAAATTCATACAAGAAAATCAATAGCATAGTCACATCACAGAAATACAGCCTCATGGATCTCGGAGAACCAGAATGAATGGGTCATCATCACCTATAGATCCTAGCAACTGATCCCCTAGTTGTACTACCTGGCTGATCTCTTTAATGCACAGAGCAGCAGGAGAAGCTGCTCACATCTACATTTTCACAATGTGAGCCTGGAGGCAGACATACCCCACTGCCATTTCCCACCTTATGACATTACAGGAGACAGTGCTGAGATACCTCTACTCTCCAAGTCATTTGTATTCATGAGTTCTTTTAATGCATTTTGTGCCCATATAATCTGGGACATATTTTTCGGGGCGGGGGGAAGAGGAGTAAAAAAGAAACACAGCATATGTGATCTTTAATTTTTTTAAAGGCTTCTTTTGGAAAAGGCTACAGCTCAAAGCACTTAAAAGATTATGTCATGGATGGAGTACATGCATTAATCATGAAGTTTTGTTAGGTTGAGGGGCTCTTTCAAATTTTGCTTGGAAAAACAATAAAACTTCATCCTTTTCAGGGACACTTAGCAGTACAAATTTTTCTCCTGTGTCCCATAATCTTTTCATCAGCAAGGGAGTGATCCTCTCTTGCTACAACTTCAAATTAATGTTTTTCCAAGTTGGGGTTTTGTGTAGCCCTCTTCCCATCCCATCCCCAATTTCTAGCTAATGCCTGCTTCCCTCCAAACACACACACACACACACACACACGCGCGCGCGCACACACACCACTGTCCTCTGTGGGCAATGACTCAGAGAAATGGTAAATGTGGGAGAAGAGGGTTGAAGTGTGGTCTGAGATTCATAGACATATTATTGCCCCAGAACTTTCCCTCATCTCCCATCAACCCAGACAGACAAATACTGTGTGTTGACCATCCTCACTCCCTCCCTTCCCAAAGAGAGTGCTTATGCCTTCTGAGTTCTCTTTCCTTCTAAGACCACCCTTGATGCTCATGCTAGTGTGATTTCAGGGGAATTTGACTGTATGTTAAGACTCAAAGGAACTCAGATTCCCCAGCAAAAGCAAAGCTCTAAACATTCACCAGAAGAAATAATAACAAAGAAAAATAAAGAAAAAAGGCTACAAGCTGCATCTAGGACCATACAGAAACACTTCCAGCAGCCTATGGAAGATCTGAGTGTCTCGCCCCGAATCCCCCAGGGCCTCACATCTGAGATCACCTCCTACTTATATTGTATACAGCTTGCATGGACACAGTTATTTCTTTATGTGTCTCCCATATGCTCCTTAAGGACGGATGCATTTGAGCCTCTCTCTGTACCCCCAGTTCTGAGGGGAGTGCCTAGGTCCATAGCAAGCATTTAATAAATGTTTGTTGATTGACTAACTGGGCTCTGGGGCTAGAAAGAAAAATGACAAACAGACCTTTCCCCCAAGGATCTTGCATTCTATTGAGGGTTTTGGCATTTACCAAAAAATAAAATAAAATAAAATAATAAACACAGGATAATTTTAGGAGAGAAATTACTAAAAACTAAGGGGATCGGTAAAGGCTTCATATAGGAAGAGGCAGAAGTGATGAGAAAGTGCATTCCAGGTATGGGGGACAGCCTATGCAATGGTATGGAGGTGGGAGATTGTTTAGGAAATAGTAAGTAAGCCATTTTGGCTGGAATATAGTGTGTAAACTGAAAGATATGAAATGATCCGGGAAAGGTAGGCTGGAGTCACATGATAAAGTGAGGACTTTAAATGTCAGACTGTGCCATTTAGCTACTGAAGCTTCTTTTTTCTTTTAGCTAAGGGGCATGGTGCGTTGAGGGGGGCAACAACCAGAGTTAAGTGATTTGCCCAAGATCACACAACTGGTAAGTATCTGAAGCTGAATTTGAATTCAGGTCCATCCAGACTCCAGGGCCAGTGCTCTATCCACTGGCACCATCTATGCCCCAGCTACTGAAGTTTACTGAATGGAGGAGAAGCAGGGTCAGAATTTTATTTTAAGAATGCTACACTGGCAACCATGTGAAGAATGGATTACAGAGGACAGAGAATGGAACTCAAGGTTTCACATCAACATAGTCCAGGTGAGATGTAAAGGAGAAAAATCACATACTCTGAGAACCAGGCTGTTTCTGATCAGGCAGATTTTCTATTGAAAATGAAAGGGAAGAAGTAAAATAGAAACGTATTTCCACTGAGCAAGATATACCCAGGTATCACACAGGAAGAAAAATGTCAGCAGAGATAATTTTGAAGATTTTGTCATGGGAGCCCAGAATTGAAATTGATATCACTGAATACTGAGGTGAATCCTAGTAGACTCAATCCCCCTCAATGATTCACAGCAGTTTAATATGTTCATCTAAAGCTGTAACAAACTTCAGAACTCATTTAGTCCAATGTCATTCCTTTTACAGATGAGACACTAAGGACCAGGAAAGTTAAATGGTTTGTCCAAAGTCACAGGAATGGTTAAGTATCAGTGGTAGGATTTGAACGTGGGTCCATCTGATTTGAGTGTTAATGCTCTTTGCATTGTAACACAATGTCTATTAGGATATCTTCATCATCAGTTCTAAATTATCACTCACAAATACTTCCTATAACCCTTTGGTTCAATCCCACAGGATTCCTACGGACCTACAAATAAATTCAACTTCTTGCAGACCCACATAGAAGGTAAGCTCTCAGACTCTGGTCTTTACAACACAATTACAACAAGCATTTTGGGTCTATTGCCAATAAACCTCTCACTTGAGACAGAACAAGGAGTAATGAAATAATCTGTCACTCTGCATAGCTGAGCAGCCCATCCCTGCAGATCCTGGTATGTTCATTCAGCTACCACAAAACTCTTTTTCAATTAAAGGAACAGACAAATTAATTTTCCTTTATCTGAAGGAAGGTCACAATTCCTCCAGGTTTTGGGGGGAAATGATAGGGATGTGAATAGCCTGAGGAGTTAACTGTAATCCACCTCCTCTATAGACCCGGGTCTTTTTCCTTGGAGTTGGATTTCACTGGGAGCTTGAAGTCACTGAAATCCCAGGTCCTCAGGCAGAATGACGATGTCGATAATTATTCTCCTGAACTTTGGTGTAATTTACCGCTTCTCCCTGTGTCTTCATGCAGGCAAGCAGCCCCAAATGCAAATGCTATGAATACTTTCATTAAATCATCTTTTTTATGACTGTATAATTTCAGTAATTAAAACCTTTACTAATATATTCTATAAAGCAGGAAGAATGTTACACTAATGTATGGTCCTTATGAATTTTTTAAAACTGAAGTTGATGTTGGCTCAACCTGCCTTGTCACAGTTTAAGAGTTTAGAAAACAGGAGGGGGAATTACATCAAATCCAATTTTGAATTAATGTAAACTTGTTACTATTCATTGTTGCTTTTTGTTTTGTTTCTCTCTCCCCAACTGAAAAGGCATCCAGAAGGAATTTGCATTTTCTTGTTCAAGTTTCAAACCCTATCTTGCAGCTGACATAAACCCTGAGTTCCAAAATGTGGCTTGTGGGCTGTGTATGTGTGTGTGCGTATTTGTGTGTGTGTGTGTGTTTAAGTAAGACACAGTCTTCAGATCTTTAATCAGAGAAATGAGAGCAAGAGGAACAAATCTACAAGTCATATGGTAGTCATGGTCCAGCATGATTCTGAGATTTGGTCCAAGTGACTTTATGTGATTTCATAAGCTCATGTTTCAGTAAATCTTTTCTAACACTGAAGCCTGTTTTCACTTCTTTGATACACACAAAACACACCAACTCTTCCCAGCCACCGCCAAACTATACTGCTTGTACTCCGATTATCTTCTTGATCCTTCTCCCATAGAACTTGACCCCTTACCTACAACCCTAGCACCCTGGGCCCAGAAGATGAGCTTTCACCTTGTTTTGTCTGGACCCAGGACACTGCATGGCTTTCTGGGGATTGCCAAATCATGGCTTGGGTATCTTCCTAGCTCCCCTTTATGAGTCATCTTCCCTCATCAAATATAAGCTTTTTGAGGCTAAGGGCTGTCTTTTTTTGTATCGACAGTTTTTGTGTCCTCAGTGCCAAGAACAGTGGCTGGATTAAACATTTAAAAAATATTTTTCATTCATTCATTCATTCATTCATTCATTCATTCATTCATTCAGCCTTGATTTCCACACCACAAACAAATCTGTTTCTGTGAATTAACTTTTTGGAATACAAATAGCTTTAATTACATCACATAATCATTGAATGTTAGAGGTAGAAGGGACCCCAGGGCCATCTAGTCCAATCTCTACTGGAGAGCATCCCCTTCTACAATAATGCTGACAAAAGAGGCCTTCCAGGTTAACCTTGAAGACATTCTCCTAAAGTAGGAGATAGCTACAGTTGTTAGGAATTTTTTTCCTTATACAAAGCATAAATCTACCTCTTAGTAGCTTTCATCCCTTCTTCCCAGCTTTGTCTTATCTAACCCAGCAGAACATATCTAAACCCTCTTTCACATGACAGCCCTTGAGATGCTTGAAGGCTGCCATCTTGGTGATCCTTCACCTCTGATGTCATTACACAAACCCCTTTCTTCGCCTCTCACTGCTCACTCCCTTGCTGCCCCCATCACCCTACCCTATCTAATACTCTAGAGCTGCCCGTCCTTTTCACTGTGCTCTCTGGAATATTGTTGTGTGGTTAACAAGCTTGTTTATATCTTAAATCTTTCTCTTCATGCATTTTATCTTCTAGATCTCATTGACTCCTGACTCCCTCCTCATTCAGGCCCCACCCCCAGTCATCCATTTCAGCATTGGTTGCACTTTCACTCACTCTCCCCAATTCACAGTTAAGGTAAGAGAATTGCAACACTCCTTGCTCCCCATTGCCACTTATAGGCTCTTCTTCTATCTCCAGCACTCTTTAATCTTTCCTCTTTTGAGGTT
The DNA here is from genome assembly GCA_023548195.1 of Bettongia penicillata ogilbyi. Classification (NCBI taxonomy): domain Eukaryota; kingdom Metazoa; phylum Chordata; class Mammalia; order Diprotodontia; family Potoroidae; genus Bettongia; species Bettongia penicillata. The sequence continues at coordinate 1,276,203 of JAJHZJ010000526.1, read as the reverse complement.
CATTCAAATTCTGGTAGATATTGTCCACAGACCTCCAAGAAACTCCCCTTCTCTCTTAATGATTTCAGTGCCTGGTTCACAGTCTTTTTTTCCTACACAACTCCTGCCCTCATATTAGAGCACTTCAACATAGATTTTGATAATCTCTCAAATACTCTAACCTCACATTTCTCCAACTTGCTCATTTCCCCCACTCCACCTCATCCATACACAGAGATGGTCATATCTTTGACCTTGTCATTACCCACATCCACTCCATTTTATGAACTCTGAAATTCCCATATGATCACAATCTGTTATTATTCCACTTCTCCCTCTGCCTTGAAAACTCACACCCTGTTTTTTGTCCTCATTGTGACCTCTAATCTCTTGACCCCTTTGTCTTTTCATGGCCTACATGAAAAGGCCATCAAAAGGCCATTTTTATCAACCCTAACTTGGCTATAGCCCTCTTAAAGTCTTAGTGAACCCCTTCAACTATACACTATACTCTTCTCCTGAATTCCATGTTATATCAATCATCTTGCCTGTCAAGTCTCAGTCCTAAATTATTCCCATCATCTACTGTCTTTGCTAAAAAGATCTCAAGAAAATTACAAAATTGTGCTGAATGGATCCACTACAATTTATTTTACTCAGTCAGGCCCTTTCCATGGCAAGATAATCCTTTTACATCTCCCTAAATGACTCATTATCCCACTCACTATGATGGCTTTTGCAAACCTTTACATCCCTCCTCAAACTCCTACATCTCTCCCTCACTTCAGCCACTCAACTGAGAACATTTGTCATCTCACTGAAAAAAATGAGGCCATTCACCAAGAATGGCTTCTCCACTCCTCCTCAATTCACATCTCACAGATACCTTCTACCACTATATCTGCCTTTACCCCTATCTCATATAATGAGGTAGCTTTTCCCTTAGCCAAAGCAAACCCCTCTCTATGCTCAAGTGATCCCCTTTCATCCCATCTCATCCAACGGATTGCTTCTTCCGTCATCCCCACATTCTCAGTCTCCAATTTCTCTTTGTCTAGTAGCTATTTCCCTCTTCCCTCCAAATATGTGTCAATCATCCTATAAAACTCTCATTTGATCCATCCATCCCTGTTACCATTTGTCCCATATCTCTCCTCTCTTTTGTGGCTAAGTTCCTTGGGAAGGTTCTCTCCAATAGGTGCCTCCAAGTCCTTTCTGTCTTTCTCTTCTTAACTCTCTACAGTCTGACTTCTAACCTCATCATTCAACCGTAGCTGCTCTCTCTAAAGTTACTAATGATTTCTTAATTGCCAAATCCAATGGCCTCTCCTTAATCCTCATCCTTCTTAACCTCTCTACAGACTTTAACACTGTCAATCATCCTTTTATCTCTTGACACTCTCTTCTCTCTAGAAGAAGCCTCTACTCTTTCTTTTTTTCTCTTATGTATTTGAACATTTTTCAGTCTTCTTTGCTAGATCTTCATTCAGGTCACACCCACTAATTGTGGCTATCCCACAGGATTCTGTCTGGGTCCTCTTCCCTTCTATATCTATACTATTTCATTCAGTGTTCTCATAATCTCCCATGGTTTCAGTTATCATCTCTAGGCAGATGATTCTAAAATCCACTTATTCAGCCCTAATTCCTCTGCTGAGCTTTAATCTTACATCTCCAACTGCCTGTTAGAATTTTGGACTGAATATCCCATAGACATTTTAAACTCAACTTGTCCAATACCTTCTCCTCCAAATCATGTCCTATCTGAATTTTCCTGTTACTGTGGAGGGTATGACCAACTACCCAGTCATCCAGGCTGGCAACTTAGTTATCATCCATGACTCCTCAGTCTCTCATCCTCCATTTCCATCTATTGCCTAGGTCTGTTGATTCATAACAGCTCTTAAACATGTCCATTCTGTCCTCTGACACTGCCAACACCTCAGTGAAGACCCTTGTCACCTCACACATGGATTTTTGCAATAGCCTTCTGCTTGGTCTCCTTGTTGTAAGGCCCTCCCCACTCTGGTCCATCCTCCACCCAACTACCAAAGTGGTCTTCATAAAGTACAGTTCTAACCATCTGGTGTCATGCTGCTGAAAGGAGTAATAAACTACCCAATAAACAATAAACTCCAGGAGTTCCCTATCACCTTCAGGATCAAATATGAAAGACTTTGCTTGGCATTCAAAGCCCTTCATAACCTGCTCCCCCTCATTTTCCAGTCTTCTTACAGTCTAACCCCACACACACATGCACACCCAGTGATCCAGCCATGCTGATCTCCTTGCTGTTCCTCACCAAGAAACTTCATCTTAGGGGGTGGAGTCAAGATGGTGGAGTGAGAGCAAGTACTCACCTAAGCTGTAAGACAAACTCCTTCAGATACCTCTAAAAAGAGAATCTGAACAACTTTTAGAGTGGCAGAATCCACTAGACCGAGTGTGGCAAATTTCCAACCCAGGACAGCCTGGAAGGTCAATGGGAAAGCTCTGTTGTGTGGGGTTGGAGAAGCACACAGCCCACAGGCTGTACCAGCACAGATCTCATGAGTCCAGTGGAACTGAGAGAGAGAGAAGTGCAGAACCCCAGGTAACTGCAGCAGCCACTACTGAGACTATCAGCTCACAGATTAAATGTCTGTAAGTCACCTACTTGAACTTCTGGGAGCCAAGATGGCAGAATGATCTGTAAATGCTATCCCTCTTCCCTTGAAAAACCCAGAGAATATTTCCCCGAGAAAAGTCCTGAAACAATGGAATCAGCCGAAGAGGTAAACAATCTTTTAGCCCATGAGGCTAGGAAAAGTTTCAAAGGGGAGGGTCTCTCTTGCTGTGACTGAAGGGGACTAGGCAGGACTGGTCTCAAGTCCAAAGAGCATTCTTGGAAGGGCTTAAGAAGGATTTTAAAAGCCAAATTAGAGAAGTAGAAGAAAAACTGGTCAATAGTTTTAAAAATGTGAAAAAAAGAAATCACAGAAGAATTTAAAAAGACAAATAGACAAATGGACAAATGGAAAAGGAAGCACAAAACCTAACTGGGAAAACTGGACAAATGGAAAAGAAAGGGCAAAAACCTAACTAGAAAAATTAACTCCTTACAAGGATCAATTGGGTAAATGGAAAAGGAGATGCAAAAGTTAACTGAAGAAAACAACCTATTAAAAATTAGAATTGGACAAGTAGAAACTAATGACTCTATGAGAGAGACATCAAGAACCAGTGAAACAGAATCTAAAAAAGAAAAAAATAAGAAGAAAATGTAAAATATCTCATTGAAAAAATAACTAACCTGGAAAAGAGATCCTGGAGAGAAAAAAAATCTAAGAATTACTGGTCTACCAGAAAGCCATGATGGAAAAAAGAGCCTGGACAATATCTTCCAAGAGATCATCAAGGAAAACTACCCAGAGGCCCTAGACCCAGAGGGCAAAATAGCCATTGAGAGAATCTACCAATCAACTCCTGAAAGAGACCCCAAACTGAAAACACCAAAGAACATTGTTGCCAAATTCCAGAACTATCAAGTGAAGGAGAAAATACTGCAATCAGCAAGAAAGAAACAATTCAAATATCAAGGAACTACAGTCAGGGCTACATAGGACTTTGCAGCTTCTACATTAAAAGACCAGAGGGATTGGAATATGATATTCCATAAGGCAAAGGAACTGGGACTACAATGAAGGATCAATTACCCAGTAAAATTGAGCATGATATTTCAGGCAAGAAGATGGACATTCAATGAAATAAAGGATTTCTAGACTGATCTTTCTGATAAAAAGGCCAGACCTCAATAGAAAATTTGATCTTCAAACATAAATCTCAAGAGAGGCATGAAAAGGTAAACAGGGAAAAAATCTTGTTACTCAATATGGGCAAACTGTTTACATTCCTATAAGGGAAGATGATATTTGTTAATCTTGAGAATTATATATTGATTGTGATATTTAAAAAGGGTATACATAAAGGGGGTGGGTATAAATTAAAATGATGTGATGATAAAAATGTGATTTAAGGTTGCAAAGGGATTGCAATGGAAGATGTGAAAAGGATGAGGCAGAAAAAGGTAAATTACATGAAAGGAAGAGGCACAAAAACATGTTACAGTAGAGGGAAAGAGGAGAGGGAGGCGAGCATTGTTTGTAATTACTCTCACCTGATTTGGTTCAATAAGAAACTCAGTTAAGTATAGAAATCTAGCTTTATAAGCAGTAGGAGGGGAAAGGGGAAAGAAAAGGGAGGGGAAGCTAAAAGGGAGGGAAGAAGTAGTAAGGAAAAAGGAGAGTAAAAGGGAAGGGGACTAAAAGAAGAGAGAGAAGACTGAGGGAGGTGGTGGCCAAAAATTAAAACTCTATTGTGGAGGGGAAGGGAGAATTAAAAGCATAAACAGAGGGGAGGGGAAAAGGATGGAGGGAAAGATACATAATCATAACTGTGAATGTGAATGGGATGAACTCTCTCATAAAACGGAGATGGATTGAAGAGTGGATTAAAAACCATAATCCAACAATATGATGTTTACAAGAAACACATTTGAAATGAGGGATACACACAGGGTAAAGCTAAAAGGTTGGAGCAGAATATATTGTGCTTCAGCTGATGTAAAAAAAGCAGAGTTAGCAATCCTAATCTCAGACAAAGCAAAAGCAGAAATAGATCTAATCAAAAGAGATAAGGAAGGAAACTATATCGGGCTAAAAGGCACCATAGACAATGAAGCAATATCATCGCTAAACATATATGCAACAAGAGGTATAGCATCCAAATTCTTAGAGGAAAAGTTATAGAGAGTAAAACTATACTAGTGGGGGTTCTCAACCTCTCCCTCTCTGAACTTGATAAGTCTAAAGTCAAAATAAACAAAAAAGAAGGAGGTGAATAAAACTCTGGGTAAGATAGATATGATAGATCTCTGGAGAAAACTGAAAGGGGATAAAAAAGAATATACCTTTTTCTCAGTGTGTGTTGGCACATATAGAAAAATTGACCATGTACCGGGGTGTAAAAACCTCACGATTCAGTGCAGAAAGACTGAGATAGTTAATGCATCCTTCCCAAATTATAACGCAATAAAAATTATATGTAACAAAACACCATGGAAAGATAGACCAAAAATTAATTGGAAACTAAATAATCTAGTCTTAAAGAATGAGTGAGTTAAACAACAAATCAAAACAATCAACAACTGCATTCAAGAGAATGACAATAATGAGACAATCTACCAAAACTTATGGGATACTGAAAAAGCAGTTCCTAGGGGAAGTTTTATATCATTGAAGGCCTACATGAATAAAATAGAGAAAGAGGAGATCAATGAATTAAGTATGCAGCTGAAAAAGCTAGAAAAAGAACAAATTGAAAATCCCCAAGTAAATATCAAATTAGAAATACTGAAAACCAAAGGAGAGATTAACAAAATTGAAATTAAGAAAACAATTGAACTAATAAATAAAACTAAGAGTTGATTTTATGAAAAAACCAATAAAATTGATAAACTTTTAGTCAATTTGATTTAAAAAAAGAAAGAAGAAAACCAAATTACCAATATCAAAAATGAAAAGGATGAACTCACTTCCAATGAAGAAGAAATTAAAACAATAATTGTAAATTACTTTGCCCAACTCTATGCCCCTAAATTTGACAATCTAAGTGACATGGATGAATATTTTTTAAAAAATAAAAATTTCCCAGATTAACAGAAGAGGAAGTTGAATACTTAAATAACCCCATCTCAGGAAAAGAAATTGAACAAGCCATCAAAGAACTCCCTAAGAAAAAATCTCCAGGATAAGATGGATTTACAAATGAATTCTATCAAATGTTTAAAGAACAATTAATTCCAATACCCTTTGACCCAGCAATATCGCTTCTAGGACTGTATCCTAAAGGGATCATAAAAATGGGAAAGGGTCCCACATGTACAAAAAATATTTGTAGCAGCTCTCTTTGTGGTGGTGAAAAACTGGAAATCGAGGGGATGCCCATCAACTGAGGAATGACTGAACAAGTTGTGGTATATGAATGCAATGGAATACTATTGTGCTATGAAAAATGATGAACAGAAAGACTTCAGGAAGGAATTACATCAACTGATGCTGAGTGAAAGGAGAAGAACTTTGTACATAGCAACAACCACAGTGTGAGAGGAATTTTTCTGGTAGACTTAGCCACAGCAATGCAAGGACTTAAAAAATTCCCAATGGACTCTTGAGGCAAAATGTCATCCACATCCAGAGAAAGAACCATGCAATTGGATCACAGAATGAAGCAGACTATATTCTCTCTTGTGTTCTGTTTTTGTTTGAGTTTTTTTTCATGGCTTCTCCCATTCATTTTAATTCCTCTATGCAATATGACTAAGGTGAAAATGTATTTAATAAGAAGGTGTGTGTAGAACCTATACAAGATTGCATGCTGTCTTGGGGAGAGAGAGGGGGAGGGAAGGGGAGAAAATCTAAGAAATGTGGAAGTGATTGAAGAAAACTGAAAGCAAATAAATTAATTTAAAAAAAAGAATTCTGAAAAAATAAAAAACTTTCAAAAAAGAAACTCCATCTTATGATTCTGAATATTTTTCACTGGCTCTCTCTTCTGTCTGGAATTCTCTCCCTCTTTATCTCTATCTTCTGGTTTCCCTATCTTCCCTCAAATTGCAGCTAAAATCCCATTCTGTACTGGAAGCCTTTCCAAGTTCCCCTTAGTTCTAGCTTTTTCCATCTGTTGTTTCGGTGTATCCTGTCTATAACTTGTGTGTACATAGTTGTTATGTTGTCTTCCCCATTAGAGTGTGAGTCTCTTGAAGGCAGGGACTGTCTTTTGCCTTTCCTTGTATCTGCAGTGCTTAGCACACGGTGTGTGAGACATAGTAGACACCTACTTTTTAATAAATGTTTTCTGACTGGTGGCTATCATGCCCCTGGAAAATCTCTTCTTTTCCACACTCACCCATGCCTTCATAGACTACTCCCTCAGGAGAAGGTGCTGTAGTATCCTTGAGGGCAGAGATTTCAGTTTCGGTCCTTTATCCTTGGGTCTTGCATAGAATCTTGACCTTAGCAGTCACTAAAATATGTGTTTGTTGAATTGAAATAAATTTTTCAGACTGAAGATCCTTTGTTGTTTTAGCTGCTCTTCATATGGCCTGTTTTGCACTTTTTTCACTATCATGTTTGTCCTCCTCTGGATGTGCTCTAGCTTGTCAATACCTTTCTGAAATGTGTCTCCTATAATACAGAAATGTGTCTCCTAAATATAGAAACCCCAGATGGGTTGTGAACAGGCTGAAGTACATGGGGCTTATTATCTCCCTTATCTGAGACACTGTACTTCAACATAGCCTGGGATTAAACCAGGTGTTTTGTTTGTTTTGTTTGAGTGTCAAGCTAATAAAAATCAATAAATGATTATCAAGTACTTACTATATACCAGGCAATGTGCTAAGTGCTGGGAGATACAGGGAAAGACAAAAATAGTCTTTCCCTCAAGGAGCTCCCATTCCATCGTAGGAGACAGCATGTATATGTAAATACTCCTTGGACCCTCTCTCCTAACCCATGTTCCGATTGACAGCTTGACTTCTCCCTTTAGTGTTCTAGGGCTAATTCTAAGAGATTTTTGGCTTCCTATATTTTCACTTATGATCCTTCATCCAGAATGGATTAACCAGTTGATATCAATTGACTTTTACAATCTCATATTTACTGAGATGTATAGCAAGGATAGAAGTGACAAAAACATCCCTTAGGTTGGATATACTCTCTCTTCTGCACATATAATCCCTGTGGAATAAGGGCTCAATCTCAAAATACAAAAGTAGTCAGGGACACGCAGAGAATACATGGGGCCAAGGGGTGCCTTCCAACTCCTGGCCTGGAATCTTTTTCTCCCTTCAGGGAGTCTCTACCAAGTTCACTTCTGGGTATGTCATTGCTGATGGAAGGGTTGGACCCTTGCTCAAATGGTCTAGCTCCTTAGAGTATGTGGTGTGTTAGTGGATAGATCCATCTACTTCCAGACTAGATGCTTCTCAGGGCTAGCTACCTGCTAGATTCAGTTATTGCTGCTATCAATTTGAGTCATTGAAGAATTTCCTGATAGCTCTTCTGACATTCTGAAGCTCACCGTGTCTAGCCTGGTCCCTCTCCAACTAAAGAAACAAAATAGAAACCCTCATTTTAGATATGTGAAAATGGAGCCTCCCTGGTTGTAAGGATCATTTGATTCTCTGTATTTGAGCCCCAGCCCCTACTGATAGTACCTGGCACATTGTAGGCTCTTAACTAAAGCTTGTTTATTGATCAGCAAAGTGTAACAAGGTGAGTAGAAAGAAAGCAAATGTTCAAAGGATGCCTATTACCTAGACCCTGCCATATAAAAAGGCAACAGAACTTTATGCAATGAATACAGCTGTCAAATAGCTGGAGTAGTCAGAAGTCTTGTCATTATTATACTTTTGTCAATATCCTCAAAAAGCACATCGGGATATATATATATCTGCTGAGTCTAATTGAAAACTTTCATTTAAAAGCAGATAAACTCTTTTCTTCCAAAGGTACTATTTCCAGTGTTCAATTCAAATTTCATCATGACAAACTCAAAGGATTGTCTTTATTATTTTGTTTATACTAATATTCTTCTAGATAGATAAGTGACCCATTTGCTGGGACTTAGAAATATACAAATTTTAGTATAAGAATTTGTCTCATAATGGTATGGATCATAATAACTATGACCTGTAGCTATCATTATTAAGTTGTCTTTCTTCCCTCCTTTCTTCTTTCCTTCTTCCCATAAGCATTTATTTAGCACCTACCATATGCAACGCACAGTGCTTACTAAACTGAAAAAGTCGTTTTTCAGGTGAGAATCCAATGTTCATTCACTCTAAAGTGAGTGTGGAAGAAGGTGACCAAGTAGAAAAGTCCCTTAAGATCATGCCATCATGTTAGAGACTGGTCAACAGAATTGAAGATGTTTGCCCTGGAGAAGAGAAGATGTGAAGGAGAAATGATGGCTGCCTGTCCATTTTTGAAGGGCTACCATGTGGATGAGGGATTATTCTTGTACTACTTCTCCCAAGAGGGGAGAACTAGGAGAAATGAGAGGAGGTTGCTAAGAGGCGGATTTAGGCTTAACATAAGAAGAAAAAAGATCTTCAACAATTAAAGCTATCTGATTGACGAGCAAGCCAAGACATCATCCAAGTGATACCATCAGTCTTCTTTGAGAATGAAGGATCGTCATCATCATCCTCAACAAGAACAGTAACAGCAGCCTGCAAGTAGATTGGGCTATCTTGGGGCATAATAGTTTTCCCTTCCCTAAAGGCCTTCAAGTAAAGGTTGGATGACTATTTGTTAGGATGTCATAGAAAGGATTTGTGGTCATGTTAGGGTTCATTCAATGGCTTCTGAGGTCCCTTTCAGCTCTGAAGTCTTATGATCTGTGATCATTTAAGAGTCATTTATCAAAACCTACTGTATGTAATTACTGTGGAGATGTAAAAAAAGCCAAGATCTTTGAAGAATTTTTCATCTAGTTAAGGGGAAAGTGGGTAAAGTCTTAATGATGATTTAATCCAATTGGTAGTATTCAAGACTTCTTGTATGTCCTTATGCTTTATATCTTGCTATCTGACCTAACTTGATATACTGGTCTACTCAAGTGATATTTTATGCTAGTTCTTGCTGCGACTAGATGCCTGTGCCATTCTCTGTTTGTCTTTTGCTTTCCTATTTCTTCTCTGACTTCCTTGGTCCAAATACAATTACCTAGAATGCTTGCTGACCCATGTCCATGTCCCACTTTCCTAGTGTTATCTCCTTTCCATATACTAACTATAGAGGAAAAAGTCCTGGCTCTTGGGTCAGAAGGCATAGGTTCAAAAGCTATCTATGATTCATAATACCTGTGTGTCCTTGGATGAATCACAACTTCCTTGAGTCTCCATTTCTACGTATGTAAAATGAGGGGCTTGGACTAGATGGCTTCTAAAGTCCTTTCATTTTGTAGATCTGTGATCTCCTGATATTGACAAGGCTAAGTTTTCTAGCATATGCATATATTCTTACCCCTAACTTCTTATACATACACTCCTCAGATTCTTTTCCCCATCTTTCCTGGTTATCTAGGAATCTACTGGTATTTTATGAGCAGGACTTTACATCTCCTTTTATTCACCCACCTTCTTCTTCCCATTTATCCTCAGGCTCAGAAATGTTTTCTATTTTCTTCTTACTCTACTTTCTTTTCTCACACTCTCTCCTTGACATTCTGCAATACCATTTCTTTCCTCACAACTCTAGAAATGTGTTTTGATGGTAACACTCTTAATGAATTGCAAAGATGGAAAGCTGGGAAAGGAAGGCTATTGAGACCTGAAGAACAAGTGAGTGCATTGTTCTTTGTCATCAAAAGTCTTAGCGTCAGAAGAGTGTTATATATATGAACTACCAAAAAGCTGATTGTGAATAAAGCTAAAAGCCTCCTCTCATTCCTTCTCCTCGGCTGCTTCTTACTGATACTTCTCTGACCTTGGATTACATGATATTTACCTAATTCTGGTTCTTTAATCTCAAAGTAATTCCTTAAGGGAGACCATTTTCAGTCATCCTATATCTTGCCACTGGGCCCAGATGGCTCCAGAGGAGAGACTGAGGCTGGTGACTGCACAGACCTCCCTCACTTAAATCTAATTTACTTGCAAGTCATGACATCACCTTCTTGATGTCAAGGTCCTCTTTGAGAACAAAGCACAAGCAACAGTCAATAATCTGTGAGTAGTAAAGCTGTCCCACCGGGGACCCAACTGGCCAGTTCCACTTGGACAACTCAGCTCCTCCCTCCTTTCTTTCTTTCTTTCCCTCCATCCACCCTTCCTTCCTTCCTTTCTTCCTTCCTTCCCCCTCTCTTTCTGTCCCTCTTTCCTTCTCTCCCTCACTCATCTCCTTTTGTCTACATAGGGAATCATACCCTTACCTGCAGGTGTTCTTCCCAAAGGAATATAATTTTTTGTTGCTGAAACCTTGCAAGATATTTTGGGGTTTATGGGCTATATTTCTTTTTAAGGACCATGCCTTAAACTCAAATCACTCTCTCACTGATTTGCAAACAATTGGTTCCAGTCCAAGTCTTACTTGGTCATTGTTTAGATTCTGATGGCTCAGAATAAGTCAAAGAGCAATTTTTTCTACTCTGGCCAGAAACCCTTAGGGTTTACCCCTTCCAGATTGATTTTTTTTTGACTCGGCAAAAGAAGTCATTCTTTGCCTCATTTCTTACCTAGCCTTAATCACTGAATAGGTGTTGCCTCAGACAAATTGAGACATGTTAAAGACCTTAGCTTAAAAAGGCCAAGGTCTCCCACTGCATCCAGACCTATGTCCAATGGTCTTAATCTATATTTTGTCACTGGACCCAGAAGACTCTGGAGGAGAAAGTGAGACTGGTGACTTTGCACAACCCTGACTCATTTAAATCCCACTTGCAAGTCATGACATCAACTCCTCAATGTCATGGTTTGCTTTGAGAACAAAGGACAAATAGCACTTACTCCAGGAATTCTCACTAGTCCTCTTTTTCTATAATCTCTCAATTATGGGCATGGTCCAAGACCATCTTTTTGCTGACTAAAATAACCTTCAAAACTGTACTAAGAGCAAAAAAGGATTTCTCTGCCCTCAAAGAACTTACTTGGGGACATAACTTTAGGCAGAGAAATAAATGCAAAATAATTTGGAGAAGGGTAAAGCACAAATAACTGGGAAGATTAGAAAATGTTTAGGGTAGGAGGTGGGAGCTATGCTGAGCCTTGAAGAAAGTTCAGAGGTCCAAGAGGTAGAGGTGAAGAATGAACGGATTCAAAACTTAGAGCTCACCTTGACCGAAGATATAGAGACAGGAAATGAAGAATAGTTAGCCAACCAGTTTTTCTGAAACAAATAGTGTGTGAAAGGGAAATTGGAACCAGATGATGTAGGTTTTAAAATGCCAAGGTGAAATTAATGGTTTGGTCTAGAGGTAATAAGAAATCATGAAATAGAGAGCCATTTTTAGCAGGTACATGGTATAGTCAAATCTGTGTCTTAGGAAGATTATTTTGGTCCTTCTTTGGAGAGTGAGTTGGAGAGGAGAGAGATTAGAAGCAGGGAGATGCCTTAATAGTCTATTGTAATAATGTAGGTGAGGGGTGAGTGTCCTTCAGTTTGAAGTTAGATGAAAGTTGGTAGAAAGTAATAAAAAGTGTGGGCTATACAACTACCCTCAAATTTCTTTTTTCATAATTACTATCTTTTCTTCTCTAACCTTGGATCTGGGAGAGCTGAATTGTCTAAAAGATGTTTATAATTACTTGCACTGCACTGCAGAAAATTAATCAATCTCAAATTTGATGTGGAGAATGTAAATTTTTTTCTTCCTGCTCCTGGTAATATAGAGGCATTATGCCAGGATAACACCTAATGGTTTTTCTGTCTTATTTATAATTGCAGTCTGTTGTATTATTCAAGTCTCACTATCACCAAACTCCTTGTTTAAACCCAGTTACTTCACAAATTTCTCTCCCTTTATCATAGTTCATCATCATCATCATCACTACTAGCATTTATACGGCTACTACTACTTACCAGGCACTGTGCTAAGTGCTTTACAAATATTATCTCATTTAATCCTCACAACTCTGGGCACTTGGTGCTATTGTCATCCCCATTTTACAGATGAGGAAACTGAGGCAAGTGGTCAAGTGACTTGCTCAGAGTCACGCAGCAGCTAAGTGTCTGAGGCAATATTTGAACTCAAGTCTTCCTGACTCCATACCCAGAACTCAATCCACTGCACCACATAATTGCTCCATAGTTTTCTATACCATCTGTGACACTCTCTGTTTGGCTTTGAGTAAATTACAATCTCCTGAGTCTCGATTTCCTCATCTGTAAAGGGAGGGGTTTGGACCAGATAGCCCCTGAGGTCCCTCCTTTTCCAAACCATTTTACACATGATTGTTCAAATTCCCATTTTTCCACCACTGAGCTTTTCCCATGGTTCAGCCTTCTTCCTGACCACCAAATCTCACCCATTCCTTCTTTCCAAATTAAAGTCCATTTCCTCCAGGAAATTTTCCCTGGCTCATTCATTCTGTCATCCAACAATACAATCCCTCACCCAAGTTTATCCCCTCGCTACCTTATTTAATTGATATGTTTATATGTTCCTGTTTATCCACTAAACAGTTCTGTCTTGTCTCCTCTATTTAACTGTCTTTCAGCTGTGGAAAAGGACTATGTATAATGAGGATAATGTTCACCCAACACCTAATCATGGACACAGTTTGAAATGCAGTTTATCAGAATTCAAGTCATACACAAGTCTTTCCCAAGGGCCACAGCTGCAGGTAGCTCCTACAACCTTTGAGTGAGATGTCTGAGCTGGAAATAGGCAAAACAAAATGAAACAAGGCGAAGAAAATGCAGAACTTCCTCCTTCCATTACAAAGCTAGCAGCTGTGTATTTAATACTCTTAGCTCTCCAGACCTTGATCCCCAAGCAAACACTAGCTTATCTCATGGAACCTGGTGTGGAAAGAAGCAGTATCTCACTCCTAGGCCTGTCAGACCCTCTCTAAAACTGACAGGGACATACAGGACAGAATGTTATGTTTTGTATCCAGAGACTTATGAATATGAGAGGGCCAAAGTGTGTTGTTTAAAGAAGTACTTCTAGTCTATTCAAGCAGGATTTTTTTTTTAAACCAAAACAGATAAGACCTATTCTTCAATTTAAGATGATGGAACAGTAAGTCTTTTCATCCACCCAGGCCTCTTAAGTGTCTTAAAATTCTTAGGCTGACAAGGCTTGCTGTGAGGTGAATGATAAATTAACTTTTGCAGGGTGATTTTATTAATGATATAGCTTCCCCTGAAAGGCCAACCATAGACAGAAAAATAAGACATGTAGATATTCATGACCTAGTGAGTGCCTCCTACTCCTTCCCACTGGTTCTGGCATCCCCACCATGACTCTACGGGTTGCACTGAAGCTTACTCCAGCTGGAATGCAAGAGCTGATTGTTGAATTTTCAACATGAACATTTACACCCTGGAAATTGGCAAATACTACAAATCAGGACTTATATTTATTATTTTGTTGATCGTCTAGACTTAAGAATGGGATGGAGAAAATGTAAATGATACAGATTAAACTTAAAAGTGCGTACATTTTTTTGGAGAGCTGGTTATTAATCATTTACCAACATACTCCTGAACCCTCTCACAGGTAAGAACAGGAGTTTTAATTGTTTTGGTGCATGAGTGTATAGATAGCTGCCAATGTGTGTATATATGTGTATATACACAGAGACATAATATGTCATGCTTTATATAATATATAAATACATATCTACAGCGACCAATATACATATATAATATATGTGTGTATATAGTATATGTGCATCTGCATATACATGTACATTACATACATGTATATGTTACATATGCCTAAGAGAGTCAGCATAGTTCACTGGATAGATAGCAGGACCACTTGGGTTTAAGGCTTGTATCTGATACGTGTGACCATAGGCACTTTAACACCTTAGTTCTCAAGAAAGTCTCTGATACCCTGAGATGGGACTGAGTTTCATTAGTAGAGGAGGCTCCTCCCTGGGAGCTTCCCACCCTAATGACAGAGTCTAGTCCCTATTGCTATCCTAAATGCCTCCACATGTGCATAATATCTCCCCTAATGAACACAAGCTTCTGAAGAGCACAGAATGTTTCTGGTTTTGTCCTTGTATCTCTGCCACCTAGGACAGTGGTTGGTACATTGCGGGCACTTGGTAAATGCTTACTTTATTAGCTGGTTCATCATCCACATCCTGCCCCCTAACTGTGGGTTTACCTAAGGCTTTGTCCTAGGCCCTGTTCTCTTCTTTTTCACACTCTCTCCCATGGTTTCAGTAATCACCCCTATGAAAATGACAGCCAAATCTATTTTTCTACTCCTTGTCTATCTTCTGAGCTCCAAACTTGTTTTTAATTACTTCACTCAATTTTGTCCAGGTTAGAAGCATAGTGGTTATTCATGGTCCCAATCCCATAAGTGTTCAAGACAGGAGCTTTGACCTGCTCCATTTCTAACCTGGACCAGCTCTCCCCTCTTTAGGCACTGATTAGGGCTTGCTACATTGGTGCCAGACAGTGTGGAAGCCCACCTATCCCACTACAGTTCAGAATTCTCAATCTCAGCCTTCCCAGTAGCAGGAATTACACCATGTTCCCCCTTAGCTATGATCCCAGATCACCAACTGCTACTGGAATTTCCAGCTGGATGTCCCACAGATGTTTCAAACTCAATATGTCCAAAACAAACTCATTATCTTTCTTCCCCAAAACCTATCCCTTTCCAAATGTTTCTGGCTTCACTCTCCTTCTAAGCACTTAGTTTTATAATCTCTGAGTCACCCCTCTCCCTCAGTCCATATGTCCAATCAGTTCCAAGTCTTGTTGATTCTCCCTCCATGACATCTCAAACATCCATCCCCTTTGCTCCTTTTCTCTACTCACACAGTCAACATCCACGTTTAAGCCTTTATCCCTCTTGCCTGGACTAGTCTGTTGCTTCCTATTTGGTTTCCTGGTCTCCATTTCTTCCCCTCTCCAATCTATCATCCACATAGATGCCAAACCAACATCCCTAAAACAGGTCTGGCCATGCCATTCCGTTGGTTAAGAAATTTGACTCCCTATTGCCTCTGAAATGCCTCTGTCAAGCCTTGGAAGACTCTAACCTCTCTTTCTGCCCCTTTACAAACTCTACGGTCCAGCCAAATTAACCTAAATGCTGTCTCTCATATACGACATCCCATCTTCCATCTCTATACTTTTGCTACGGCTGCCCCATGCCTGATATTCAGCCCTTCCTCACTTCTTTTTTGACCATTCTGGCTTCCTTCAAAGCTCTGCTCAATTATCACTCTTGATGCTGAGCCCCTTCCTGATCACACTCCATCCCCACCCCAGTATCTAGTACCTCTCCACTGAAACGACCTTATATTTTCTTTGCACCCATTTTTCTACTTAAATGTGTAAATTTAAACTCCTTGAGAGTAGGATCATAGGTCTACAAGTGGAAAGGACCTCAGAGGCTATCTAATCTAACTCTCTCATTTTACAGGTGAGGAAACCAGCACCCACGGCCATATAGGTTGTGGGGTTCAGAGGCATGATTGAAACCCATGTCATCGGATTCCAAAGACAATGCTCTTCTTACTGTGGGGACTGTATCATTTGATCTTGTATGTGCCAGGCACAAAATGGATGCTTAATAAATCCTTGTTGATTAATTGCTGATTTATGTTTTGAATGGGATGCATATAAGTAGGAGTTAATCTAAGCAGTGCAGAAGTTTGCTCATGGGTTCCCAGATTGTTTGGCTCGGGGCAAAGAGACTAAGAAAGTCCCCTAAAGTGTTCCAGGGACCTGTGGGTCATATGAGAATTTCTAACACAAGGCTTACATAAAAACTCAGTGTTTCTTGCTTACTGCTTTTCAAGAAGGCAGTAGAGCAAAATGTAGCCTGAAAGGCTATCTTTAGACAAAGTGTCTCTTGCATACATCACAATCATGTAAGACTATGACAGATGCACCTCCAGAAGTCACTTTGTTCAATAATATCTTGAGTACTGACATCAAGTCAGGTGTTAAACAGGGAGAGACATGTTTGCCAAAGTGTTTGCCAGTCTTAGGAGATGTGCTGCATGGGGCCCAGACAAAAGAAGAGACTATGGGTGATGCCTAAGTTCTCGGGACGTTCCTCTTTTCAGATGACTTTTTATAAATGGTACTTAACCCTGGAAAGCCTTTTTAGTAAAATCTAAAGCAATGAATTCAACAAGCAATTATTTTAAAACTTACTATTACCATGTCAGATACCAAAGCCACAAAAATAAATAAAATTTTTAAATCCTCAATTCCTGTCCCCAAGGAGCTTGCATTATACTGGAAATAAAGAATTTACTGAAACTGTGGTGGTATGGCACACCAGGATCTGATTCAAATCCTGCCTCTGATGTTCACTGCCTGGATGACCTTGGACAAGTCACGCATAATTTTCCTTGGCCTTGATTTCTTCATCTGTAAAATGATGGACTTGGAATAGATAAAGTCTAAGATGCCTTCTAACTCTAGATTTATGCTGCTTTGATAGAATTTGGTAATCATGACATGGTATGGTGATATGTTTTAAAATATACCTTATGGCCAACAAGCTTCAAACCTGTACAAGGAAACCCCAGTGGATTTCTAGTCCATTATCTTAAGCATTGCAACATAAGTACATAAACAATGAAAAGCAATTAACCCGGCTATCCCCAATGGACACAGTAGATGAAAATTAGCATTGTGCGAATTATGACATTCAGATGGGGGAGTAGGAAAGAAGGAAACAAGCATCAATTAAGAACCTACTATGTGCCAGGTGGGCAGCTCTGTAGTACAGTGGATAGAGTACAGGGTCTGAAGTTAAGATGTCTCATCTTTGTGAGCTCAAATCTGGCCTCAGACACTTACTAGCTGTGTGACCTTGAGCAAGCCACTTAACCTTGTTTGCTTCAGTAACTTATCTATAAAACGAGCTGGAGAAGGAAAAAGCATACCACTCTAGTATCTCTGCCAAGACAACCCTAGGCAGAGTCACAAAGAATCAGAAACCACAACTGAAAAGTGATTTAATAATAACCACAACAACATGTGCTGGCACTGTGCTGAGTGCTTTACAAATATCGTTTTAATGTATCCTCATAATAACCTTGGTAGTAGGTGCTTTTATTATCCCCATTTTGTAGTTTAGGAAACTGAGGCAGATGGAACTTAAGTGCCTTACCCAGGGTCACAAAACTAGTATCTTAGTTTGGATGTGGACTCTAATCTTCCTGATCTATCCACTATGCCAACCTAGCAGCCTCAGGATAGATAATCCGTTGAATTAGTTAATCAGTATGTGTATATTGAATATGTACTATCTGTGGATGATGAGCTAATTAAGCAGGAGAAAGAAATAATTTTGGTTTTTATTTGGAAGATAGTACAGAATTTTCAAGTGTGCCAAGTTTCTCACTACTTCAAAACCTCATCATTTAAAACCAATATTTTTCTGGTTAAGCTATGTGGCTGTAGATCCTAAAACATCATGACATCAAAAGAATTAGAATGACAAGAGAAACCTCACAAAAAAGTAAATCAGTCAACAAACATTTATTAAGTGCCAAGGATGTGCCTAAGAGTACATAGTCAAAAATAAAGCCATCTTTACCACCAGGGAGCTTATATTCTATGGAGGGAAGAGGGGGAGAGGAACACCATGTACACATAGAACTAAAACACTTCCTCTGTGGCTACTTATCCAATTCCCAAATACTTTGGTCTGCTGGATCACTAGAGGTAGCTCTCCTCTTATTCCAGTTTGTATCAAGTAACTGAGGAGCTGGATTTCTAATGCTGTCAATCCTAAGCCCCTACCAATGTATTTCCCATTGATAATCAGCCAGAAGTTTCACTTAGCATTTAATAAGGAATATTTACTAAATGGGTTTTATAAGAAGAATTGGTACAAAATGTCTCTCCCAAAAAATGAAGGGTACACACTCAAGATCCCTGGGGAGAGTGGGCTCAAGTTTATAGGAAAAATAGTATTGAGATATGGAGAATGCATGTGACAAAATGGTATTTCATAGATCCTGGCTATTGAAAGTTCTTTCTTCCCTTTGTAGAGTGTTCATGAGCTTCCTCTTGGATATTACTCTCTTCTGGACTCAGGGTTGGTGCTTTGAGGAGTTCATTGATGATATGTGTCCATGTTATCTCTCTCAAGATGTTTCCTCCTCGGGGGGTGGGGCAAAGCCAATATGGTGGAATAGAAAGATGGACCTACTTTAGCTCTTCCCCATAGCCCATAAAATACCTGTAAAAAATGACTTTAAACAAATTCTCTAACAGTAAAAGTCACAAAATGACAGAGTGAAAGAGATTTTCATCCCAAGACAGCCTGGCAGGCTGACAGGAAAGGTCTATTGTACTGGGCTCAGAGTGGAGAGCAGCCCAACCTTGGATAAGTGGCATGGCATGGACAGGACTGGAGCAGGCTTCAGGGAGTGGAATCACAGGTAGCCACTGTAGTTCCCAGATTTCTCAAACCACAAATGCCAAAGACAGCTTCAAAGGTCAGTGAGAAAGTTTTTTCACCTGGGTGAGAGGGGTGTGCTGTCTGATCCCAGCCCGACCCCAGGGTGGGAGCAGCCACTGCAGCAGCAGCTTCCACTTTTAGAGCTCTCAGCCTGAAGACTCTAGGGGAATCAAGTAGCCAATATGAGTGTTAGTTCTGAATGGCATTCCTGTGGTGAGGAGGAGTGCTGATATGGTGGAGCTGGTGGCTACTGTGGAGAGGGAATCCTACTCGCAGATCCTGGGCAGATGAGAGAACTTGTGGTTGCTCCAAATAACTACTCTTCCTTGATTTTGCCACCTTGGAGGAACTGAGAACTTACAGGTCCCTAGAGTATACCCTCCACTTGACAAAGGACTCAAAAGTCAAGTAACTGACTGAAAAAATGCCCAAAAAAGGGAGAAAAAATAAGACTATAGAAGATATTTTCTTGATGAAAAGATACTTTCTTCCATCCTTTTGGAGGACAAACAAAGCATACCATCAGAGGAAGACATAAAAGTCAAGACTTCTACATCCAAAACCTCCAAAAAATATATGCAATGGTCTCAGGCCATGGAGGAGCTCTAAAAGGATTTTGAAAATCAAGTAAGAGAGGTGGAGGAAAAATTGGGAAGAGAAATGAGAGTGATGTAAGAAAATAATGAAAAACTAGTAAACAGTTTTCTAAAGGACCCAAAAAAATGCTGAAGAAAATAACACCTTTAAAATAGACTAACCCAAATGATAAAAGAGGTTCAAAAAGCCAATGAGGAGAACAATGCTTTAAAAAACAGAATTAGCCAAATGGAAAAGGAGATTCAAAAGCTCATTGAAGAAAATAGTTCTTTAGAAATTGGAATGGAACAGAGGGAAGCTAATGACTTTATGAAAAACCAAGAAATTATAAAACGAAACCAAAAGAATGAAAAAATAGAAGACAATGTGAAATATCTCATTGGAAAACCACTAAATAGATCGAGGAGAGATAATTTAAAAATTATTGATCTACCTGAAAACCATTATCAAAAAGAGCCTTTCATCTTTCATGAAATTATCAAGGAAAACTGCCCTGATATTCTAGAACCAGAGGGTAAAATAGAAATGCAAAGAATTCACTGATCACTTCCTGAAAGAGATCCCCAAAGGAAAACTCTTAGGAATTTTGCAGCCAAATTCCAGAGTTCTCAGATCAAGGAGAAAATACTTCAAGCAGCCAGAAAGAAACAATTCAAGTATTGTGAAAATACAATTAGGGTAACACAGGATTTAACAGCTTCTACATTAAGGGAGGGAAGGACTTGGAATATGATATTCCAAAGATCAAAGGAGATAGGATTAAAACCAAGAATCACCCACCCAATAAAACTGAGTATAATACTTCAGGGGAAAAAATGGAGTTTCAATAAAATAGAGGACTTCCAAACATTCTTGTTGAAAAAACCAGAATGCAATAGAAAATTTGACTTTCAAATATAAGAATCAAGAGAAACATGAAAAGGTAAACAGGATAGTTGAACTGTTTACATTCCTACATGGAAAGATGTTATTTGTAATGCATGAGACCTTTATCAGTGATAGGGTATATATATATATATATATATATATATATATATATATATATATATATATATATATATATATATGTATGTATGTATATATATGTATGTATGTATATATATATGTATGTATGTATATACAGAGAGAGAGAGATGTAGATGTAGATGTAGATGTGTATGAGTATGAATGTATGTGTATACTATATACACATAGCTATGTATATGTACCTGTGTGTATGTATATATACACACACACAGATAGATACAGGGCACAGGGAGAGCTGAATATGAAGGGAGAATTCCTAAAAAAAATAAAATTTACTGTTGAATGGAACATACTAGGAGTAAAAGAAAGGGAGAGGCAGAATGTAGCAAATCATCTCACATGCAAGAGGAAAGAAAGAGTTTTCACAATGAAGGGGAAGAGGGAGGAGATCAAAGGAAATAACTGAGCCCTACTCTCATGAGATTTGGCTTAAGGAGGGAATGACACACTCAGTTGCATATGGAAATCTATTTTACCCTGCAGGAAGGCAAGGGGGGAAGGGATAGGAGAGGGAAGATAATAGAAGGGACAGCAAATTGGGGAAAGGGATATCAGAAGCAAACACTATTGTGGGAGGACAGGTCAAAGGAGAGAATGGAATAAAAAAATAAAAATAAAAAGCTATTTCCTCCCTTGGGTATCTCTCCATCTTTCTCTGTCCATATTTGTCCTTAGCTTGGTCCACTCCGTTCCTCAATGAATTTATTGTCTCCTACTTGTCTGGTCTTTCTAATAACATAGTAATGAGAAGAGGAGAGTGATACTCCCTCTAGGCTCATGTCCCCAGTCACTTGTTCTCTAGTATAGGCAAAACAGTGTGTGCTACTGAACTTGAAATCTTCTACCACTTGACTAAACTCTTCTAGAATGAGCAACTGTGGAAATTTCCCTGCTATTTTAAATTCCTAGAGATGTGGTTATCTTATTAGGTAAATCAGTCATGTATTGGATTTTTCCCCCTTCCTGATCCAATCAAAATGGTTCACACCTTAGGGTTTACACATCTTTTTTAAACATCATGTCCATTGATTGTGTAGTTGACTCTGTAACTCAATCAAAGAAAATTAAATGTTTGAGGGATTAGAGCATCTTGTTCATTAACATGGGGCAGGGCAATGGGCCTCTGCTTCTCATGTAAGTAAAAACAGACTGGAAAATGGGACCATATCTATGACTACATCCAGGGTGGGAATTCCCAGTGAGGAACCTTTTTATACCAATACGTATTGGTGCTTGCTCTGAAGTTTTGCTGTCTTAGATTAGAAGGATAAATACAAAGTAAATTCAAGGCAGTCTCGTGGATGTACATGGTCGGTACATGTCATGAAAGATGACCCACCTAAGAAGCAATATAAAAGACATTACTGAAGATATGTATGATGAGAAAGGAAGGTGAGCTGGTCATGTGGAATGAAAGAGAATAAATGGAAAATCCAAATGTACATTTCTCCAAGGACACAACCTAGTAGGATGGAAAAAAGCAATCACTCTGGGGTCGGAGGATGAAGATTCAAATCCTACCTCTAACATTATCTGTGTGACATCAGGGATCTCTTTTTCTTCAATTGTAATATGACATGGTTGAACTAGATAGCCTCTAGAAAGAAAGTAGACAATAATTGGAGATACAGAAATTCCAGTCTGAAATTCACCTGGGAAATTGTAGGCTATTTACTATTTGCAGGTCTCCATTGCCCTCTTCTAGGGTATGTGAGGGAGGAAAAATCACTTCCTAGACCTAAGACCCCTGTGATATCATAAGAGCAAAGGATGACTTCCAACATGTTGGGTATATCATCTATAAAGGTTCTATGGGAAAACTTGGACAAAAATTGCATAGTAGAAAAAAGCATGGTCCGACGGCATCTTCTTTGGGGGAATGGCTCATCCCACTTATGAAATCATGAATCTATCAAAATAATTAGAGATCAATACCCAGAATAGGCTCCAATTCCTCAATGTACTAAACATGGTCTTTGGAATTTTAACAACAAAAATACTCTCTTTAAAGAAGGCTTCAACCATCTACCCTTTAAGTCTTGTACATTCCAATGTAAAAGAAGATTTTAACAGAAATCATCAGAGACTTGGGGAAAAAGTCCTCTTTTACCATGCTGGCGGAGGGATTTTTTACCCATCCAAGCCCACCGACAAGAACTAAAGATGCTGAGCTCAATGCCTAATGCAGGTGAGACCATTATAATGGTGTGGTGGAAAGAGGGCTAGTATTACAGTCATGGGGCCTGGATGCAAATCTTAGCTCTACTCTGACTTCCTCTGTGACCTTAGGCAAATGTCTTCTCTTTTCTGAGCCTTTGTTCTCATCTGTAAAATAAGATCAATGGGCTAGATGACCCCTAAGGTCCCTTCTGGTGCTTGTTCTATGATCTTATTTTAATGGGTCTTCCTAAACACTTAAGAGGTTTAGGGATTGAGCAGAAGAATCCTTGATTAATTTGAGTCCCTCATTCAACTTGATGAGATGATAGGGGGTGAGCTTTATCAGAAGCAGGCATTTCTCTTGAAGGAATATAAGCACTAAGCCCCTTGCTGAGAGAACACAGTGAACCCTTTTGATTGGTCCCAGTGATTGATTATGCCTCTGAGATGACTGGCAACTGACTGGGGGAGACAGAGTGGTCAGAGGACCTCCCCTGCAACATTTACCCTGTGCTCTATATAAAAGAGTTGTGAATTGATCCATCCCTGAGACCCTTTTCTCATTTCATTCTCTCTCTGTCCTTTGAACTTCTAGACTAGAGTACAGCAAGAGTCTAGGAAGGTGATTTTTTTCCTCCCTTCTATACCTAAAAGCAGACAATGAAGTATTAAACATTGTAAGTGGTCTATGATTTTCCAAATGAACCCCAGAATGGAGTTTCTGGACCTCTAGTTATTGTCTGCTTTCTTTCTGTCTTTCTGGTTTGTTTTCTAAGAATAGCGATCTTAACTATGGGTGTTTCCAGCATTGGAGTTACTGAATTGATAATTCCAAATCCTAGAGTTCCAGAGATCAAGGGTCCCTAAATTCCAATGTTAGGCACCAGTTGCCTAAAGAGAGAGGATTTTCTTAACACTTCGCTTCTCCAAAGAAGAAGAATGCCAATGTCCAGTAGCTGGACAGAGTAAAGCTATGCCATGAGGAACCAAAAGACCTGGACCTTGCCAACTCTCCATGTTATTGCTGGGAGTTCATTAATGGTCTAGTCAAAGTTCAGGACAAATGTTAATTTTCACTTAGCAGTCCCTCTTCAGAAGGGAATCTCATGAAACAAATAGGTGATTTGAGTGTTCACATGTATCTGTGCATCTTTTGTATGATATGCACTTTCTATTATAGGAAACTTTTTTCAATGCTGTCTTATGTCTGACATATTTATTGTATACCAAGGACTGTGCAAGTAAGTGCCATGGACACAAATAGAAAGCCAGCCAGTTCCTATTTTCAAAAAGCTCACATTCTAATAGGAGGCAACAACATGTATAGAAAGGTTCAGCTGGAAGGCAGATGGCAATGCTTGAGAGTCCACACCAGCCCCATGGCATTGCCACACTCCCAGGGAAGTAGAGGGGAGAGAAAAGGGGCTGGTGCCATCTTGGCTGTGGTCACAAGGGACACAGGGACCAGGCAGCTGAGGAGGAACTGTAGCAGTTCCAGTGGAAGCTAAGGTGGGTTCTCAGGTGTTGTGGTCTCAGGTCTGGCCCAAGGTCATCCTTTATAAAAAAAAGATCCTATACCCACAGTTGGGGAAAACTTGATATGAACCATACCTAACCTAGATTCTAGAGATTTTCCTGGAGTTTCACTCCAAGGTAGAAACATAACCAAAGCAAGAATGTGACCCATCTAGAGTCAGGCCCCCAGAATTGAATCCAATCTCTGTGAACCCAGAATTCCTAGAGCAGGCCCCTTGGCCACAGGTGACAGTTTTGTGAATGGTGTGACTGTCTTTCTTGTTAGTCCTAGCTAGATACTTCTTCAGAATTGATGGAGGAAGGAAAAGAGATGAGGAGATGCTAGTTCTCTTCCCCCTTCTTTCCATTGCAATATTTTTTCACCTCTTAAAATCTAATGCTCAGAACTTGCCTCCTCTAGAAAATCTGTCTGCGTCAAGATATATCTGACTTTAATCACTTTCACTCTGTATTCTCTCAGGACTTTCTTGCACAATTTGCTATATCCATCTGTTCTTGTTTGAATGTGCTTATATCTCTTTGAGCACAAATGTTGTAAGCTCCCTGAGGACAGGCACTATGCCTTCAATATCTTTTGTGTCTCCTCACAGAGCTCTGTGCAGAGAATGCTTAGTCTGTACAATGTAGACTGGCTTCTAATGGAGCAATCAGAATAAATACACAGGAACTAACATTTATAAATGTGATACCCGATGCCTACCTTTGTACATGGAGCCTTCCTAAAAGCTATTTCAGGTATGAGACACTCTGTGGGTCACCACTCACTCAGGACTTCAAAAATCCATGCAAACACATTTACTTTTAACTTGCAGTCAAATAACAACATCAGTTCATAAATAAATATGCTCAATCAAAATGCACAGCAAATAAAGGAACAAGAAGCCACCCCCCCGTACATACATACATAGGTACCTACTTCAGAGTTTTCCACTCCAACAGTGGACACAAATATAGAGAACATGTGACTGGGGAACATATGTGAAGGACCCACACTCTGGGCACATGTGAACAGGAAATACGTATAAAGGGCCACATGCCAAGAATCCACATGGCCACGGCCCATGTGTAGAAGATATATCGCTTGGGAAACTATATGATTAGACATACACATTGAGGAAGGAAAGGAAAAGGCAGAAACATTTATTAAGTGTCTACTGTATGCAAGGTACTGTGCTAAGCACTTTACAAATACTGCCTCATTTGATCCTCAGCTGTGAGGTAGATGCTATTACTATACCCATTTTCTATTTGAGGAAACTAAGACAGACAGAGGTTAAGTAACTTGCCCAGAGTTGCACAGCTAGTTAAGTGTCTGAGGCTAGCTTTGAACTCATGTTCCTTACTCCAAGTCCAGTGGACTATCCACTGTGCCACCTAAGGACTGAAGTGACAAGAACATTCCCATTGTATCTCAAATGTGAGTGTGTGCTTCCCAAACTCATTTCCTGAACCTCAAACCCAGGGACCTTCATAGAGACTAGAGGGAGGAGGCAAGCTATCTTTAATTCGCATGCAAACGAAAGAAATAAAGCAGGCACAATCCACAGTCCTGCCCTGATTTTATATCTCTCTGCGTGGGGGGGGTGTGTGTGTGTGATGGGTGTGGGTATGTATGTGTGTATGGGGGGGGGGGTGTACTCTCACTACTTGGTACTTCTCTCACAAGCTGGGGTGAGGGAAAGGGGACTGACAAGAGATGGAGACAGAAAAAGAGATGAAGAGAGACAGAGACAATGAGAGAGAGAGAGAGAGAGAGAGAGAGAGAGAGAGAGAGAGAGAGAGAGAGAGAGAGAGAGAAGCTAATCCTGGGGATTTTTTTTGCAGGCAATCCCCACTATGTGTAGGGGTTAAATCAAGACCTGAAAATACCCTGATGATCTGGAAGTCTATCAAAATCAAGTGAATTAAGTCTTATGGCAATATAGCTGACTGAGAGGCTAAAACAGAACACAGCTTTGCCTTAACTCCTTAAACTGACCAGAAATGCTACTAAATAAAGTGCCAAATAGGATGAAGGTGATAGATTACCATGCATTTCCATCTAGTACTTATAAAGCTGATAATTTCTGCAGAACCAAGTGTAAGAGTTTACATTGAATTTTACCTTATTACATTCAGCCCAATGGTTTAACCTGCAAAGTATTTTTGGTCACTGACTTTGTTGTCTAATGTGAGAACTCTCTGTCTCTCAACTTCATGTCATCTGTAACTTTGATGGGTCTGCCATCTATACCTTTGTCCAAGCCATTGATAGAACTATTAAATAGCAGAAGCATAGACATTAATCCCTGGGGTACTCCACTGGAGACTTCTTGCCATGTTAACATTGAACTATTAAAAAGTACTCTAAATCCAGCCATCCAACCAGGTCTGAATCTATCTAATGATAATATCATCTAGTTAATATCTCTCCATCTTCTCCACAAGAACATAAAACACTTTAGTAAAAATGTTGTTTAAAATAGAGGTAATTATATCCACAACATTCTTCTCATTTTTTTTCATTTTGTAATTCTGTCGAAAAAAAGGTGATGAGGTCAGTCTGGTATAACCTATTTTTGATGAAGCCATGATGGCTCTTTTTGAACATTCCTTATCTAGATGTTCACTATCTCTTTAATGATCTAGTCTAGAATATTTTTAGGAATTGAAACCAAATTCACTGGCCTATAGTTTGTAGACTCTGATCTCTTCACTTAAAAAAAAATCTGGATATTTTCCCTTATTACATCCTATTGTATCTCTCCCATTTTCTATGATCTTTCATATGTCACTGACAGTGGCTCAGCAGTCTCATCTACCAGATTTTTTCAGTGCCAGAGATGTATTTTATCTTAGCTAGGTGACTTGAACTTGTCTAGGGCAGTGGTGCAAATTCAAATAGAAAAGGAGGCCACTAAGAGGTACAGAAGAATCCCTGTGGGCTACATATTGACTTAGTTTTAAAATATAATGTTATCTATGTTTTCTTGTATTTTTATTTATTTTGTTTAATATTTCATAATTACATTTCAATCTGATTCATGCCTCTGATGTTACAGTGAAAACAGGCCATATGTTTAACATGTCTGGTCTAGGGCAATAAGATGATCTCCTACTATCTCCTTACACATTTTGGGTATCACCTCATTTTTTCCTTATCATTTCTAGTGGAGATATCAGTCACTCTCCTTGGCAGAGAAAATAGTACAAATTTAGAGTAGAATAGTTCTTCCTTCTTCCCTTTTTAAGTTATTATCATCCTGTATCAAACAAGAAAGAATCATTCATTCTTTGGATCTTCCTTTTCCTCCCAATAGAGCTAAAAAGAAAACTCCCTGTCCCTTTTTTGCTTTTCTTAGCTTCTCTTGCCAGCCTCATATGATTCTGAGCTTTGGCACCTCACATGCTATGTTTACAGGACAATGCCATGCTCCTGTGGTTTTGCTTCTATCTTGCCCATTTCTTTTTAAATTCAGGGATGAGTTACGAATTCCCCTCGCATTTACATCAATCTATTCAGACAAATCTCATTTTTCTCCTCCACTGGAATAGCTTCCCTTTGTGTCTTCAAAATTCCATTTTTAAGCATTTTCCATCCCTCCCGAGCCAATATCCCTGGCAGCATTTTAGTCCAAGGGATTCTATTTTTCCTCTAAATCCTTTACAATAGCTTTTCCAAAATTTAGAGTGCATGCCTAAATTTTCTTTCCTTTTCTATCACAGATTCTAAGAAGGAAGGTAACTTTCCTCCCAGAGTTCCCATCATTTCCACACTACCACCAAGTTCCTCCTGGTTAGTGAGAACCAGATTCAGAATAAAATTTCACCCTCTTAGTTTCCTCACCTTTTGAGGAATTAAATTGTCGAGGAGGTACATAAAGAAATCATTAACTGTCTTGTTTTTTTTCTTTTTTTAGCAGAAAATTCCAATATCTGTCTGGATAACTGAAATATCCCATTACTCTTGTATTATGGCATATCCCTTTGCCAGATTTCTGATCTGTCTCCCAGACTCCTCATATATCTCCTCTTTCTGTCCAGGTGGTCTGTAGTACATTCCAATGACAAATAATTTCTATTTCTCTTTCCATTGACTTTAACGCAAATCATCACCAACATGCTTCTATCTTCTCAATAATTTTCTCATATGAGTATACCCTCTTAATATTCAATGAAACCCTTCACCACCACTCCTCTTTTTGTAACCTATCCTGTTTCTTTTGATTAAGGTATATATAATGATAACCATGATCTAATTCCTCCAAATTTCCATGATACATATGAGGTCAAATTTGCTTCTTTCCCTTAGGACCACTAGTTCTTCTTGTTTAAACCTTGGGCATCTGAGCATAGGCATTTGAAGCCCCAAATTTTACTACTGACTTCTTTCTTGGATTTTGTCTCCTGTGACTTTCTGGATATCTCATTTACTATTCTTTCTTCTTTGTAATTTTTCAAGTCCATGAATTCTTAACCTAAGGTACATGTACTCTCAAGAGGTCAGTGATAGATTTCAAGGATCTATGAATGTGGATGGAGAAAAAAATGGCATCTTTTATTAATCTTTGGTTTTCTTTGTAATCCTTTGTAATGAATTTAAATACTTATTCTGAGAAAGGAGCCATAGGCTTCACCAAGAGCTCTATAACACAAAATGGATTTTTATGGTATCTAACTTGGTGGATAGATAGATAGATAGATAGATAGATAGATAGATAGATAGATAGATAGTCTTTGTAGTGTTTTAAAGCTTACAAAATACTTAACATGCATTACTATATTTGAACTGTACACAACTCTTTGAGGTACGTAAGACAGACGTTATGACCCCTATGCTATAGGAGGTGAACTCACTTAGAAAGAATAAATGACTTGCTCATACCATACCAAGTGAGAGAGGCAGAATTTGGAAGGCATTGGACTTAGAGTCTTGGCTTTATGTCCAGCATCATCATGTCCATGTCATCAAGCTGACAGATTTGCTCCTACCCTTCTAGAGCATTTATGTGAAACCACAGTTTGAGAAAAACTCTCAGATCCAAGAAGTCATCAAGAGTCTCTCCGAAGATCAACCTCATTCTTACAACCCAAGTTTTCATTAGTTTCTCAAAGAATTACTCCAATCCCATTTATTATGTTTCCCCCCCTTGTTTGCTGTGCAGAAAACTCCAAATCATATTTTTAAAAAAGCCTGGACCAATCCCTTGCTTCTAGTGAACCCTGTTTCCCTCGGCATTTTACTGCTACGGAAGGCACAGGACGATGATAACCAATACTTGTCTCTCAATAGTAGCAAGCACAATTCAACAGCAGCCTAGAAAGTAGAAAATTCACCCCCTACTGCCCTGACAGAATACAAGTCTGAAAATGCGTATACCCAAAACCAAACATGATAAATGTGTTTATTTTGCTCAAGAAATTAAGCTAGATAGAGGTCTGGGTGAGTAAGCATAGGCTGCTGAGTACTAGATAAGAACCTGCTCAAGGCCAAGAATGTATAGACTGATAATGTATTTGGTGACTCATAGAAAGTTGTGAAGAATCTTCTTCAGTTTCTTTCTGAAGTCCCCTTGATTGGTGGGGAATGTGGCAACAGTCTAGGGGTTGGTCACCTGATTGATGGAGGAAAGAAGAGAAGAAAATGGTAGAAAAGATGAGGATAATGAAGAAAAATGACATCTACTGCTAAGAGAAAATGAGAAATTGAAATCTAGAGGTAGTGGATTCAAAATGTGTTATAATTAAATCAAATAATAATCTTATCGCTTTAAGCTTTTGTGTGGCAACGTGAGGTTGTCTAATGTGGTGGTACAGTTATGGAGATAGGGGTATTAGGAGGCAGCACGGAGGAATGACCCAAAAAGGGAATGGATGGGATAAATTTTATATGCATCATAGGTAAAGTAATAATTCTAGAAGATTACAAACTAAGGGATTTTTATTTTATCATTTGATGCTCACAACAACCCTGCAAAGTAGGTGCCATTATTATTCTCATTTTAACGGTTGAGGAAACTGAGCCAGACAGAGATTAAGTGAGTTGTCCAGGGTCACTTGGCTAGTAAGCATTTAAGCTCTTGACTTCAGGGTCAGTGATCTTTTCATTGTATTACCAGCTGCCTTTATAGGCTAGCTAGCATAGTGATCATGGCTATGGCTGACACGGAGATACTCAGACAACTACTGAACCCCCTGCTTAGATCTGATCTCCTCTCTCTGCCTCCTTGGCTGTAATGGTCTCAATCACATTCCCGGTCATGAGTTGTAAAAGCATGGGGTTGCATATATGCAAAAATATGTATTCGAGCTCTTTTTTTTGTGGTGGCAAAAACCTGGAAACATAGCAGACAACCATCTATTCTTCAATGCATGAACATATTACAGCATATGAATATAATGGAATTTGACTGTATCATGAGAAGTAAGGAAAGAGATGACTTCAGAGAACTCTGGGAAATCTTGGAAGTGAGAGCTAAGTGAAAAGAACTAAGAAATAAATTTAAGAAAAATGACAGCCAGCAGTTATATAGCACCTAACAATTATAATCTCATTTTTTATTTCATTAAAAGAAGAGTGCAAAGAAAAATGACTTTGAAAGACTTGAGAACTCTGATTAATGAAATGACCCATCACAGTTTTAGGGGACCAATGATGAACTACACTATCCTGTTCTAGACAGAGGTGATGGACTCAGTGCAGGAGACATGGATTTCTGGATGTGCCCAATGCAGAAATTTGTTTTGATTGACTATGCATATTTGTTAAAGGATTTCCTTTTCTTTTCTTTTTTCTCAATGGAGGTGGACGGAAGAAGGAAAAGAAAACAAATGCTAGTTGATTGAAAATAAATTAAGTTTTAAAAATAAAAGGATGGGTTATGAATGATCCTGCCATGATGGCTTCTTCACTCTGCTTAGATTATAGGACTTTTCCTTTGACTTCTCTTTCTTACTCTGTCCATCATTACTCTCTGGTGAGCAATAGGGAACAAGCAGCTACGTTTTTCCTTTGGCTGGTGGGACGGGTCTTTTGCTTGGGCATGACTGATTATCATTCTTAAATTCCAGTTTAGAAGGTGAATGAAAAACCAAAGCCATTCCAGTCTCCATCCCTCTTACCTGATGGCTGATCTGATAAGTTTATTTGCCTTAAGGTGGTAATGGCTGATAAAGTCTTAATGTTCCTCCTTCCTCCCACTTCTCCTACCCCTGAACAAGAACAATGTTTACATTTTAACAGGATCTCTCAAAGAAGAGGTGAGAATTTTAGTCAAGCTCATAAGGTGGTAAGTGTTGGGGGTCAAGTGGATAGAAGGGTTGATGTAATAGCTAATAGTTATCATTTACACAGCTCTAAAAGTACTTTACAAATATGATCTCATTTTATTCTTGCAACAACTCTGGGAAATATTGTTATTATCCCCATTTCAAATTATTTGCCCCAGGTCACACAGCCAATCAGTGACTGACGCCAGATTTGAACTCACATTTTTCTGACTCCAGATTCAGTACTCTATCCATGCTGCACCTACTTAATAATACCTAGTTAATAAAACCAATAGCTAACATTTATATAGTATTTTCTATGTGCCAGGCACTGTGCTAAGGGCTTTACAATTATTATTTCATTTGAGTCTCACAACAACCCTTGGAAGTAGGTTTATTATTATCTTTATTTTACAGATGAGGAAACTGAGGCAAACAGAACTTAAAAGACTTGCTCAAAATCATACAGCTACTAAGTGTCTGAGGTCACATTTGAACTCAGATCTTCCTGACTCCAGGGCTACCACTACACCACCCAGCTGCCTCTGCCTGAGATCATGCCATATAAGGGAGTACTTAATATGTCTACTGCATCTAGCTTCCTATCCCAGTTGAAGGAGCATGGGCAGGATCTTTAAGGCAGAGAGGGAAGC
This sequence comes from Bettongia penicillata ogilbyi, assembly GCA_023548195.1. Lineage (NCBI taxonomy): Eukaryota > Metazoa > Chordata > Mammalia > Diprotodontia > Potoroidae > Bettongia > Bettongia penicillata. The sequence continues at coordinate 1,243,834 of JAJHZJ010000526.1, read as the reverse complement.
AAGTATCTGAACATGGAGACCACTGAGCTTGGAAGAGCTTCCTTTGAGGGTGAAAAAGTTTCCTTCTTATAGAGCAGTCAGTTCTATTGGCAACAGACCCTCCTGGTGCATGTCTTAGCTGCTTTGATGAAGCTTAAAGTTTGGAATTAGCCTGACCTTTTTTTTCCATCCTGTGTGTTTGACATAGGTCTGAACTTGCTTGGTGTTCATGGTATGTTAGCACCAGGCTTTAAGAAAAGCTGCCTCTGAGCAATCCAAGGAATCCATTTCCTGCTCTGTCTGGTGCTCTTTGGTTACAAAGGGTCTCCAATTGTGTCTCCCAACTTTCAGTGTATTTGTTCTGAGAGCATTTCGTGCATGAAAATTTCCTGCCATTTCTACCTCTCCAACTCTGTTAAAATTCATCACTGTGTAGTGTAGCACTAGATACGTGGTAAGTACCTGATAAATATCTGTTAAAAGGAAACCATCAAATCAACAGATATTTAATTCATTGAATAACAATAAGCAAGGTAAGCTATCAATCATAATACAAAGAGGCATTGGCCTCATAAATATTATTAAGATTGGTGAGGCAGCATTCATGACTGAAATATAACTCTGGAAGGATATACTTCATTTAAAAGAAAGGAATAAAGTGCCAGGCCAGGGGAGCAGATTAACTTATAATAAGAGTGCATATATACATATATATGTATATATATGTGTATATATATGTATGTATACACACACACACATACATTTGCTGCTGGGCAAGTCACTTAACCTTGTTACCTCAGTATCCTCATCTGTAAAATGAGCTGGGGAAGGAAATGGCAAAGCATTTCAGTATCTCTGCCAAGAAAACCCCAAATGGGGTCACAAAGAGTCAGAAACAACTGACATGACTGAACGATGGCAATTTTAAAATAAATATAAAGATAATAAGAATATAGTTATATGTGTGTATGTGCATGTGCATGCATGTGTGTACATGCATGTGTGTGTGTGTGTGTGTATTCCCCATATATATGAGGAAACCCAGGATCCAGAAAAGGAAGCATTTTGTTAAAGATCAATGGAGGGAGAAATAGAAATGATACTATTGTGCAGTTTACTCCAGACCTCATGGAGAACAAATGAGGAAATAGACAAGAAGATTGGGAAATGGGTCATAAATTTGGCCCAGAAGCCTGATGTTATAATGGTGGGGATTTTCAATTATCGAGACACATGCTGGAGCTCTCTTTGCCAAAAACCCAGTCTTTAAGTTTCTGACTTTCCTTTTATTTTTTTTAAATAGTATTTTATTTTTTCCAATTACATGTAAAGACAATTTTTAACATTTGTTTTTCAATTTTGAGTTCTAAATTTTCTCCCTCACTCCACTCCTCCTTCTGTAAGACAGTAAGCAATTTGATATAGGTCATATATGTACATTCATGTGAAACATGTTTCCATATTAATCATATTGTAGAAGAACAAACAGAAGAAAAGAAAGGATTTGAAAAAAGAAAGTGAAAATGGAAAGCTTCAATTTGCATTCAGATTCCTTCAGCTCTTTCTCTATAGTTAGATAGCATTTTCCATCATGAGTCCTTTGGAATTGTCTTGGATCATTCCATTGCTGAGAAGAGCTAAGTTATTCATAGTTGATCATCATACAAAGTTGCTGTTACTGTATACAATGTTCTCCTCCTTCAGCTCACTTAAATTTGTATCAGTTCATGTAAATCATTTCAGGTTTTTTTCTGAAATCACCCTGAATTTCTGAAAATTCTATTACATTCATATACCACAACTCGTTTAGCCCCTCAATTTCCAATTATTTGCCACCACAAAAGCAGTTGCTATAAATATTTTTGTACAAATAATTCCTTTTCCCTTTTAAAAACTCTCTTTGGGATACAGATGTGGTAGTGGTATTGCTGGACCGAAGGTTATACACAGTTTGATTATTGCTATAGAGAATGGCTGATTAAGTTCAGAACTCCACCAACAGTGCATTAGTAATTTCTGGCTTTCCTTAATAATTTCTTTCTTCAAAAAGTATAAGGAACAACAAAGGTAAATGCTCTTCTGGACCAAGATCTAATCAACAAGGAGAAAGTGATTACTGAAACAGATACTGTAAGAACCTTAGGAAGAAGTCCTCACCCCCCTCTTAGAACTCATGCTAGAGGAGAAGGAAATCTCATAATCTGACATGCACCCTAGATTTAGGGAAACAAATTTCAAAGCCTTCTGAGAAAGGAAGGGTAAGAAACTATGACAGTACTTCTCACTGATGATGTAAATACAAGAGATTCTAGAAAGAAAAAAGGAGGGGGGTATGTGGCTAAAAAGATTAGATGTATAAGATCATCCACTTTGACTTTTAAAATCAAAAGTGGAATTAATGAGAGGACATAGACAAGTGTCAGTAATTCTTAACCTTTTTTTGTGCCATGGGCACATTTGAAAGTCTGGTGGATAACATTAAGGATATGGATCCTCTCTCAAAATATTTAAATAAATAAGTAGAATTGCAAAGGGAACCAAGTATATTGAAATATGGGATGTCGCAGAAGCCTTCATATTAAGTTACTAAATCTTAAAGTTTTCAAGCTGCTGAAGCGTAATACTGCACTGAGATTTTTGGTGCCCCTTGTACAGTTATAAAAATATTAAGACCACACCCATGCACAAGTTCACAGAATGAGAGTCAAGAATCCCTGACTTACATCAATGAGACTGAAGATCTGTTTGAGTTTATATGGCAGATGAAAACAATTCAAAATGAAAGAGTTTCAAATGCTATTAGAATAGGGTCTGAAGTGCTGGAGCTTAGAAGGAGCTAAGTGAGGTTGCTAAGGAAAGCCGGATTCTGTTAGCTACGCTGGGAAAAGCAGGAGAATCCAAAAAGGGAACTGGTGACACTATTCAACTTTGATTTTGTTTTGTTTCTCACTGGCAAGGAGAATAACCTTTGGATTGAAAAAGACAGGATAGAAAATGGTTAATAAGGAGTTGAAATCCAAGATAAGCTAAGAAATAGTGAGGGAGAACCTGGGGCCCTTGATGGGTTCATATCACTAAGCCTGTACAAACTGCTTCCCAGGATACTGAAAGAATGGGCAGAAGCTATTGCTTAGCTATTGTCTTTGAAAGATCATGACAAGTGAGCTGAACAGAATGGATATTTGTAAATGTTTATTATGGGAAAGGTGTCAGAGCAGAGAAATAATTTAAAAAAAAAAAACACCGTGGCAAGCAAACAAGGAACCAGAGTACTGCAGAAAAACAAATGTTGGCCTAAATGAGAATGGAGTTTGGAAACTTTGATTTACATTCCTTGCAAAATTCTAGAAGACGTTAAAGTCTTTGAGCACCTATAGTACAAAGCAGGAGTATATAGTACCTATAGTACAAAGAGGAGATGTGAACGATTGATTATTTGATCAAGAAAAGGCCATGCCACTTCAGAAAACCTGGAAAGACTCATATGAATTGTTGCTGAGTGAAGTGAGCAGAACCAGGGGAACATTGTACACAGAAACAGCCACAGTGTGAGAGGACTAGCACTCCTAGACCTGACTCTTCTCAGCAATGCAAGGATCTAAGACAACTCCAAAAGACTCAGGATGGAAAATGTCATCCACATCCAGAGAAAAACCATGGAGTCTGAATGCAGATCAAAGCATACTATTTGCTCTCTTTTTTTCTTTTGTTTCCTCTTTCTCATGGTTCCTCCCATTGGGTCTAATACTTTACAACATGACTAATATGAAGATATGTTGAATATGAGTGTATATTGTAGAACCTATGTCAGATTACACACCATCTTGGGGAGGGCAAAGGGAGGGAAGGGGAGAAAATTGAAAACTCAAAACCTTATGGAAGTGAATGTTCAAAACTAAATATAAGTAAATATTTATTAAAAATGAAAAAAGAAAAGGTCATGCCAGACTAGCCTTGGTTCATTTTTTGATATGAGACTGTTTGATCAGGTGAATTTCATAAATATAGCTTGCTTAGATTTTGACAAAGAATTTAACCAAGTTTCTCTTGAAAATCTTATGGACAGGATGAAAAGACCTGGATTAGCTATTATAGCAGTTAAGTTGACTCAGATGTTGCTGAATATTCAAACATGCACAGAATAGTCATTAATGGGTCGATTTCAGTTTGGGAGTGAGGGTGGGATCTCTAAAGACATGCTTGGGCATCTGTTCATACCTGTGTGCTATTTAATATTTCCATCAGGGACAGGATGAACACACACAGACTGCATGCTTCTCAGATTTGCAAATAATATAAAAGCAGGAGGATTAGATAACATTAAGGATATGTTCTCAAATCTCCTCATTTTTAAAATTATGGGTTGGACCAGGGGACTTCTATAGTCCTTTCCAGCTCTAAATTCATGTTTCAAAGAATGGGGTGATAATCTGAAAATATCTAGAATGGAATGATAATCTGAAAAAGATCTAGATAGATTTAAATGATGGGCCAAATAACGGAGAACTAGGAGGCACAGTAGATAGAGTTTTGAGTCTGAAGTTAGGAAAAACTTGGATTCAAATATCAGAACCTGTGGCCTCGAGGCCACATGTGGCCCTCTAGGTCCTCAAGTGCGCCTTTGACTGAATCCAAACTTCACAGAACTTGTTCTAGTTGGTCTAGTCCAACTTTTTAATTTTAGAACTGAGGAAACCTAAATCCAGGAATATTATGTGGTTTGCACATGGTCACGCAGGTAATAAGCATCTGAGTGAGGGATTTTAACCCTGAATGATGAGATATTTGCATTATTTCATGGAGCTGTTCCCTATGAAGAAAATGTTTCCCAGACTGTGAAGCTTTATACATATAAACATGAGTTATAACAATAGTCACGGTAGCTTAGAGTTATTCCTCTCAGCTATCATATATGTAATTACCAGAGGACCTCTATAAGCAAGGATTCAACCCAAAAAAGAGGGGGAGAAGGGGAACAGAGTATATCTGATTAATGGTGGAAATTTTAGGCATTGTGCCAGAGCAAAAGAAAACAAAGTCTTTGGTGGGGAGGGCAAGAAATCTCTTGGGTACTCCTCAGATCAACCCATATGGACAGCTGCCTGCCTGCCTATATTTAAAACCAACTCTAATGGCAAGGGACTCTGTCTTATATTCTGTGATATCGTTCTTCCCCACCTCAACATCTGCTCCAAAGAGAATCACCTGATGCAATCTCCTTCAGATTGTGCATGCTCCCTCAGTGGGGGATGGAGGGGTAAGGGAGGGGGGAGTGGAGGGGGAGACACATAGATACAAAAAGAATGTCTTAGAGATCCACAAGTGTAGACCTTCCCCCACCCCATCCCTTTCCACCCACTGATATCAAAGGAATTTCTCCAACTACCAAATGCATCTTTCTCTAACTTGCTTGCAATTGGTAAAGTCCAAAGTTGCTTGGGATGTATATTATATATAAATAGATAGAGATACATATCTACATATATATACACACGTATGTATGTTTGTATATATTATATACACGTATGTATATATACATACAGATATTTGTACATATATATGTATACTTATATGCATATACACATATATACATAAACGTATACACACATTTAAAAAATGTTGTAGCTACCTTTGTCCTCTGGAATATGTTACCACTGTAATCACCAACCTCTGGGCAGTATTCCGAATAGAGGAAGGTTGTCTGGACCTACCAGATGAGAAGCTTGGTCCCCATTGCAGGGGCCAGAATAGTCGGCTGAGAATTGGATGTCCGGCAGAGCTGGTTGACACCTGAAATCTATGTATCCTTTCTCTGTGCCTCTTGATGGTTTGTATGTTTGTCAATAAACCTATAGACTTAGCTCCAAGCTATTGTGCAGCTGTATTTCTCTTTCCTGAGATGTAGATCCAAACTAATTTAACACCCAACAGGCACTTGATACATGCTTACCGAATCAATGTGTACATAAGTACAAGGACAGAAGAATGAAACCAAGGTAATTTAGGAGAGAAACGGGATTTATACCTGAAATTTCACTTGGGAGAAATGTGAAGATGCAAAACTCCCAGGGCGGGTAGATTTAGTTAAAATGGATTTGCTTCAGGGGCATGCATCCAGAGGGAGCAGATGTGAGCCGCACCATAGGGCTGTTCTCCTTTCTCTTTTCCTTGCTCCATATTCATTAGGGTATAAGCCAGGAATAACCTGTGATTTATGGCCAGTGAGCCTCCATCATTTAAAGCTGCATTATAAATTAGGGGGATAATGCATTGCAGAAAAGACTTTGATGCAATTTGATGTTCCAGCTTAAGGAAATTTATGGAGATAAAATCATGAATGTATAAGAAGAAAGGGGGAAAAATGATGCTGTTATGTGTGGAAAAAAAAGTGGTGATCAAGGCAGGCGGGAACCAGCCCAGTACCGAAGCATGCCCTGTCAGTCATAGCCTCCTGCTGTTCTCTGCTGCTCCCCCACAACATCTAACCACGCCTCTGCATCTTCCCACCCTGTGTCCTTTCTTCGTATCTTTCCACAGGCTTTGCATTGAGTGAGCCTTCGTCTGATTCCTTTCATCTCAGGAGATCTAGTGTAGAGACCACGTAGCACATTTCTCATTCTCCAGAATTGTCAAAGGACAAGTCTGCATTTCTACCAGGCTGAACGTAAAGGAGGGTAGACTTTCATTTGTTGTGACTGGTTCTCAAGACACTCTCCCTCCTCCTGATTCTAGTAGATCTACTCTTCTAGGGTGGGGGTGGGGGAAAGACTTATGTGAGATGCAATTTTATCAGTGTAGGATGCTGAGTGGATGATACATATTGTGAGAGTTTCCCCCATTCCTTGCCTCCTTTTTCTCACTTCTCAACTCCTTACAACCTGGCTTCGTTTCTCACCACCCAATCTTAGTTGCCCTACAGAGTTACCAAAGATCTTCTCATTGAGAAATCCAGTGGCTTTTTTTCAGTCTTCATTCTTCTTAACTCTACCTCATTTTACAGATCTGACCTCCTCTTTCTTCTAGATAGTTTTTAATCCTTTTGTGTCACAAAACTCTTGGGGAGTCTAGCGATGATGATGGTAATGATGAGGATGATGATGATAACTAACATTTATATAGCCCTTACTATGTGCCACGCACTCTGCTAAGCATTTTACAATTTTTAATCTCATTTGATTCTCATAAGAAGATAAGGTGTAATGCTATCTATTCCCAGATGAAGAAACTGAAACAACAGGGGTTAAATGACTTGCCCAGGTTCATAAAACTAATGAGTGTTTGAGGCATGAACAAAGTCTAAGGACCCTTTATCACTATCATGTTTTTAAATGCATAAAATGAAATACATAGGATTTCAAAGAAAACCAAGCATTGTAAAAATAAAAATCAAAATGTAATTTTTCCTATCCAAATTTGTGAACCTCCTATAATATATCCACCAATCCCCTGAGGGGGTCCATGGATGTCAGATTAGGAATTCACATTCCAGAAATTCTCTCCTCACTGGATTTTTGTGACACTATTCAGTCATGTTTCCATACAAACTGTGTCCATCGTGCCTGTGATATTTTCTTTTCCCATCTAGTTTCTACCTAGAATCATAAACAACTGGGTTTTAACCCTGCCTCAGACACTTACTAGCTGTCTGACCTGGGCAACACATTTAACCTTTCTGTGTCTTAGTTTTTTCATTTGGGTATTGGGCTTCATCATGGTTAAGATCCTTTCAAGCTCAGAAGATTTGTGAGAAAGGGTTATAAAGTGCTACAAACTGAATTTCAGAAGACCAGATCAAAAGAGAAAGCAGATCTACCATGAGTAGTTGATAGAGCATTGAATTTGGAGTCAAGAAGACCTGGATTTGAATCCTGCCCTGTTCACTTACTAGCTGTCCTGTCTGGACCAGCAAGTCATTTTCACTGAGCCTCAGTTTCCTCATCTATAAGAGGGTTTCAAAATGAAAACTCTCAGGGACATTATAGCCAAGACTCAGAGTTTCCAAGTCAAAAAAGAAAATGTCATATGCAGTCAGAAAGAATGAATTCAAATACCAAGAAGCCAGAGTCAGGACCATACACAATTTAATAGCTACAGTCACTATAAAGGATCAGGGAGCTTGGAATACAATAATCCATAAGGTAAAGGATATAGGCCTAATTTGTCATGCATAATTTGTCAAGTAAAACTGAGTATAAGCCTATGGGGAGAGGGGAGTTAACCTTAAACGAAATAGAGGGATTCCAAACACTCCTGAAGAAAAGACTAGAGCTTCAACTTTAAGGTTGAAACACAGGAGTTAAGAGAAACATAAAAAGATAAACCTGAATGAACAATCAGGATTATTTATATTCATGTATGAGATGACTCAACTCTATCATCACTGGAGTTATAGAGTAAGTCTAATTCGACAAATTATGTCTTGATTTTTAAAGAGGGGAATGGAAAGAGAAAGGAAAATACAATATGGGAGGAAGAGAAAGGAAGATTAGAGGAAATCATCTCACATGATCAGAGAGCACAAGCAGAACAACATCTGTAGAAACAAGGAGTAGTAGGTAGAAGGAATGGCTGACACTTGAAATTCACTCTCATTCGATTATTGAAAGGAGAAAAGAATATACACGCGCACATGCGCACATTCCCACACACACACACATTCATAGAGTTGATCGCTAAAATGTATTTCGCTCAAAAGGGAAATAGGAGGGAAGAGGGAGAAAGGGGGAGGGGAAGTAAAAGGAAGGATTCGTCATAAGCACGGTCCTCTTCCAAAACTAAGCACAAAGAATGACAACAGTCATAAGTAAAACACATTCTAACTCAGGTTGCATGCAAATATTAGTAGTTCTGTTTGGAGGTAGCAGAAAATGGAAATCTGAAGGAGTGCCTATCAACTAGAAATAACTATAAATAAATATAAATGTGTTGGGATACTATTATTCTATAAGAAATCAGTTAAGGGGTGGTTCCAGAGAAACCTGGTAACATGTACTGATGTAGAGTAAAATAAATAGAACCAGGAGAACAATTTATACAACCACAATAATATTGTTTAGAAAAAGAACTTTGAAAAACTTAGGAATTCTTATTAGTGTAATGACAAACCATGACTCTAGAGGACTAATGAGAAAATGTGTTACCCACCTCCTGACAGAGAGGTAAAGGACATAGTCAGAGCAAAATGAAATTTTTTTTTTTTTTTGGACACAGTCAATGCGGAAATTTATTTCACTTGACCATACAGGTTTGCAACAGAGTTTTAAATTTCACTTATTCTAATTTGGGGGTGCCTGGAGAGGATTAAAAAATAAAATGAGGAAGTTTTACTTGGTAATTTCTAAGCTTCCTTTCAGCTCTAAATCTATGAGATTGTGAGATGCAATCTACAGATAAAAGATGAGAATTCACTAGTCAGCAAGTCACCAAATCCAAGGGCTAGGAGGAATACTTAGTAAAATTTAAGTAGTAGCGGTTCAAAAGCTCAAAAGAAATCAGAGGCAGTTAGGTGGTATATCAAATAGCGCCCTGGACTTGGAGCTAGGAAGACGTGAGTTTAAATCTAGCAACACAAATTTCTAGGTATGTGTGATCCGGGGTAAGTCATTTAACCACTGTCTGTCTCAATTTCCTCTACTATAAAATGGGACAATAGTAGCTACCTCCCATCATTGTAGAGATCAAGTGGGATAATATTTATTTAGCACATCATGAGAGTTTACTAAATGTTTGTTTAAGCCAAAGAGAAATAAGGCAGGGTCGTGAGAGGGGAGGAGAATGTTGAGAAATAGTGAATAGTTGCTGCTTTGAAATATGTCTGATTCCCATAAAGGACCATCAAGAGGCAGCATCATTTCACGGTGGTAGCATGTGATCCACACTCCATTCATTCAGCCCACTTAGCAATGGGCTTGAATATAATTACTGCCATGACAGCAGCTCTTCCTTGCCCAGTAGGAAGATGACTAGAGTGGGTCTTACATGTATTTTATCTTCAGTCCAGTGTGGATAAGAAGGTGGGTTTACCAAGGCATAAGAAGCCAAAGGATCTGCTACTGCCGAGATGATAGATTCAAGAGCAATCGATAACAATTTGACCCAGGGAATTTCATCTGCTACATTCCTTGAAAGTTCATCAGAGATAGTCTCTTCTATCTGGGATGACCTCATACTTCTTGGTTAAAAAGTTGTCCAGAAAGCAGTGTCCTGCTCAGAAAGAAGAAGGCAATTGACCATCCTACTCTGTAGCAATGGAGTCAAATCTAAAAAGAACTCTGTCTCTAACTGAGAAGGATATCCAGGGACTGCCATGGGTCCTGTGATATTTGCCAGTTGGTCTGTAGGATAACTAGTGGTTTTTTTGATGTTCTGACATTGCTTCCTTCCACAAAAGCCCATTTCTTTAACATCAGTATCTGCCCATGATGCAAAATATTAATAACAACAACATGTATATAGAGCTCTAAGGGCTGAGAGAATTTTATGTATGTTATTTCATCTGATCCTCACAACTCTGTGAAGCAGGTGCAATTATTGCAACCATTTTACAGATGAGGAAACCGAGTCAAGATTTCAGAACAAGAATTTATTAAGTACCTACTATAAGCCAGGCACTACGGTAAACTCTGCAGAAAAATAAAAACCTACACACAATCCTTGATATTAAGAAACTGACAATACAGAGACAGCATGAAAGATCTTTGCATAGATATACATGTATAAACATAGATATATTTATCTACAAATATAGAAATGCATGAATATAGATGAATAAGGATAATTTTAAATGGAAGGGACTAACCTTGGGAGACTGAATGAGGTTAAGTGACTTGATCAGGGACACACAGCTAAGAAATATGAGAGATCAAATCTGAACTCAAATCTTCCTGACTTGGCAATCAGTATTCTATTCATTTTACCACCTAGCTGCCTTCATCTGATGAGATCATTCAGCCAGCCTAGGCATTTAAATGAGCGAGTATACCTCAGACTTTAATTAAAGGAAGCTCATTTTTCCCTCCCACTTCATCAGTATTCATCAAATGGTTGGGATCTCTTGGTCAGCATTTCAAAGATAATGTGGATTATTAGTACATCCTCCCCTCTCCTCTCCCTTTTGTCAAGGGCTATCAGACCACAAGATGAAAGACTCTAAAGTAGTACAAATAGATATCAATTATTACTGTAAGGAGAGAGATGATTCTGCCACTCAGAAAGAAAAAAAAACCTTCTCTCACTGTCACAGTTGATTTGCCTCCACCCCACACACTTTATCTTTTGTTCTGGCTTACTAGAGAAGTGTATGGAGCCTTCAGCGAAGACTAGCACCTCTGGTTTGAGGGCTTGCCAAACACTTTTCAGTGTTGCTCATCCACCTTTGGCACTAAGTTCTCACCTGTGGCTCCAAAAAGCTGTGGCATGTACAGCAGCTATACCCTGGTAACACCATCTCAGCAGATAGGCTGAGAGTAATCAACAAGACTCAAACTCAATGGTGAATTAAAGGGATGTCTAACCCAACTATGTGAAGACTTTGCCTGGCAGAATGAGTAGATGAGAACAAATGTTCCAACCACCATGAAGGTGGCTGAAGTAGGCACTGCGGAGTACTTGAACTCTTTTAGACATCAAAGATACCAAGATCATCCACTCAGCGGCCAGTTGTCCCAACTTTTGTCATGCTTAGACTTCAATAGACCTTCAATAGACCTGGATGAGAGAGTAAGGTTGACGTCTTTGTGTAACTCTGCCTCATTTAAATGCAAATACCTGCGATGTTGCCAGTCCTCTCCAAAAATGGACAAACCACAACTGATGCATTTCTCTATGCCAAGGCTACTGCCTTCTGCACTCTGAGTCTTTTCCTAGTCATCTGCAACAGTGATTATATGGGTCTGCCATTCACTCACCACTTTGGGTCCCAAAGAGAAAATTCACACTTCTTCGCAAATTCAACAAAGGTGACCCTAGAGATGCTAGAGTCATAGAATTTCAGAGTTGGAAAAGATCTTGGGGGCCACCCACTCTAACTCCTTTAATTGATGATTATCCAGCCTCCACTTGAGTATGTTCAGTGAAAAGGAACTTACTCCCTCAGCAGGATGCCCATTCTATAGATGAAAAGAACTTCAGGAAGAAAGAACTACAAGAGACCTCAAGGTCCATCTAGTCCTGCCTGACCAACATACATAATGATAGCTAATATTTCTATTATTCTTTAAAGTTTGCAAACCATTTAGTGTGTATACATTATCTCATTTGAGCCTTACACCAACCTTATGAAATAGATATTACAAGCAGTGGTGTGAAGGAGCGCTCAAGGGAGCTGATTATTAAATTTTCAGTGTGAATATTCATGTACACCTCAGAAATAGACAAGCACTAAAAATCAGACCTTGATTTACTAGTTTGTTGATTAAGACTTAAGAAAGCCATGGAGAAAATATTGATAATGCAGATTAAACTTATGTGTGTTATTGTACAATTTTTTTTAATATTTACCAGCACATCAATATCAATCACCAATGGTTAGCAACTTGATATCATTTAATTAATGATTACCAATTAGATTTTATAAAGGGATCTTTACCGAGAAGAAAAGGTCAGAAGAGAAATACAGGCACATCTTCCCCAAACCTGGGGGCATATTCACTCATACCAATTTGGTCCCTGGGGAGAATGGACTCAGACTTCAAGAAGTTACTGAAAAATACTTGTACCACCAAGTTCACTTCTGAATGCCTATGGGCAGTCACTGAATTTCTAGTAGAAACTAATGGTTTAGTCTTGATCCATTGCTGGGTTGGATCAAGGTCATTGTACTACTCAATACTTACCAGGCTCAGTTGTGTACCCATTCTGGCATGGATTCCTGTTGCTTGATTTCTGGCACCTCAGTCTCCTGACCTTTAGAACCTCAGAAAGTCATGGCCTAATCCATCCCATTTTCAATATTTCTTCAACTAACACAGGAAAGAATAGAAAAAAAAAACCATAGCGTTCATAGCTTCATGCCAACACAAGACTTCTAGCGATCTTCCTCAGAGGTTTGCAGCAACCCTTAGCCTTTTCACTCAAATGCAACCAGGCAAGAAAGAGAGATACTTTAAATATATATTTTAATTAATAAATATTTTATAATATTTATAGTTAATAAATAAGTACTTTAGCTAACTGGTATCTTTTAAAATTTGGTTCTAACTGAACAGCTAATGAAAAGTTGTTTTTCTTCACAATGAAGATGACGCTTTCATTGGCCAGTCCCATGATGTTCTAGAACAATAGGATCATAGAGTTAGAACTGGAAGGAATTTTAGATACAGAATCTGAGCCCTGCCCCCATTTTACATGTGAGAATCTGAAGCCCAAAGAGGTGAGGTAATTAGCAAGGATTCCCCAGTATCTGAGGCAATATTCAAATTCAGTCTTCCTGACTCCAAATTCAATGATTTATCCACTACATTACTTTTTTCCTTAAAGCATTTTTTCCAATTACATATAAAGCCAGTTTTCAACATTCATTTTCATAAATTTTGAGATCCAAGTCTTTCTCCCTCCCTTCCCAAGATAGCAAGCGCTCTGATATAGGTTATATGTGTACAATAACGTTAAGCATATTTCCACTTTAGTCATGTTGTGAAGGAAGAATCAGAACAAAAGGGAAAAACTATGAGAAAGAAAAAAAATGTTCTAAAAAGTGAAAATAGCATGCTTTGATCTGCATTCAGCCTCCATAGTTCTTTCTTTGGATACACTTCACTACTTTTAATGAATTTTTTTTAACCTGAATTCAGGACTCAGTATCTATTCCTACTACATTTTAAGAGAAATCCAAAATTGAATGAGGAGGAAACTGAAATGAATCCCATTTGGGAAACTGCAGTTATCTCCAGCTGCTTCCTGACAGAGGAGTCCATCTCCTTAAAAACTACCATTCTCCTTGAGGTCTTATTTGACTGGAAATTATGGGACACAAAGATCTCAGAAGAATCACAGTAGCAAAGGACAAAAACAGCCACAAGAAGACTCATTGTGGATCTAGATAGGCTGCAACACACAATAATTGATGGCTTTAGCCAAAAAAGTGATGAAAAAGGTATCATCAAAGACTTCCATGCTTGAAAAAGGAGTCAGATTGGTCACATAGCCAAAGAAAGGGACAGTGGATAGAGCACTCAACCTGGAGTCATGGAGACCTAAGCTTAAAGCTGGCCTCAGATATGTGACCTATGTCACTTGGTCTCTGTTTGCCTCAATTTCCTCAACTGTAAAACGAAGTAATAATGTCTACCTCCCAGGGTTGTTGTGAGCATCAAATGGCATAATATTTGTAAAGCATTTAGAATAATGCCTAGCACATAGTAGGTACTATAGAAATGCTAGCTACTGTTACTATTATTACCACTAATGATAATAATAGATGGACAACCCAAATACTGTACCAGTCTCTATTACAAAAAGTAAAAGATCTAGAGGACAGAGCCTTGTGGCAAGTTAGGTATGTCCTCAATGATTGCTCATTCATTGTTTATTCTTTGTTCTTAAAGAGAACCATAACACCAGCAAGGTGATGTAATGATTTGCAATTGCAATGATTGGATTTAAATGAGTCAGGGCTGTGCAAAAGCACCAGTCTCACTTTCTCCTCCAGAGCCATCTGGGTCCAGTGGCAAGATATAGATCATGACAACTCATGTCCTCTATGAAGGGACTTCAGGAAGGAACTTAAGCACAAAGACTCACCCAGGATGGGAAGATTTGGGTAAATTGCAATCTGGCCTGATGAGGAGAAGACGCACATTGATGAACTTACTTATTGCCAAAGTACAGTGAATTGTTCTTATGACTTTTCTTTCAGTCAAGTTTGTACTTCACTCTTTATTCCTATCTGTATGGCTCTCCTAGTCGTGATGAGCCTTCAACACAGTCTTTCTATAGTGCTCCCTGACAATCCAACCACTGTCCAGCTCCTCTTGATTCACAATTCCCTACTTCCAATGCTAAGCTAATAGCAGAAAGTTAATATTCATAGGAGGAACACAATGGGCTAAGATCTCAGGAAGGCTTTAATCTAATATAGGCATAGATAGATAGACAGACAGACAGGTAGGTAGATAGATAGATGGATGGATGGATGGATGGATGAATAGATAGACAGATAGATAGATGGATGGATGGATGGATGGATGGATGGATAGATAGATAGATAGATAGATAGATAGATGATAGATAGATAGATAGATAGATAGATAGATAGATAGATAGATAGATAGATAGATAGATAGAAGGCTGGGACTGTTATATACATAAGCACACATATTAAACTCTAAATATACATCTATGTTGTTCAGCCATTTTTCAGTCATATCTGACTCTTTGAGACCCTGTTTGGGATTTTCATGGCAAAGATACTGGAATGATTCACCATTTCCTTCTCCAGCTCCTTTGACAGATGGAGAAACTAAGGCAAACAGAGTTAAGTGACTTGCCTAGGATCACACACTTAGTAAATGTCTAAGGCCATATTTAAACTCATGAAAATGAGTCTTCTTCCAAGATGAATCCAACTCCAGACCCAGCATTCTATCTTCTGTGCCACCTATCTGACATGTGTGTATGTGTGTGTATACATACATATGTATATATGTATGTATGTATGTATATACATACACATACACATACTCCATAGATTCAAAGTGAATGAGTGGAAGGGGAAATACTAGCAGCTGAAGGGTAGGGGGATCAGGAAAATTCTCATGTAGAAAGTTGACCTTTAGCTGAGCCTTAAAAGAAACAGAATTCTGAAAAACCAAGGTGAAGAGGCAGTGCATTCCAGGTAAGGGCCATGTATTACATGCAGCATGTATTAGGAACAACACAAAAAGAAGTTTGGCTAGAACATGGTACAAATGGAAGGGAGTGATGTGCAATAAGATTGGAAGAACAGGTCTGGGGCAGGTTATAAGCAGCTTTAAATGCCCAAAAGAGGCATTCATCATTTATCTTAGAGGTAATAAGGAGTTACAGAAGCTTATTGAGTAGCATAGTGACATGGTCAGATTTGTTCTTTAGGAAAATCAGTTTGCCAGCTGTGTGAAGGATGGGTTGAAGAAAGGAGAGATTAGAGGTAAGAAAAAAATACAGGCTGGAAATGATGAGTATTTCCATGTGTTCAGTTATGATTGAATGCCCTCCACTCCCTACAACACATACACACACACATGCACACACACACACACACACATACACATACACCAGGATATCATTTGTTAATATTATAAACTTTTTCCTTTAACAAAATCTACCGGCAGGATAATACAGCTGAGCTTCTTCACCAGGACCAGTCTCTAATGATCACCCAAACAAGAAGTTTACAGCTCTCATGACCCTCAACACTATAAAAGACTCTCTAGGGGAGGGCTGATGGGCATGATCAGCTGGAGGTGAAAATTATTTCATTAGGAGGCTGGGAGCAGGTTCATTTATCCAGCACTTTGGGCTACGTGACTGTGCTCCCTGGCAGACAGCTTATCACATGCCTCTCAGAGGTGGCATGCTACAGTGGAAAGAGTAATGAACTTGAAGTCAGAAACGCAGGGTCTGAGTACTGGCTCTGCCACTTAATAGCTGTGTGAACAAATAAGTTCATCTTTCTGGATCTTAATTTCCCCATTATTTTTTTTAAAGAGTAGGGGCAAAGATGACAATATCAGTTCCATCTTACTGGGTTTTTTTGGATGAGCAAGAGAAATTATGTAAATGGAAGTTTTGGAACCATAGAAAGCTATATGAATTTAAGGGATTCTTTTATTCTTACATCTAAGCTATGGTCAACATGTGATGATCATCATTGGATAGATTTCTCCAAGTTTCCCGAGAACCTATTTCCAAATGTTGTGAGCATCAACAAAGTTAATGCAGGGTCACTCCAGGCAGGGACATCCCTTCATCAATCAGTCAGCAAACGTCCATTAAGTGATTGCAACGTGTGATACAAAGGAAGGCAAAGGTAAGTCTGTAGCAAGACTATATTCTCGCGACACCCTGGTACGCAAACTCATTTCATAGACTATGTGACATAGAGAAAGAGCACTCAATGAGGAGCCGTTCCCAAATCTGCCTAGAAATTTTAATAAACAATCCCAGAGCACAGACCTGGGAGCCAGTAAGAAAGCAGTCACCCATCACTGATGAATTCAACTCATGCCATGGTCCAAATGAACTACCTCCTTGGGTCCTGAAAGAACTAGCTGATGTGATTACTGATCACATTGTCAGCGATATTTGAAAGATCATGTGAAATGGAAAAAGACCATAAGATTTGAGAAGAGCAAGTGCTGTGCTCATTTTCAACAAAGGAAAGACAACAGAGTCTGCAAACTGTAGGCCAATAAACTTGATGTTGATTTCCTGGGGAAAGAGATGAATAGTGACATCCAAAAAAGGAAGTAGTGATCACCAGAGGCCAATGTGACTTCATTAAGAGCAAGTCATGCCAGACTAACTCCATTTCTTTTTTTTTTTTTTTTGACAGGCTTACTAGACTGGTAGTAAGGATGCTATGGATGTGGCTTACTAATTTTTTAAAAATTAATTTTATTTTAATTAGCAAGCATTTATTTTCTCTCCAGCTTTTCACCCCCAGAAAAAGAAAAGTGTTTCTCATCCAAAAAAAAAAGCCCTTGCAACAAATATGAAGAGTTAAATGAGAACAAATTTCCATACTGGCCACATCTAAAAACATGCCCTTCCTCCTGCATATTTAGTCCATCAATTTTCTGTCAGGAGATGATGTGTGTAGATTTTGCCAAAGATTTTGATTATTTCGTACTCTGCTTTGTGAAGAAGATGGAATTCTATGAATCAGCCTATAATAAAATTAGATGCCCCAATTCACTCCTTTTCTGAGGTGGAAGGTCCCCAGTTATGGAATATTGTATATATTATCAGACTTTTTTTGATGTATTGATTGATTTGGGTGATTTTTTTTTCTCCTTTTTTTTTGCCTTAAAAAGTATTAGTTGCTATATGGAATGTCTCCCTGAGAGGGAAAGGAGAAGGATACTGGGGGAAAATTCCCATGAAATAAAAAACAAAGGTATCAATAAAGCATACTTTAAATTTTAAAATTTAATTTATTTGATTAATCAATTTTTAAAAAAGATTTAATACAGATGTATTCAGAACTAGTTTGATGGCCAGACCTGATGTTGGGGCTAATCAACATTGTAAATGGTCATTGAGACTGCAAGTTTCTTACTAGAATATCCCAAGGATCTATGCTTGACCCCGGGCAATTGAACGTTTTTGTCGATGACTTAAATAAATGCATAATTGGTATGCTTATCAGATTTGAAGAGGAAGTAAGCTGGAAGGATGGTTAACACACTAAATCACAGAATACAAAGGGATCTTGATTATTTAGGGCGCTAGGCTAAGTCTAATAGGATGATATTCAATAGGAATAAATGCAAAGTTACACCTGAGTATTAAAAAAATAAATCATCTTGACCAGTATAATATCTATTTTCTGCTGGACACAGCATGTCTCCCAAGGAAAGCTGCAAGGTTCAAGGCCAAGTGTCTCCCATCTGCCCCAAAGCAACCACTTCCCTCTGAGCAAATACACCATGTCTTTTTCTGAGGACCAGCCAACTAAGAATCAAGATCACAAACATCGCACCTCCGTTTATGTTCTTCCTGTCACTGAAATATTGGAGGGTGGGGCAGATTCCATTAACATAGGAAGGAAGAGAGGTTGAAGATGCCATTAAAGTTTTTCAGTGCCATAAACATGAGTATTTGGAAAAATTGAAGTTGGATTGCTCCCCAACCAATGGAAATTCCATGGTTCTACCCTTCCAGACAATAATTCTTTGTATGTAACTTTGTATGCACAGACTTTGGGGCTGCCATCTTCTATAAGATAAATATCTGGGTAACCATACACAGTTTCACAAGGAAAAGGCTTCTGTGTTTGATGTCTGTGCCAGAGTAAGGCAGCTTCTACCTATTGGCAATAATCTCACAGTCCAATCTCACAACTGAGATGAAGAAACTGGTACAAAGTGGAGCAATCCTCTCTCTGCCTCCCATTTTCTGCTGTGCCTGTCCTTTAAGGGTAGAAGAGTCGTGTCCTTAACTCAATGATGAGCATTCTCACACCTGATCACATCCTTCACATCCTAGTAAATTTTAATTCCTATAGATCATCATCCAAACTCCACTCCACACCCCCTCTCACCACAAAATTTCAACTTGGCTCCACCCAACCCTTCCACTGACCTCTGGAATTTCTGTTCCATATGTAACAAACTTTTTCTTAAATCTTAAATCTTTTCCTCTCCTGCTCCTTTCATCTACTAGCTCTAACTGAAACGTGTCTTCCCCCAAGGACACAGCCTCCCTAGTCATCCTTTCTAATACTGGCTATACCTTCACTTATGCTCCTTGGCTCACTGGTTGAGTCAGGAGAGTTAGAAAATTCCTTGCTCCCCATTGGTATTTCCAGGTTCTCTCTTCCTCCATCATTCAACAGTCTCTCTTTTTTTTGAGTTTCATGCTATTTTCATCTATCACGCAATCAAAATCCTGGTAGTTATTAGCTAAAGACCCCCCCCAGGGCATTTGCCTTCATTCCTCAATAGATTTGATACCTAGATTAAAAATTTTCTCTCCTCAAATCCTATATTCATATTATGAGACTTCAACATACATGTTGACTTTCCCTCAAATACCTTATGGCTCAGTTCCTCAAACAACTCACTTCCCATCCCTTCTCAGCCATATGCAGAGATGATCATACCTTTGAAGTTGACGTTACCCACAAATGTAACACCTTCATGTTCAAGAGTTCCAAACTTCCCTTATCCATCCATAATGTATTGACTTTTTACTTCTCCTTCAACATTCTTTTGCAAAATTATATGCTTTATCTGTGTAATGACCTTCAATTCTCTCCAAGGCCATATCCCCTACACTAATCACTCTCTCCTCTTCTCCCCAACTTGACCACTTGGTGCACCAGCTCAGTTCTATACCATCCTCCTCTCTTGAATCCCAGCTTCTTCATCATATTTCCAATGACACCAAGACAAGCTTCATCCTTAGAAAACTTCCAACATGACTCCTGCACATGTGCTGAAAAAAAGGTGGAGAAAATCAGGCAAGTGTTCTGACTCAGTCCACTATTAATTTATGTCACACAACCTCAACTGAACCTTCACTATGCCTCCTTTATGAATTTATAACCCCACTCTCCCCAGTAGCTCTTGAAAAACTGTTCATCTCTCCTCAAACCTCCTCCTATGGTTCTCCCTCCTCCCACTCTCTCAGCTAAGAACTTTGCTTCATATTGTACAGAAAAAAAAAATTGAGATCATTTGCTAGCAATTCTTTCTTCTCCCCTTTTCTTCGTTTTTATCACTCAGGTGCCTTCTGCTGTTTTCTCTTCCCTCTCCTTTATCTCACATGATGAAGTGACCTTACTCCTTACCAAAGTTAACCCCTCTACTTGTCCAAATTATCCAATTCCATCTCATGTCATCCAATGTATTTTCCCCTCTGTCATCCCCACCCTTTTCCTTATTTTCAGTTTCTCCTTTTCTACTGATTCACTGCTTATACAAATGCCCATGTCTCCTCTATCCTGAAAAAATCCCTTACTTGATCCTTCCATCCCTGTTAACCACTACCCTAAATCTCTTCTGCCCTTTGTAGCTCCTTAAAAAAGCTGTTTACACTAGGCATCACCACTTTCTCTCCTCTGTCATTCCCTTCTTAACCTCTTACAATCATTCCACCAAAAGTGCTCTCTCCAAAGTTACTTATGATCTCTTAGTTGCCAAATCCAATGGATCTTTCTTAGTCTCCACTCTCCTTGACTTCTCTGCAACATTTGACACTTGATCATTCTCTCCTCCTTGATACCCTCTTCTCTTTAGTTTTTCAAGACACTGCTCTCCCCTGGCCTTCTGACTGCTTCTTCTCTATCTCCTTTGCTGCCCTTCCTTATCACGCCCTATAACCCAGTGTCCCTCAGTGCTCTGCTTTAGGCTCTCTTCTCTTCTCCCACTATACTACTTCACTTGGTGATCTCATTTGCTCTCATAGATTTAGTTACCAACTGTGTGCTAAGGATTCTCAAATCTACTTATGCTGCCCCAGACTCTCTGCTGACCTCCAGTCTCACATTTTCAACTGCTTTTCAGACACCTCAAACTGGAAGTCCAGTCAACACCTTAAACTCAACATGTCCAAAGTAAAACATCATCTTTCTCCCTGCATCCTCTCACCTGGAATGGCAACACCATTCTTCCAGTCCCTCACGTTCATAACCAAGGAGTCATCCTCCACTCCTCACTATCTTTCACCATTTCTCCATTTCCAAGTTGCTGCCACAGTCTATCAGTTTCATCTTTGCCACATCTCTCAAACATATCCCTTTCTTCTGTTGCTGCCCTCACTCTGGTACAGGCCTTCATCACTTCATTGCTGCACTACTGGTGGATCTACCTGCCTCAAATCTCCCCATTCCAATTTATCCTCCATTAAGTTTCTAAAATGATTTTCCTAAGTACAGGTCTGATCATGTCAACTCAGCAAATGACAGCGGCTCACTATTGCCTCTAGGATCAAATACAAAACAATTGAAAGCCTTTCATAGCCCCTTTCTACCTTACTCTCCAACACATCCTGTTCGATCCACTGACACAGACTTCCTGACTGTTTCACACACATCTCCATCTCCATCTCTCAGCTCTGGGCATTTTCTCTGGCTGTCTTTCATGCCTGGAATGTTCTTCCTTCTTCATCCTGAATACTGACCTCCTTGACTTTTTTAAGTCCCAACTAAAATCTCACCTTCTACAGGAAGCCTTCCCCTATCCCTCTTATTTCCAGAATCTTCTGGATTTGTTTTGCATATATATTTGGTTGCACATTGTCTACCACAAGAGACTGTAAGCCCCTTGAGGTCAGGGACTGTCTTTTGCCTTTTTTATTGCCAGTGTTTAGTACAGTGTCTGTCACATAATGGAGGCTTATTACATGTTTGTTTATTGATCAGTAATATGAGGGAGGCATGGACAGAGCAGTTACTCTGAAAAAGATCTGGTCATTTAAATGGACTGCAAGGTCAGTATGAGTCCACAGTATGGTACAGCAGCCAAAATGCAATCCTGGGCTCCATTACAATTGGGCAGAGCTTCCAGTAATAGAAAGTGATCCTTCATTCTCATTCCTTTGACAGATGAGGAATCATCAGTACAAAGAAACCAAAAGATCATGCAATTTGGAGTTGGACATGATCTCATACTCATGTATAGAAGGTGATAATCTGTACTCTCCCCTGGTCAGACTTCTTTTTTGAGTATTGTATTATATCCTGGAATTTCACAGTTAAGGAAAGACATTGATAAGCTGGATAGTGTCTATATTGGGAGAGTAACCAGGATGATGGAGGACCTCGAGTCCATGTCATATGAGAATTGATTGAGGAAATTGAGTGTGTTTAGTCTAGAGAAGAAAAGATTCAGAGATATAATAACTTTCAAGTGTCTGAAGAGTTGTCATGTAAAAGAAAAGTTGTTCTATTTGGATCCAGAGGGTAGAACCAGGAGGCAAATTGAGGATTGACATAAGGAAGCGATTAGAGCTATCCAAAAGTGGAATAAACAGCCTCAAGACGTGGTGGGGTCTCCCTTCTTGGGGGTATTCAGGCAGAGGCTGGATAACTATTTATCAGGTACATTATAGTGTGGGATCCTTTTGTGTATCGCTTTGACTAGAAAGCCAATGAGGCCCCTTCTAGCTCTGAAATTCTGTGATTCTGTACTTTAGCAGTCCAGTTCAGACTTCAGGAGCCTGGCAAGCCAAGCACTCACTGGGAAGAATAACACAATAGATTGCAGCTGTTCTTGTGGAATGAAATGAGCTAGGACCTCGAGCCAGGACTACAGGAGGGTGTGACCACTCTAGTCTAGGGACATTCAAATAACCAACCTTCCTTGGGTAGAAAGGGCATTGAAAATGTGTAACTAATATTTCAGAACCCTCAGTTAAATGCCCTTTAAAATGTCTCCAGACTTACGATGAAAAATGCTATCTATCCCTAGAGAAAGAACTGACAGAGTCTGAATACAGATAGAAACATCCTTTTTTTTTAAACTTCTTTCATTTTTCTTGAGTTTTTTGCCTATGTTTTCTTTTACAATACAACTAATATAGAAATATGTTTTGCATGATTACACATGTACAACCTACAGCAAAATGCTTGCCTTCTCAATGCATGGGGTGAGGGGGGAGGGAGAGAATTTGGAACTCAAAATTTTAAAAGCAAATGTTAAAAATTGTTTTTAATTGGGGAAAATAAAATACTAAATAAATTATTTAAAATGTCTCCAGTGCCTTAGATGGAGAAAATGTTAATGCTAGGAGGCATCTTAGAAAGCATCTAGCCCAATTAGTTTATTTTGCACATGAGGAAATGGAGACCCTGAAAGTAGTAACATATTCAAGGTCACATCTAGGTCATGGGCAGAGCCTGGATTCTAATCTGGATCTTCTGGCTTCAAACCTACTCTTTCCACTACAAAAGACTGTCATGCTCATTCCTTTGACTGATGAGGAATCAGTAGTACCAAGAAACCCAAAGATCATCCAATATGGAGTTGGACATGACCTTACACTCATGCAGTACAACTCCTTCCTTTTACAGATAAACTAAGGCCCAGAGGGAAAGAGACTTGCTCTAGAGCACACATATGACCAGTGACCAAGTAGAGACTAGAACTTTGGTGCACCAATTCCCAACTCAATGTTCTTTACACCATATTGTAGTCTCCTGGAAGAGACCACCTCTAAGAGATGTTCTGAAATACAGTCCTTCCCTAGTAATCATGCTAGCATATTACAGGAGTTTGGGGGATCTAGGGACCAAGGCAAAAGATTCAGACTAGTACTAAAAGCAAGAGGTCATTATATGGTACATCCAAGATCACCCAAGGGAGGGGTAGAGGGGCCACCCAGAAATGAGAAGACATCAAAGGGAAAGGGTGACAACCACTAGAGGACATATTCCCTGGTCACCTTCAAATACTACCCACTTTACAAAGTTATTGTGAGAAATGAACTTTGAAAACCTTAAAGAATCACATATAAATGTAAATTATCATTAAGTCCAGCAGCAATCACAATGACAAAAATACTTAGATTCTACCCAGTGCTTAGTCTTATTACCAGGTGCTCATTGCTTAGATGTCTTCTTAGCATTTTTGGTAGAGCAAAGAAGGGAGAGTCATAGCCTTTCTGCAAACAGATGTTTCCTGAAGGCCAAGCTTTTTTTTTTCCTATGCCAGGAAACATCAGCTCCACGATGCAGCAGTCTCCAGACTACCCTGAGAAGTTTATCAACTGGCCAAATGAGTTAGTAGCTTTTGGAGAGAACATTTATCATTGTCTTCAGTGCACCTCACTATCTATGAGTGTTCTGACCCATACTGCTTGCTTCCAATAAAGTAGGAGGTGTGTTGGAACCTGCTCAATCTCTTAGGAGAGCCCATTGTTAAATTTTCAGTGTGAGCATTTACCCCCTCAGAAATCAGCAAATACTAAAACCAGGTCTTGTTTGATTGTACATCATTATGTAGACTTTGCAAAATTCTGGGGAAAATGTTAATAATGCATATAAAACTTAAAAGTGTGTCCTGAGGTTTGTTTGGTTTTTTCCAGTGTATTGGTTGTTAAATATTAAACAATTCATCCCTGAGTAAGGCCCAATAAGGATGGAATATGAAAATTTTACCCCACTTTACAGGAAAACACTTGCCAAGGGAATATTAGTGGTCTCATGACACAGTGCATAGCTACCCAGGAATGGCCCAGGGTTTTAGATCATTGGCATAAAACAATCAACCAATAAACATTTATCAAGCATCTCTTGTGTTCTAGGTCCAAATTGCTTAAGCAGGAGCAAACTAGCCCAGGCTGAAGCCCCCCAAGCCTATCAGTAATGGGATCAATTTTTGAACAACCGCTATACTTCCAGACTGGGCAAGATACTGAGGCCTTGTATTAAAATAAAGAAGGAAAAAGAAGAAGAAGAAGAAGAAGAAGAAGAAGAAGAAGAAGAAGAAGAAGAAGAAGAAGAAGAAGAAGAAGAAGAAGAAGAAGAAGAAGAAGAAGAAGGAGCAGGAGGAGGAGGAGGAGGAGGAGGAGGAGGAGGAGGAGGAGAAGGAGAAGAAGAAGGAAAAGGAGAAGAAGAAGAAGGAGAAGAAGAAGAAAGAGAAGAAGAAGAAGGAGAAGAAGAAGAAGGAGAAGAAGAAGAAGATAAAGAGGAAGGAGAAGATAAAGAGGAAGAAGGAGGAGGAGGAGGAAAAAGAGAAGGAGAAGTGAAGGAGAAGGAGAAGAAAGAGAAGAAGAAAGTTCTCAAGCTATTCTCAAGCTCCTTGGATGAGAAATCTAGTTCCCCCTTCTCAGGGAAGGTTCTGGGATTTTAGGCAAGAAATTTTGTTTAATGTATGGTGACAAAGGCATTATTCTAGATCCATGTACAAAAATATTCCCTGCCCTCAAGATGCTTACATTCTATTTGGAAAAACAAGCAAACAGATAAGTAAACATAATTTAATTTGAAAAGTGAGAGGGTTCTATCAACTAGAGAGATTAAGAATCTACCCTTGTTTATAGGTCTAGTGGATTTTGACATATGGGCAAATAACTATAATTCAAAACAGAAGGTTTGTAGGATTTATTTTTTAATTTTTTAATATGTACTTAAACATCAATAAACATCCAGAAGATTTAGAGTTGTAAAGGACTTTAGAGATTATTGAATTAAAAACCCCTTAATTACTCAGAATGGAAAATGCTATCTACATCAGAGAAAGATCTATGAAGTCTGAACGCAGATGGAAGCATATTATTTTCTCTCCTTTTTTGTTTGTTTTCTCTTCCTCGTGGTTTTTCCCTTTTGTTCTGATTTTTATTTCACAGTGTAATTAATGTGGAAGTATACTTAATACTATTATACATGTATGACTTGTATCAGATTGCAGGCCATCTTGGGGAAGGAGGAGAGGAGGGAGGGGGGAAAATTTGAAACTCAAAATCTTATAAAAGTAAATGTTGAAAACTAAAAATAAAGAAAAAAAGAAAACCAAAAAAAAACTCCTCAAAACCCTTAATTATACCAGTGAGGAAACTGAGGATCAAAGAGGCGTTATGTGACTTATCCAAGGTCACACACAACAAGCAAGTCAGCTCAAATTTATATCTCATTCAAAGGTTTACATAGTTACTTATAATAAGTCTATGAAATAAGTAGTACAAAGATTACTGTCTCTATATCACAAGCTAAAAAAAGTAAAGAAACTTAACAAATATCACAGAGCCAGTAAGTGACAGAGTTAGGACCCAAATCCAATGTTGTTCCCACCTTAGCACCATGCCACATACACAACTAAGAGAAATGTGAGCTAGGTGCTTTGTAGTGACCAAGAACAGGCCAGTCTTGTCTGACTGAGAGAGCCAGAGAAGGCTTTCTGGAGAAGGTGGTAAATGAGCTGGATCTTCAAGGATAAGTAAGATTCCCATAGATGGAGATGAGGGGACCCAAAGAGCAAAGGAACACAAGTGGGGAAAGCACTGAATGTGTTTGGGGGACAGTGGTGATTCAGTCTGTGTAAGTGTTTAGAACACAGAAACAGGAACAGGCAGAAGGTTCAAGGTCTCTTCCTAACCTGGGCAGGAGGGGAAGGAATAAGCATATATTACCAACCTAGTAGTACCAAGCACTGTGCTAGGCTCTTTACAAATACTATCTCACTTAATCCTAAAACAACCCCAATAGTTAAGTGCTATTATTATCCAAGTTTTTGTTGTTGAGTCATTTTTTAGTGACATCTAACTCTCACTGATCGTATTTGGGGTTTTCTTGGCAAAGATACTGGAGCTAGGGGAGGCTAGTTTCTCTGATGGGGAATGGGAACACATTAGGAATCCTAGAGTCATGGTAGATACATTGGGAGGTATGCTGTCGGAAACCACAAAGAGCTTAGCAATTATAGAAAAAGTGTGCTCAGATGAAGAATCCCTTTTCTTTAGCTGAGCAGGATGACAAAAGTTTTGGAAAATCCCTAATGTAGGACAGTATGGGAGCAGGGTCCACACATTCTTCCAGTTTAGTGGATTCAC